>JAOTOM010004946.1:0-385000 GCA_034440615.1 Ashinkailepas kermadecensis
TCAGCCTGCATCAGACTGATGCTACCCTCGGACCACTCCACAGACTTAGCCACACCACCGCCGTCCCTCCCCCTGGACCAGCTCACAGCTACCCACACCACCGCCGTCCCTCCCCTGGACCAGCTCACAGCTACCCACACCACCGCCGTCCCTCCCCCTGGACCAGCTCACAGCTACCCACACCACCGCCGTCCCTCCCCTGGACCAGCTCACAGCTACCCACACCACCGCCGTCCCTCCCCCCTGGACCAGCTCACAGCTACCCACACCACCGCCGTCCCTCCCTGACCAGCTCCGGACCAGCTCACAGCTACCCACACCAGCGCCGTCCCTCCCCCTGGACCAGCTCACAGCTACCCACACCATCGCCGTCCCTCCCCTGGACCAGCTCACAGCTACCCACACCACCGCCGTCCCTCCCCCTGGACCAGCTCACAGCTACCCACACCACCGCCGTCCCTCCCCCTGGACCAGCTCACAGCTACCCACACCACCGCCGTCCCTCCCCTGGACCAGCTCACAGCTACCCACACCACCGCCGTCCCTCCCCCTGGACCAGCTCACAGCTACCCACACCAGCTCCGTCCCTCCCCCTGGACCAGCTCACAGCTACCCACACCACCGCCGTCCCTCCCCTGGACCAGCTCACAGCTGCCCCACCACCGCCGTCCCTCCCCCTGGACCAGCTCACAGCTACCCACACCACCGCCGTCCCTCCCCTGGACCAGCTCACAGCTACCCACACCACCGCCGTCCCTCCCCTGGACCAGCTCACAGCTACCCACACCACCGCCGTCCCTCCCCCTGGACCAGCTCACAGCTACCCACACCACCGCCGTCCCCTCCCCCTGGACCAGCTCACAGCTACCCACACCACCGCCGTCCCTCCCCCTGGACCAGCTCACAGCTACCCACACCACCGCCGTCCCTCCCCCTGGACCAGCTCACAGCTACCCACACCACCGCCGTCCCTCCCCCTGGACCAGCTCACAGCTACCCACACCACCGCCGTCCCTCCCCCTGGACCAGCTCACAGCTACCCACACCACCGCCGTCCCTCCCCCTGGACCAGCTCACAGCTACCCACACCACCGCCGTCCCTCCCCTGGACCAGCTCACAGCTACCCACACCACCGCCGTCCCTCCCCCTGGACCAGCTCACAGCTACCCACACCACCGCCGTCCCTCCCTGGACCAGCTCACAGCTACCCACACCACCGCCGTCCCTCCCCCTGGACCAGCTCACAGCTACCCACACCACCGCCGTCCCTCCCCCTGGACCAGCTCACAGCTACCCACACCACCGCCGTCCCTCCCCCTGGACCAGCTCACAGCTACCCACACCACCGCCGTCCCTCCCCTGGACCAGCTCACAGCTACCCACACCACCGCCGTCCCTCCCCCTGGACCAGCTCACAGCTACCCACACCACCGCCGTCCCCCCTGGACCAGCTCACAGCTACCCACACCACCGCCGTCCCTCCCCTGGACCAGCTCACAGCTACCCACACCACCGCCGTCCCTCCTGGACCAGCTCACAGCTACCCACACCACCGCCGTCCCTCCCCTGGACCAGCTCACAGCTACCCACACCACCGCCGTCCCTCCCCTGGACCAGCTCACAGCTACCCACACCACCGCCGTCCCTCCCCCTGGACCAGCTCACAGCTACCCACACCACCGCCGTCCCTCCCCTGGACCAGCTCACAGCTACCCACACCACCGCCGTCCCTCCCCTGGACCAGCTCACAGCTACCCACACCACCGCCGTCCCTCCCCTGGACCAGCTCACAGCTACCCACACCACCGCCGTCCCTCCCCTGGACCAGCTCACAGCTACCCACACCACCGCCGTCCCTCCCCCTGGACCAGCTCACAGCTACCCACACCACCGCCGTCCCTCCCCCTGGACCAGCTCACAGCTACCCACACCACCGCCGTCCCTCCCCCTGGACCAGCTCACAGCTACCCACACCACCGCCGTCCCTCCCCCTGGACCAGCTCACAGCTACCCACACCACCGCCGTCCCTCCCCTGGACCAGCTCACAGCTACCCACACCACCGCCGTCCCTCCCCCTGGACCAGCTCACAGCTACCCACACCACCGCCGTCCCTCCCCCTGGACCAGCTCACAGCTACCCACACCACCGCCGTCCCTCCCCCCTGGACCAGCTCACAGCTACCCACACCACCGCCGTCCCTCCCCCTGGACCAGCTCACAGCTACCCACACCACCGCCGTCCCTCCCCTGGACCAGCTCACAGCTACCCACACCACCGCCGTCCCTCCCCCTGGACCAGCTCACAGCTACCCACACCACCGCCGTCCCTCCCCTGGACCAGCTCACAGCTACCCACACCACCGCCGTCCCTCCCCTGGACCAGCTCACAGCTACCCACACCACCGCCGTCCCTCCCCCTGGACCAGCTCACAGCTACCCACACCACCGCCGTCCCTCCCCTGGACCAGCTCACAGCTACCCACACCACCGCCGTCCCTCCCCCTGGACCAGCTCACAGCTACCCACACCACCGCCGTCCCTCCCCTGGACCAGCTCACAGCTACCCACACCACCGCCGTCCCTCCCCCTGGACCAGCTCACAGCTACCCACACCACCGCCGTCCCTCCCCCTGGACCAGCTCACAGCTACCCACACCACCGCCGTCCCTCCCCTGGACCAGCTCACAGCTACCCACACCACCGCCGTCCCTCCCCTGGACCAGCTCACAGCTACCCACACCACCGCCGTCCCTCCCTGGACCAGCTCACAGCTACCCACACCACCGCCGTCCCTCCCCCTGGACCAGCTCACAGCTACCCACACCACCGCCGTCCCTCCCCTGGACCAGCTCACAGCTACCCACACCACCGCCGTCCCTCCCCCTGGACCAGCTCACAGCTACCCACACCACCCCCGTCCCTCCCCCTGGACCAGCTCACAGCTACCCACACCACCGCCGTCCCTCCCCTGGACCAGCTCACAGCTACCCACACCACCGCCGTCCCCCCCCTGGACCAGCTCACAGCTACCCACACCAGCGCCGTCCCTCCCCCTGGACCAGCTCACAGCTACCCACACCACCGCCGTCCCTCCCCCGCTGGCTACCCACACCACGCCGTCCCTCCCCTGGACCAGCTCAGCTACCCACACCAGCGCCGTCCCTCCCCTGGACCAGCTCACAGCTACCCACACCACCGCCGTCCCTCCCCTGGACCAGCTCACAGCTACCCACACCAGCGCCGTCCCTCCCCTGGACCAGCTCACAGCTACCCACACCAGCGCCGTCCCTCCCCTGGACCAGCTCACAGCTACCCACACCAGCGCCGTCCCTCCCCTGGACCAGCTCACAGCTACCCACACCACCATTCCTATATCAGACTGACACCATCCCCACATCACTCCACAATAACTCGTATCACCATCCATCCTCAGACTGCCACCATGCCCAGACTTACATTGTCCTCCATGGGGCTCTGCAGACTGCGTGGGCCTATCGTCTCTGCAGACAATGCAGACAATCTACTCAGATTCCCAGCACCGTCACCAAACCGGCCAGTCGGCCAACCACTCAGTACCCAGCAACGGTCTCTGACAGGGCAGCCCTATGGCAGTACAAACCGGCCAGTCGGCCTACCACTCAATACCCATCAACGGTCTCTGATTGGGCAACCCTACGTCTGCACAAAGCATGGTGCCCAGAGTAACGTCATTCGTGTGAATGAAAATAATTGCCCGTGGTGGCTGAAGCTTGCGTAAGCCTGAAACCGAATCAAACTCCTAGTGATTCGCGGTCCGGGACATCTTCGGATGATTGCGTTAACTACATGCCGACACCACTGCTGCGCCCGTGCATGCTGGTCTCCTGTAATGGGCCTTCGATGAATCACCTCTGCTACAGTTTCGCTTCGTCAGCCAAGCCACCAATGGCGGAC
Organism: Ashinkailepas kermadecensis; assembly: GCA_034440615.1. NCBI lineage: Eukaryota > Metazoa > Arthropoda > Thecostraca > Neolepadidae > Ashinkailepas > Ashinkailepas kermadecensis. The sequence continues at coordinate 3,936 of JAOTOM010004946.1, forward strand.
GATATACGAGAATACATACGATTGTTACTCACCGATAAAATTGTCCGCAAAGACCAGGACGGTTCACGATCTGTACCGGAGACGGTCGTTATACCTCTGCGCCAGTACTGAGCCAAATCTGTATCGGACGTACGATAGGATCGGGTCAACGACCTTTGGGTGTGATGCTGAGGACGACAAACGATGGGAATATAGCTGAGCAGTCGGCCTGGTTCAGCCATGAGGAACTGCGCAAGACTTCACGCGATTCCTATTGCGCATTGTGCAACATTCAGCGTACCCGCTAACCACCAGGCGGAGCCATACAAACAGAATGTGACGCACGGTCAGAGTGCGTTTTCGTGATGACATTCGCCCATTCACAGTTCATGGTAATCGTGTGTGGGAAATAGCCGATGACGTCTGTGCAGAGATTGCATGACATATCTTGATAGGCATATCGTCAGCCTGGGATTCCAAGGTATTATCACAGGACGCGGCTGAACTTTCCGTGAACTAAGCAGCCATTAAAATTGCCAAACGCTCTTCTGTGTACATTGGAGTGTAGCTATAGCCATTTGGTCTTGTACAGCAATGGAGTTCAGCACACAGGACTCGGTGAGTTCCAGGAGACGGGCCAGTGCGGCTAACCCGATATCATGGAGGTGATGAGTGACCAGATGACCCAAGAAAGCTGAACCAACCGCTCAAGGCTAGGACTGGTGGAGTTTGATGGTCGGAACTAATCGCTCAGAGCTAGGACTGGTGGATTTGATAGTCGGAACTAACCGCTCAGGGCTGAGATCGGTGGTGTTTGGTGGTCGGAACTAACCACTCAGGCTGGGACTGGCGAATTTGATAGTCGGAACTAACCGCTCGGGGCTGAGACTGGTGGTGTTTGATGGTCGGAACTAATCGCTCAGGATTAAGACTGGTGGTGTTTGGTGGTCGGAACTCGGTGATAAGGCCCGGACGACCTTGTAGCTAAGAGTGAATAGCTGAATTATTTACCAGATGATTTAGTTGAATGTAACCATCAGTTAAAGGAGTAACAAGCCTTATACCATACGATAATGATTCATCTGTAGGCTCTCCCCGAGGCCAAAATCACATTGCAAAAATACCTAAGCCTCTCCAGATTGATGCTGACCTACCCACAACACACGATACCCTCTCCAGATTGATGCTGACCTACCCACAACACACGATACCCTCTCCAGATTGATGCTGACCTACCCACAACACACGATACCCTCTCCAGATTGATGCTGACCTACCCACAACACACGATACCCTCTCCAGATTGATGCTGACCTACCCACAACACACGATACCCTCTCCAGATTGATGCTGACCTACCCACAACACACGATACCCTCTCCAGATTGATGCTGACCTACCCACAACACACGATACCCTCTCCAGATTGATGCTGACCTACCCACAACACACGATACCCTCTCCAGATTGATGCTGACCTACCCACAACACACGATACCCTCTCCAGATTGATGCTGACCTACCCACAACACACGATACCCTCTCCAGACTGATGCTGACCTACCCACAACACACGATACCCCTCCAGACTGATGCTGACCTACCCACAACACACGATACCCTCTCCAGATTGATGCTGACCTACCCACAACACACGATACCCTCTCCAGATTGATGCTGACCTACCCACAACACACGATACCCCTCCAGATTGATGCTGACCTACCCACAACACACGATACCCTCTCCAGATTGATGCTGACCTACCCACAACACACGATACCCTCTCCAGACTGATGCTGACCTACCCACAACACACGATACCCTCTCCAGACTGATGCTGACCTACCCACAACACACGATACCCTCTCCAGATTGATGCTGACCTACCCACAACACACGATACCCTCTCCAGATTGATGCTGACCTACCCACAACACACGATACCCTCTCCAGATTGATGCTGACCTACCCACAACACACGATACCCTCTCCAGATTGATGCTGACCTACCCACAACACACGATACCCTCTCCAGATTGATGCTGACCTACCCACAACACACGATACCCTCTCCAGACTGATGCTGACCTACCCACAACACACGATACCCTCTCCAGACTGATGCTGACCTACCCACAACACACGATACCCTCTCCAGATTGATGCTGACCTACCCACAACACACGATACCCTCTCCAGATTGATGCTGACCTACCCACAACACACGATACCCTCTCCAGATTGATGCTGACCTACCCACAACCACGATACCCTCTCCAGATTGATGCTGACCTACCCACAACACACGATACCCTCTCCAGATTGATGCTGACCTACCCACAACACACGATACCCTCTCCAGACTGATGCTGACCTACCCACAACACACGATACCCTCTCCAGACTGATGCTGACCTACCCACAACACACGATACCCTCTCCAGATTGATGCTGACCTACCCACAACACACGATACCCTCTCCAGATTGATGCTGACCTACCCACAACACACGATACCCTCTCCAGATTGATGCTGACCTACCCACAACACACGATACCCTCTCCAGATTGATGCTGACCTACCCACAACACACGATACCCTCTCCAGACTGACCTTCCCATAGCACCCAATACTCTCTCCATACTATCATGTCCACACCCCCAATACTCTTCCCCGATTAGTCTTCCCACAACATTCAATACTGTCCCCAGACCAGCCTTCCCAACACTCAATACTCTCCCCAGACTAGCCTTCCCACAACATTCAATACTGTCCCCAGACTAGCCTTCCCCAACACTCAATACTCTCCCAAGACTAGCCTTCCCACATCATTAAATACTCACCCCAAACTAGCATTCACACAGCATTCAATACTCTCTCCAGACTACCATTTCCACAACACGTAATACTCTTCCCAGACTAGTCTTTCCACAACACCCAATATTCCTCCCATAATATCCTTCCCACAGCACCCAATACTCTCCCCAGACTAGCATTCCCACAACATTCAATACTCTCCCCAGACTAGCCTTCCCACAACACCCAATCCCTTCCCCAGACTAGCATTCCCACAACATTCAATACTCTCCCCAGACTAGCCTTCCCCAACATTCAATACTCTCCCCCAGACTAGCCTTCCCACAACACCCAAAAATTTCCTAGGCATTCCCATAGCACCTACACATTCTCCAGATTGACCTTCACACAGCACCTACAATGTCGGCAGGCTGGCCTACACAGTCTACACAGCACTTACTTCCTGTTCCATGATACTTAGTTTCCATAACAACGCTTCACGCTCGAAAATACGCTCGATTCATGAGCTCGAATAATATGCATATAGTACATTCATTGCCCAGTGAAGCAAAGCAACAAGCGGGCGAAATAGCAAATCGTACTTCATTGACCGTATCAAGTAACTTCGTCTGTATTTGTAACCATCCAGATGATTCATATACCAAAAAGATTATTCATACACTGGATCGCTCATCCGTACCTTTCGCTTTCCTCTTGTGCAGCAAATGCTGCCTTTGGCTCCTCAGCAGGTAACCGCATCTATGGCACTTAAGTTCAAGAGCAAGTGAACTGAAGTTCGGATCACTTTCGGTGGTGCTGTTTGGGTGTCCCTAGTCGTATCTGGACATTTCACGTAGAGTGAGTTTTTCTAGACCCAAAAGCTTAGAACATGATCAGAATGGACATGCCGATCAAGTCCAGTTTTACTCTCGGTGTGAGATGTCGGTTCCCTTCATTTCATCCGTGTTATTTTCGGGTCATGTCGTTACAAGGAACAATGCCCACACCAATTGCGTGCCAGTACTCACCGTAATTCATGTTAGTCAGAACTATTGACCAGCTCTATAGTCAGAACTGCTGACCAGCTCTATAGTCAGAACTGCTGACCAGTTCTATAGTCAGAACTGTTGACCAGCTCTATGGTCAGAACTGCTGACCAGCTCCATAGTCAGAGCTGCTTAACAGATATATGGTCAGAACTGCTGGCCAACTCTATAGTCAGAACTGCTGACCAGCTCTGCCGGCGCTGCTCGGCTAATTAAGAAGCGTAGCCGATACGGCTGCTCTCTCACGGCGGCCCCGTGTTCCAGGACATCGCCTACGTGCTGTGGACGGGCGACAACGCAGCACAACAGCACAACAACACAACAACACAACACCACAACATAACACATCATAACACAACACAACAAAACACACAGCACCCCACCAAACACAAATGAAAAACAACACAAGAGCATTAAAAGCTGGCGCCGCACGACCGTGGCCGCAACTCCAGATAAAAAGCTAAAATTGGTTAAAAAGGCAGGTAAGATGCCGGGCGGGCCGCCCCCTAATTAACACATACCAGCAACAAAAACAATACAAACATAACAACACAGCATAGCAACACAACATAACAACACAACACAACATAACAACACAACATAACAACACAACATAACAACACAACATAACAACACAACATAACAACACAGCATAACAACACATCAACACAACACAACAACACAACACAACTCAACAACACAACATAACAACACAACACGACAACGCAACAATACAGCATAACACAACATAACAACACAACATAACACAACATAACACAACATAACAATACAACATAACAATACAACATAACAACACAACATAACAACACAAAACAACAACACAACATAACAACACAACACAACATAACACAACACAACAACACAACACAACAGAACAACCCAACACAACACAACACAACAACACAACACAACATAGCAACACAACATAACACAACACAACAACGCAACAACACAGCATAACACAACATAACACAACATAACAACGTAACATAACAACACAACATAACAACACAACATAACAACAACACAACATAACAACACAACACTACAACACAACACTAAAATTGGTAAAAAGGCATGCAAGATGCCGCCTAATTAACACATACCAGCAACAAAAACCATACAAACATAACAACACAACATAGCAACACAACACAACAACACAACACAACAGCACATCACAACAACATAACACAACATAACACAATACAACAAAACACAACAAAACAACACAACGTAACATAACACAACATAACAACTAACAACACAACATAACACAACACCACACAACACAACACAACACAACAACATAACAACACAAAATAACAACACAACATAACAACACAACATAACAACACAACATAACAACACAACGTAACAACACAACAACACAACACAACATAACAACACAACAAAACAACATAACAAAACAACAACATAACAATACAACATAACACAAATTAGCAACACAACATAACACAAATTAACAACACAAAATAACAACACAACACAACACAACACCGCAACATAACACGACATAAGAACACAACACAACACAACACAACATAACAACACAGCACAACAACACAACACAACAACGCAAAATAACACAACAGAACAAAACAACAAAGGAACACAACGTAACATAACAACAAGAACAATAACAACAACAATAACAACAATAACACAACAGAACAAAACAACAAAACAACATAACATAACATAACATAATAACACAACATAACATAACTTAACAACACAACATAACACAACACAACAACACAACAACACAACACAACGCCACAACATAACACGACATAAGAACACAACACAACACAACATAACACAACATAACAACACAACACTAGATAACATAACAACACAACACAACACAACAACACAGCACAACAACACAACAACACAACACCACAACATAACACAACATAACACAACACACAGCACCCCACCAAACACAAATGAAAAACAACACAAAAGCATTAAAAGCTGGCGCCGCACGACCGTGGCCGCAACTCCAGATAAAAGGCTAAAATTAGTTAAAAAGGCAGGTAAGATGCCGGGCGGGCCGCCCCCTAATTAACACATACCAGCAACAAAAACCATACAAACATAACAACACAACATAGCAACACAACACAACAACACAACACAACAGCACAGCACAACAACATAACACAACATAACACAATACAACAAAACACAACAAAACAACACAACGTAACATAACACAACATAACACAACTAACAACACAACATAACACAACACCACACAACACAACACAATACAACAACATAACAACACAAAATAACAACACAACATAACAACACAACATAACAACACAACATAACAACACAACATAACAACACAACGTAACAACACAACAACACAACACAACATAACAACACAACAAAACAACATAACAAAACAACAACATAACAACACAACATAACACAAATTAGCAACACAACATAACACAAATTAACAACACAAAATAACAACACAACACAACACAACACCGCAACATAACACGACATAAGAACACAACACAACACAACACAACAAAACAACACAACATAACAACACAGCACAACAACACAACACAACAACGCAAAATAACACAACAGAACAAAACAACAAAGGAACACAACGTAACATAACAACAAGAACAATAACAACAACAATAACAACAATAACACAACAGAACAAAACAACAAAACAACATAACATAACATAACATAAGAACACAACATAACATAACTTAACAACACAACATAACACAACACAACAACACAACAACACAACACAACGCCACAACATAACACGACATAAGAACACAACACAACACAACATAACACAACATAACAACACAACACTAGATAACATAACAACACAACACAACACAACAACACAACAACACAACAACACAACACCACAACATAACACAACATAACACAACACACAGCACCCCACCAAACACAAATGAAAAACAACACAAAAGCATTAAAAGCTGGCGCCGCACGACCGTGGCCGCAACTCCAGATAAAAAGCTAAAATTAGTTAAAAAGGCAGGTAAGATGCCGGGCGGGCCGCCCCCTAATTAACACATACCAGCAACAAAAACAACACAAACATAACAACACAGCATAGCAACACAACATAACAACACAACAGAACATAACAACACAACATAACAACACATCAACACAACACAACAACACAACACAACTCAACAACACAGCATAACAACACAACTCAACAACGCAACAATACAGCATAACACAACATAACAACACAACATAACAATACAACATCACAACACAACATAACAACACAACATACACAACATAACAACACAACATAACACAACACAACAACACAACACAACACCACAACAACCCGACCCAACACAACAACACAACATAGCAACACAACACAACAACGCAACAACACAGCATAACACAACATAACAACGTAACATAACAACACAACATAACAACACCATAACAACACAACACAACAGCACAACACAACTCAACAACACAACATAGCAACACAACACAACAACGCAACAATACAGCATAACACAACATAACGACACAACATAACAATACAACATCACAACACAACATAACAACACAACATAACACAACACAACAACACAACACAACAGAACAACCCAACACAACACAACAACACAACATAACACAACACAACAACGCAACAACACAGCATAACACAACATAACAACGTAACATAACAACACAACATAACAACACAACACTACAACACAACACTAAAATTGGTAAAAAGGCATGCAAGATGCCCCCTAATTAACACATACCAGCAACAAAAACAATACAAACATAACAACGCAACATAGCAACACAACACAACAGCACAGCACAACAACACAACACAACATAACACAACATAACACAATACAACAAAACAACACAACGTAACATAACACAACACAATACAACGAAACACAACAAAACAACACAACGTAACATAACACAACATACCATAACACAACATAACACAACTAACAACACAACATAACACAACACAACACAACACGACATAAGAACACAACACAACACAACACAACAAAACAACACTACATAACATAACATAACAACACAACACATCATCACAACATAACACAACAACAAAACAACACAACATAACACAACATAACAACACAATACACAACACCACAACATAAACGTTTGCCACGGCGGTCAAAAGGGCCATAAAAACCGTGGTCCGGGAGAGAAGTAAGTAGACATGTAAAAAAGAACTCCCACGCCGTCTTGAGCGCACGGGAGCCGCGACGTGGCGGCCGCCATTAAGACGTCTGCCTCCACCACAAACTTCGTCAGCCCCACGCCACCCGACGAAACTCCGGATGATATTAATAAAAAAAAAATCCAAAATTTTATGAAATTTTTGGAAATTCCAAAAAAGCCGAAAACTTGAAGACAGATACATATACTTATTTTTCACTTGGTTTTAAATGGGCCGATCCTGGCTGTAGTGCAACGCCAGGTCAACCCGCGGCAGGACAGGAGCAAGCTCCGAAAATCCCGCCAAATTACAAAAATCAGTTTAATATTCTGGTCCCCATGTAGGGGACGTATCAGATATTAAGCTGATAAGAACAGATTTTTCTTTATTCAAGGAAATGTTTAAGACGAATACACATAATTACACTCAAATAGCATTTCCTCGTGTCCTGGCACCACACTAGTGCCCAGCCACACACAACACTTTTCAGCGCGCTCCCGGCGGCCGAACCCTGGCATGGTGGGTCGTCCGGGAGCGCACCCCGGCGACGCCACGCTCAAAATGGCAAAAGCACGTTAAAACATGTTAAAGCCGGCGTCGCACTGCCGCGGTGGCAACGCCGGCTAAAAACGAAAAAGATGGCAGGTTATCTGCCGGGAGGGCCGCCATCCATTTAAAACACCCACGTAGCAACAACAAGCAAAATACAATAACAACACTTCTAACAATATTACAGTAAAGATAAAAAGAGATGACGTCGGTAAACAAACACGCACATAACCACGGCGGCCAGAAGGGCCATACGAACCGTGACCCGAGAGACGGTCCGCCCTAACACAAACAGGTAAAAGTGTTCGTGGGCACCACACGCCCCAGCCCGGAGCGGCGCGCCAGCACAGCACACCCGGCCGTCACCCCCGCACAGCGAGCACGCGGCCGGGCCAAAGGTCGGGGCGGCAGCACGCAATTCTGCTCCAGTCAGCGTCAGCCGCCGCCGCAGCGCCCGAGGGGTAGATGGGTCTTGGGGAAGGACAAGGAGCCCATAGGGCGGAACCATCGAGAGCCCCTCGCCCCCTTCACCCAGGGCCCGCACGATATGGCGCAACACCCTGCCTATCCGCGGTCGTGACGTACGGCCGCGGGTTGCTGGTACTGGCGGTGCCCGGTGACGTGCTCGATATACACGTCACGGGACCACCTCAGGGTGTCACTCACCATCAGCTGACGCATCAGCTTCGCATAAAAGCGACTGACGCGCAACTGTTTGAGCACGGCCTCGTTCCCCCGATACCAAGTACCGAGGGAGCCCACGACGAAGGCGTGGATTGAGGCCGTTTTGCCCTGCTGGCGGAGCTGCTCCACGAGGGGGGCATACTTCACCAGCTTCCCGTCGGCGGCGGCCCGCAGCGCCGCGGGTCGGTTCTCGAAGGCGATGGTAACATCGACCAACGAGACCTCGTTGCCGCGCGTCACAACTAGGTCCGGGCGGAGGACAGAGTCCACGCCCGGCACCTGTCGGTTGACGCGCAGCTCCGTGCCGCCCCGCTGCGGCACCGCCTTCGTTAGGCGGGACAGCACTGCGTTGTGGCGCAGCTGAAACGCAGCACTGTGCGGCCGACAATGATTGAGAACATGGGGCAGCGTCTCTGTTGTGTAGCCACAGCGCCGGCAACGCCGGTCCCGTGCGCCACGCTGGTAGCCGTTAAGCGGCACGAGGCCCAGCCTTGCTCGGTGCACGAACCTCCACTCGGCAAACCGTGTGAAGCTCCCATTATACATATAATGGGAGCTCACAGGCTGGCTGGCGACACACTCCATGACCTTACCCTGGTGGGGCTTGGCCAGGAGGTCAGCCAGCGCGCGTTGGCGGACCGCACCCCGGACAGTGAAGGCCTCCCTGCGCGGCTCGACAGCCGCGGTGCCCACGTGGAGCACCGGGCCGGGGACAGCAGCGTGCCACGCGATGGCCACTCGGGAGGCCAGCGCCACAGTGGCGACGCGAGTACGCGTGAATCGTGAAGACACGTCACCGCCATCTCGCATCCGCTCCCCATTCAGGTAGGCTGCCAGGTCAGCTGGTGTGGGTGCCCGGCCGAGCCGACGGCGGACCACGGTCTCGAGCTCGACGCTGGCGAGGCGCGCCGTCTCGGGGTCACGGGAGCGGAGGAGCTGCGACGTGGCAGCCGCCATCAAGACGTCCGCCTCCGCCACAAACTCCGTCAGCCCCACGCCACCCGACGAGACAGGTGCATACAGGTAGCCCACGGCGGCACTACACGGCACGCCGAGGATTCCCTTCACTCGCCAGCGGAGCGCCACGTCGAAAGCACGAAGTGGCCCCTTAGGCAGCACGCCAAGCCGCAGGCAGTGGGTGAGTCGCGGGACGATGAAAGTACGCAGCGCGTCCAGCTTTTGCCACGGGGCAAGAGCCGAATCGCACAGCCTTTCGGCATCCCGACGAGCTTCAGCCAGCACCTGAAGCGGCGGCTGCGAGAGTCGAGTGTGGCCCACCTGTCGGCCCAGGTACCGGTAAGAGCTGTCCGTCTGGATGCCAGGCAGCGGCACCCCACACAGCGTGAGGTCGGGCGGGGCGACGGCCCGCACCGACAGCAGTCCAGATTTTGCTGGGTTCGGCTGCAGCCCACACCAGCGGCAGCCGCGCTCGAGCACGCCAAGCCCACGCCGAGCATCCTCGGCGGTGGGGCAGATCAGTGCCAGGTCGTCCGCAAACGCTAGGCACTTGATCTCCGCGCGCTCCAGCGCACGCAACAGGGGCTCCATTCCAATATTGAAAAGTAGCCCACTGAGCGGACAGCCTTGCCGAACACCACGCAGGGTGTCGACACGGGCCGTCAGGCCTCCACCAGTGCGGAATCTGGTAGACGAACCCTCATATAGGTCACGTAGAATGCCCAGAGCCTCGGCGGGAAGGCCAAAAGCATCCAGGACACTCCACAGGTGTGAATGGGGGACCGAGCCGAACGCATTTGCCAGGTCGACAAACGCCACATGACACCCTTCATTGGAGCGACGGGCCCCATTGACAGCACACTGGATCACAAAGTTATGCTCCAGCACACCATCAAAGGACCGGAAGCCCTTCTGACCGGGTGACAGGACATCTCCCGCCTCTGCCCAGGTGCTCAGCCGGTCCGCCCACACCCCAGCGTACAGCTTGGCCACCGTCAAGCCTAATGCTATTGGGCGCCAGCTGGCAGCCACGCTGGGGTCGCCACCCTTGTGGATCAGGACAGTCTCAGACTCCTTCCACGACGGCGGCACACGCTGCGCTCGCCGGCACAGCTCAAATGCCGCCGCCAGGAGGAGACAGTCGGGATCCAGGGCGCGCCACGCGGCATAGCGCAGGCCGTCAGCGCCCGGCGCCGTGTTGGAGGCACGACGCAGGCGGCGCCAGACCTCATCTCGGTGGACGGGCGCCGTCAGGTGCGGGCAGTCGGGGGCACGCACCAACTGGGGCGCCCCGGCCGGCCAGTCCGCCCATGGTTCCCGCTCCCCCGGCTGGGCAGCCAGGGGTGCGGCAAAGTGAGCTCGCAGGTCGATCTCCGACACCCCACACCGCGGCGCCGTCCCCTCGAGAAGGCCGCGCACCGCCCTGGCGCGATCGGTCCTGTAGAGCCGCTGGAGGCGGCTGGCCTCGCGGGGGTCATGCATCGGGGCCCGCCAGGGGACCCGGTGACTCTCGCCGCGAGGCGCAGCCGGCTCGGGACGGGGCGGGGCAGGGGGCCCGTGGACGGGCACACGTGCATGCGGAGCCACAGGGGGACGAGGGGGGCGAGAGGGAGGTCTGCGGCCGGGCGCCCGGGCGGCAGTGCCCGTCGCACCAGCACCGTTGCAACCGCCACCCGTCCGGTCGGCCGCACGCCTGAGGTGGTGTTCGGCGTTGAGCTCCTCCGCTCGATGGCAGAGCTCCTCCAGGACCGGCTCGACCTCCGTCCAACCGGCCCTGCGATCGAGCAGGTCCTGGAGGCGCTCCAGGAGCTCCCGCTGGAGAGGCGACAAGCGCCTCTCAGCCGGAGCAGGGGTCACCGCCCGAGGGGTGTCAGGTGTCCCCGGGGTACGGCGGGGCGAGGTGGCAGCCGCCCCACGGCCGCGGCCACGACCCCGGCCACGACCACGGCCTCGGCCACGGTCACGACCACCGCCGCGGCCACGGCCACGGGGCGCCGGCGGAGGCCCACGCGGGAACCGGGGCCCGGACGAACCAGACGCCGCGGGCCCACGGTTCCCCGGTGGGGTTGACCCCGGGGAGGGTCGGCGAGGAGTGGGGGACGGGACAGCGCCGGGCGACCACGTGTCAGGGTCGGACGCCGGCACCGGCCGCCGGGGAGGGGACAAGGAGTCGGCCGGACCGACTGCAGCCGGCGCCCCGTCACGAGCACCGGCCGGCCGCGGCACCACGGGGCGCGGTCCACCAGACAGACGGCCCGCAGCCCCAGCGCCACCACCGGCAGGCAGACGGCCGCACCGGCCACGCACCGGCCGGCCGACAGGCGATGCCACGGGCCCGCGACGGACAGGAAGGGGACGGGGGACACGGGCCGCAAGGGGGATATAAGGGCTCAAGGATCCCCCGGAGCTAGACGACGGGGAGCCACGGGGTCCCGCCGCAGGGGAGACCCGGCCCCCGCCAGCAGTCAACGCCCCTCCCAACGGTGCGCCGGATGCCAGCAGGGGAACGTCCCCCGCCCGTCTGGACAGGGGGCGCCCCACCGTACGCCGGCCAGGCGGCACGGGAGGGAGGGCGGGGCGAAGGTCACGGCGGTGCCAGGTCCCCCCGTCGCGGATCGGGTCCCACCGCCTACGGGCGGCAGGGCAACCGGCCGCAGCTACGGGCCCAGCCGCAGCCCCCAACAGAGGGAACCCCGAGAGGTCGGGCGAAGCGGCAGCGGGGGACGCCGACGAGCGGCCCACCGAGGGCGGCTGGGGCCCCCACACACTCACAGGAGGTGTGGGCACCCGCGACCGGACGCTCCCCTCCCCACCAATGGAGGAGGAGATGGAGCCTCCTACATTAGTGGGGAGGGGTGCCGCGGTTCGTGGGGAATCGGCGATTCCCGGTTCACGCTGGGTGTCCTGTAGCGGGAGACGATTCCTACCTCGGCCGTGAGGTGCGGCGGGCGGCGGCCGGCCAGCCGGCGCCGGTTCGCGAGGGGGGTGGGGAAGGGATGCGCAGGGTGACGGGTGCGACGGTAATGGGCCGCCGCCACCACGTGGTGCGGTGTCGGTCGACTCCCGCCGCCCACCTGCACCAGGGCGGGCCGGTTGCCGGCCCTGGCCGCGCTTCACCGGAGGAGCCGCCGAGGGTCGCGGTCGCTCGTCAATCACCCGGGGTGGAGCCGGAAGCCGCTCTCCTCGCGCTGTAAATCGCCGGCCGTCACCTTCAGACGCCGGCAGATGGTCACCAGCTGGGCGGCGCGGGGCGGGCGGTGGCTCTGCTGCTGGTGCAGCTCGAGTTGCCGCGCCCTGGCGTCCACCTCTGGGGGATCGATCAGCGGGCGGATCCCCGGCGGCCCCCGGGTGGTCATCCACGGTTCCCGAGTCCGGCGGCCGGGACCGTTGTGCGCGCCGGCGGACCCCGGGTGGGGGGTCGAGGCCGACGCGACACCGCGTGGCCGGCACAGCCGTTGGGACGGTGCGGGTCGGTCTGCGTCGATGCTTCGGTCTGGCAGACCGATTGCTTGGTGAGGGGTGCGGCTGTCTGGAGTTGTCACCAGGTGAGGGGGACGGTCGGACTGGCTGGGTTGGCTGGCCAGCAGCCGCGACACCAGCCGTGACACCAGCAGCCGCGACACCAGCCGCGACACCAGCGGTGTGGCTGCGGGGTGTCGGCGCCGCCGACACCACCCACCGATTTCGCCGGGGGGACGGCGAACGGGGCTCCCCGATCCCTGGCGGCGTCAGCCGGGGACTGGGGCTGACTGGGGTCGGGGACAGCAGCTCCGGCTCGTGCTCCTGTCCGGCCGAGAGCGCCGCAGTCCCCAGAGCTTCGACGCGCCAGCCGGCCGGCGGGTCCGACTGCTCCCAGCTGGTGTCCCAGACCACCGGCCAGTCGGTGTGGCTGGAGTCGGAGGCGACGGAAGAGTTGACTGGTGGCCTCAGCAGGGCGGCGAGGCTGGGCATGCTGAGGTCAGGCATCGCTCCCGAACTGGCGCCAGCGTCGGCGTCCTCGCTGGGCTCGGCGCTGGCGTCCAGCCACTGGTCGGGCTCCGAGTCGGAGTCGGAGTCCGAGTCGGTGGCAGCAGGCGGTGGCGTCCTGAGAGGCGGTGTCCAGCAGGGTCGCAGCGGCGGCGGCGGGGTCATGGGCCCGAAGTCCGGCATCGCGAACTGCGGCGACAGGGAACGCGTGCGGCGACCAGCCACCGGGGTCGGGGTCCATCGCCCATCGGTGGTCGAAGTCGAGCCGCTGTCGGATGTCACTGCCGCAGCTGGTCCGGTGGACAACGGCGACGGGTGGCGACAGTCGGCATTCCCCCGGCGGACGACGCTCTCGTGGACCGGGACCGGGACCGGGGCTGGGCTGGGTTGCGGCGCGGCCGGTGGTGTGGCGATCGACGCCGACGGACGCCGGTTCGAGTTGGAGCACTGGCGCAGATGGTTATACAGTCCTCGCAGGTTTTCGAACCGGCGCCGTCGGCAGTGCGGGCACAACACTGGGGGCGGTGTGAAGGCTGGCTGGGCCGGTCGCGGTGTCCGGCAGACGTGGGTCGACGGTCGGCGACCCAGCCCAGCCTGGCACCCGGCACACATCCAGATGGTCCGGCTCACCTCGGTGTCGTGGGCGACCCGGAGATGGCGGAGGATGCTGCCGCGACGCGCGGTGAAGGGCTCTGCCGTGTACCGGGTGGCGCAGCCCGGGATTGGGCAACGCGTCGGCAACGGCAGGGGGAACGGCAGCAGCAGCCGTCCCCCATCCAGCACCACGGCGTCGGGAGCGACGACAGGACCAGCAGCCCGAGGAGCAGTATCGGGAGCGACGACAGCATCCATCACGCGGCGACGGGCGACGATCACGCGAGCGCACTTCGGCGGTTCACTCGAAAGCGCTCGCGAGGAGTAGCGTCCGGAACACAACACCACACCCACACACTTCACAAGAGTTTTTCATTGCACAGTTACTACACTTTGATCTTAGCCGGAGGCCGAGAAGCGATGCCAATTGGGGGTCCTTCTCTTTTTGAGGAATCTGCATGTTGACGTTTCATTTAGAAACTCGAAAAATAATTTTTCCATCGATAGTTGGCGTCAAAAATGACGTAGAATGTCGATTTCTACACGAATATCTGCTCAGATTTGTGCACCCGCCCCAAAAATTAATTTCCAAAAATGCTTTTCCAAAAGTAATTAAACCTTGTTAGTTTCTATTAAATAGCACTGCATTTTCCACACCGGGCGGACCGGGCGGCCGGCTGGTCGAGCGGCGCCCATATCGTATCGGCAGCAGTCAAAACCAGTGTTGGGATTGGCCCGTCACTCTCACCACAGCATCGACCATCTGAGTTATTTCAAATACCTACCAAACCGCATTTTAACAATAAATTTGCACGAAAACGGGTTTTCGCGCAGATTGCGCCACTGTGCCGCTATCGACGCGACAAGTGATACTTGGCTGCTGCCTTCGTCGTTTTGCAAAGGTTGATCGTGCGCTCGTACACCAGCTCGCCGTCGTATCAACAGATGGCATGCCATACTACAGTCATCGACCGGTTTAGCTCGTGACGTAGTGCGGCAGGTACCGCCCCCGGCGCCGACCGCCGCCGCCCAGCCCACAGTCGCTCGCCGGCTGCCGCTCGATACAGAATTCGGAGCACCGCCGCCCGGACCCAGCCATGTCGGTGAACTTCACATGCAGGCCACACGTCGGCATGCTGGACTAGTCATGTTCCTACACCGAAGGTAAGAGGGCAATACACCAGCTGCAGAAAGCACTACCATCCGCAATATTTCACATCCAGTTATTCGAAAGAGCTTTTCCGTTGCCATTTCGATAGCGTCTCCACTACATTGAGTTCGCCCATGAAAACTCTGAGAGTATAGAGGAGCCCATCTCCTTGTTCGTGCCAGCATGATGAATGTTTGACGTGGGTACTGTTTAATGACTGTGCATTTATGAATACTCTGTCCCGAGCGGACCGGCTGGCGGACAAATCGAGCGGCGCCCATAGCGAGTCTGCAGAGGTCACCCGGTGGTATTGGGATTGGCCCTCCTCCATCCACACAGCACCAACAACCCGAGCTGTATCATTGTCCAATACCTAAATTAGTTTTCCAATGGAGAAAACTAATAGCGATATTCATCACTTCCCTCATTTCCAGTAGATCCCTCGATATCCCACCGTAGGATAGATCAGCAAAAGTAGATTCCTACAACAGAGACGTCCGTGATTCAGCAGACATTGTAGCAAATCGAGCGTCGTTTATGTCGTGTCGTGTCGTGAAAATCTCAACATAATTCGTTTCATCCAGTGTATTTTCGGTGCTAACACAGGCAGCCGTCCCCCTTGTCTGCGCTTGCTAATACCTACCTTGGATGATACAAATACTATTCGACAAAACATAAATTACTTACTAGTTAATATATATAGTTACATATTATGCATTTATTCGTATCTCCATACTTCTATTCATATTCCTCTTTGGCCTCTGCCTCCCGTTCCTGCCAGCCCTAAGCATGCCAAGTCAGCGCCCATCGCTTCAAACCGTACCGGACACACACAGGACACACACAGGAGTGCGAGAGTCCACATCCGACACAGATAACAGACAGGAAACTCACCACGTCCCCACCAGATAACTCTAGATAGGCTGTTCACAGTGAGCAACCGCTCTTCATACTGACCCGGGTAGCTGTTCCTATACACATCAGATTCCTCGGCTGTCCCGGACACCTCAGATGTTCCCGGACACCTCAGCTGTCCCGGACATCTCATCTGTCCCGGACAACTCAGCTGTCCCCGGACACATTAGCTGTCCCGGACACCTCAGATGTCCCGGATACCTCAGATGTCCCCAACACCTCAGCTGTTCCGGACACCTCAGCTGTCTCCGGACGCCTCAGCTTTCCCGGATAACACAGGTGTCCCTGACACCTCAGCTGTCCCTGACGCCTCAGCTGTCCCGGACACCTCAGTTGTCCCGGACACATCAGCTGTGCCGGACGCCTTCGCTGTCCCTGACGCCTTCACTGTCCCCGACACCTCAGCTGTCCCAGACACCTCATCCTCCCCGGACGCCTCAGTTGTCCCGGACACCTCAGTTTTCCCGGACACATGAGCTGTCCCGGACACATGAGCTGTCCCGGACACCTCATCTGTTCCCGGACGCCTCAGCTGTCCCTGACACCTCAGTTGTCCCGGACACATCAGCTGTCACGGACACATCAGCTGTCCCTGACACCTCAGTTGTCCCCGGACACCTCAGTTGTCCCAGTACACTCAACTGTCCCGGACACCTCATATGTCCCCGGACACCTCAGCTGTCCCGGATACCTCCGGTGTTCCGGACACCTCGGCTGTCCCGGATTCCTCAGCTGTCCCCGGACACCTCAGCTGTCCCCAGACACCTTATCTGTCCAGGACACCTCAGCTGTCCCCGGATACCTTAGCTGTCCAGTACACCTCAGCTGTCCCGGATACCTCAGGTGTTCCGGACACCTCAGCTGTCCCGGACGCCTCAACTGTCCCGGACACCTCAGCTATCCCGGACACCTAAACTGTCCCGGGCACTTCAACTGTCCCGGATACCTCATATGTCTCCGGACACCTCAGATGTCCCGGACACCTCAGCTTCCCCGGACACTTCAGCCGTCCCAGACACCTCAGCTGCCCCCGGACATCTTAGCTGCCTTTGACCACCACAGCTGTCCCCGGACACCTCAGCTGTCCCGGACACCTGAACTGTCCCGGACACCTGAGCTGTCCCGGACACCTCAGCAGTCCCCCGACAACTCAACTGTCCCAGGACACCTCAGCTGTCCCAGACACCTCAGCTGTCCCTGACACCTCAGCTGTCCCGGATACCTCAGCGGTCCCGGACACCTCAGCTATCCCGAACTCCTCAGCTGTCCCCGGACACCTCAGCTGTGCCCGGACACCTTCGCTGTCCAGGATACCTCAGCTGTCCCGGATACCTCAGCTGTGCCGGACACCTCAGTTGTCCCGGACGCCTAAGCTGTCCCGGATACCTCATCTGTCCTCGGACACCTCAGATGTCCCGGACACCTCAGCTGTCCCGGACACCTCAGCTGTCCCGGACACTTCAGCTGTCCCCTAACACCTCATCTGTCCTCGGACACCTCAGCTGTCCCGGACACCTCAGCTATCCCGGATACCTCAACTGTCCCGGGCACCTCAACTGTCCTGGATACCTCATATGTCCCCGGACACCTAAGATGTCCCCGACACCTCAGCTTCCCCGGACACTTCAGCTGTCCCGGACACCTCAGCTGTTCCGGACACTTCAGCTGTACCGGGCACCTCAGCTGTCCCGGATACCTCAGCTATCTCGGACACCTCAGCTGTCCCGGACACCTCAGCTGTCCCGGACACCTCACCTGTCCCAGACACCTCAGCTTCCCCGGACACTTCAGCTGTCCCAGACACCTCAGCTGTCCCGGACACCTCAGCTGTCCCGGACACCTCAGCTGTCCCGGAGAACTCAGCTGTCCCAGACACCTCAGCTGTCCCTGGACATCTTAGCTGCCTTTGAGCACCACAGCTGTCCCCGGACACCTCAGCAGTCCCAGGACACCTCAGCTGTCCCTGACACCTCAGCTGTCCCGGACACCTTAGCAGTCCCGGACACCGCGGCTGTCCCGCACTCCTCAGCTGTCACCGACGCCTCAGCTGTGCCGGACACCTCAGTTGTCCCGGACGCCTCAGCTGTCCCGGACACCTCAGCTGTCCCGGAAACTTCAGCTGTCTCGGACACTTCAGCTGTCCCGGACACCTCAGCTGTCCCGGACACCTCAGCTGTCCCGGACACCTCAGCTGTCCCGGAGACCTCAGCTGTCCCAGACACCTCAGCTGTCCCTGAAAATCTTAGCTGCCTTTGAGCACCACAGCTGTCCCCGGACACCTCAGCTCTCCCGGACACCTGAGCTGTCCCAGACACCTCAGCTGTCCCGGATACCTCAGCGGTCCCGGACACCTCAGCTATCCCAAACTCCTCAGCTGTCCCCGGACACCTCAGCTGTTCCCGGACACCTTCGCTGTCCAGGATACCTCAGCTGTCCCGGATATCTCAGGTGTCCCGGATACCTCAGGTGTCCCGGACACCTCAGCTGTCCCGGACACCGCAGTTGTCCTGGACTCCTCAGCTGTCACCTACGCCTCAGCTGTGCCGGACACCTCAGTTGTCCCGGACGCCTCAGCTGTCCCGGATACCTCATCTGTCCCCGGACACTTCAGCTGTCCGCTAACACCTCAACTGTCCCAGGACACCTCAGCTATCCCGGACACCTCAACTGTCCTGGATACCTCATATGTCCCCGGACACCTAAGATGTCCCGGACACCTCAGCTTCCCCGGACTCTTCAGCTGTCCCGGACACCTCAGCTGTTCCGGACACTTCAGCTGTACCGGGCACCTCAGCTGTCCCGGATACCTCAGCTGTCCCGGACACCTCACCTGTCCCAGACACCTCAGCTTCCCCGGACACTTCAGCTTCCCCGGACACTTCAGCTGTCCCAGACACCTCAGCTGTCCCGGACACCTCAGCTGTCCCGGACACCTCAGCCGTCCCGGAGACCTCAGCTGTCCCAGACACCTCAGCTGTCCCTGGACATCATAGCTGCCTTTGAGCACCACAGCTGTCCCAGGACACCATAGCTCTCCCGGACACCTGAGCTGTCCCAGGACACCTCAGCTGTCCCTGACACCTCAGCTGTCCCGGATACCTTAGCAGTCCCGGACACCGCAGCTGTCCCGGACTCCTCAGCTGTCACCGACGCCTCAGCTGTGCCGGACACCTCAGTTGTCCCGGACGCCTCAGCTGTCCCGGACACCTCAGCTGTCCCGGACACCTCAGCTGTCCCGGACACTTCAGCTGTCCCGGACACCTCTGCAGTCCCCAGCACCTCAGCTGTCCCGGACACTTCAGCTGTACCCCGACACCTCAACTGTCCCAGGACATCTCAGCTGTCCCGATTACCTCCGGTGTTTCGGACACCTCAGCTCTTCCGGACACCGCAGCTGTCCGGGACTCCTCAGTTGTCACCAACGGCTCAGATGTCCCGGACACCTCAGCTGTCCCGGACACCTCAGCTGTCCCGGACACCTCATATGTCCCCGGACACCTCATATGTCCCTGGACACCTCAGCTGTCCCGGACACCTCAACTGTCCCGGGCACCTCAACTGTCCCGGATACCTCATATGTCCCCGGACACCTCATATGTCCCTGGACACCTAAGATGTCCCGGACACCTCAGCTTCCCCGGACACTTCACCTGTCCAGGACACCTCAGCTGTACCGGGCACCTCAGCTGTCCCGGATACCTCATATGTCCCCGGACACCTCATATGTCCCTGGACACCTCAGCTGTCCCGGACACCTCAGCTGTCCCCCAACACCTGGACTGTCCCAGGACACCTCAGCTGTCCCGGACACCTCAGCTGTCCCTGACACCTCAGCTGTCCCGGATACCTCAGCAGTCCCCAGACACCTCAGATGTCCCGGACACCTCAGCTGATCCGAACACCTTCTGCTGTCCCGGACACCTCAGCTGTCCCCGGACACCTCAGCTGTCCCCGGACACCTCAGCTGTGCCCGGACACCTTCGCTGTCCAGGATACCTCAGCTGTCCCGGTTACCTCAGGTGTTCCGGACACCTCAGCTATCCCAGACACCGCAGCTGTCCGGGACTCCTCAGCTGTCACCGACGCCTCAGCTGTGCCGGACACCTCAGCTGTCCGGATACCTCATCTGTCCCCGGACACCTCAGATGTCCCAGACACCTCAGCTGTCCCGGACACTTCAGCTGTCACGGACACCTCAGCTGTCCCGGACACTTCAGCTGTCCCGGATACTTCCGGTGTTCCGGACGCCTCAGCTGTCCCGGACACCTCAGCTGACCCGGGCACCTCAGCTGTCCCGGAAACCTCAGCTGTCCCGGACACCTTAGCTGTCCCCGGACATCTTAGCTTCCTTTGAGCACCACAACTGTCCCCGGACACCTCAGCTGTCCCGGACACCTCAGCTGTCCTGGGGAACCTCAGCTGTCCCGGACACCTCAGCTGTCCTCTTGTACCTCAGCTGTGCCGGACAGCTCAGATGTCCCGGACACTTCAGCTGTCACCGGACACCACAACTGTCGCCCAGACGCCGGCCGGCGCCGACAGCGGGGCCACATTGATCTCAATCGCGGCCAAATCCATTTGGGGACCCTTCCAAGTTCATTTGGGACGGAAAGGGGCGACTCACCCGTGTGGATGAGGGATTATCGCACAATGGAACTGGAGGAAGCAATTCCGACTTGACAAGGTAGGTGGAGACGCTAATGATATCCTGTCTGGCCTCCAGACACATGGCGGCAGACGAAGTCATTATGAACCCCGGACGGGGCATGCGGGGAACGTGGCGGGGGAGGGGGACTTACAGCCTGGCACCACACCTCACGGCGTACCAGCATACGAGTAGACGAGGACCCACTCATCAATGTCTGGTGGCTTTGATATCGTAAGGGACCTCACCTCACATTGAGCCTTTCAGACTCACTTCCAGTCTGAACTCTGTGGCTTACTGCTATATTTGCCGTCCAGATTATCAGTCCTTACTCTCGTCAGACTTGCTTCCAGTATGATCTCTGAGGCTTACTGTTAGGCTTACTGTTCAGACTATCAGTCATTCCTCTCAGACTTGGTATCAGTCGTTCCCCTCAGACCATCAGTCCTCTCAGACTAACTTTCAGTCTTACCGTTCAGACTCTCTCAGCATGAGCTAGCGGGCTATCGCTGGTCAGATTGTTAGTGTGCTCTTCCATCCGTCTGATATCAATGGTATTTAGTGTTTTCATTGTTTGGGAATGTCTGCGTGACCTATCAGACCAGTGCACCTGTTCGCCTGTCGGTCTAACCTGAGAAGCTACCTGCCCGGTCTGCCCTGTCAGACTCAGTCTGTCCTGTCTGTCCCGTCAGACTCAGTCTGCCCGGTCTATCACGTCAGACTCAGTCTGCCCTGTCAGACTCAGTCTCCCCGGTCTGTCCCGTCAGACTCAGTCTGCCCGGTCCGCGTTTGGTTGCCTTGTCAGACTCAGTCTGTCTTGTCTGCCCGGTCAGACCTTCGCTCGGAAAATTCGTTGAGCTGGGGGTGGGGAGCGGTGCACTCTAGCTTGCTTCAGGGGCGCCTTTTCCACTCCCGAGGGCTACCATAGACTGAAATGTTTGTTGAGCGAAGGGAGGGTGGTAACCTGGACATTCCCATTTCCACCTGCCTGGAAATGAGAACGCCTCATCAGGGACTTCAGGGACGCCCCATCTCCATCGGGGGTGCCTTTTCGGGGTACTAAGGTAAGCGGTCCCCCTCCCCCCTCTCACCCACTCCTGTATCCGCCCCTGGTCAGCTGCGAGACGTGGTGCGCCGCCTGTTAGGCATGCTTGTCTTGTTCGCCAGTGTTTCGGTTTGACATATCAAATGACCTATAGGGTGATCTGGGGAGGTGAGTGAGTGGGTAACAGAGTGTGCATAGAGACCAGAGCGAGAGCGTACCGAAATTTGCGTAAGGGAAGGTCAAATTAAAACATCTCAAGCAGGAAGCTAAGTGCCACGTTGAAAGATGTGCAAAAAAGGGAGCTGGCTTTGTCTCAGAATTTGGGAGTGATCACGGTTCGCACAGACGCGGTTGGACCATACGAGAGTTTGCCACCTCTGCCGCGTGTACTGGCGGATCCAGGGAGGGGCCATTCCGGCCATGGCCCCCCCGAAGCGCTTAAAAGGGGGGCCATAGTGTCTTTTGCCCCCCCGAAACCAACAGAGTCAACTAAATTAAAATGCAGTAACCTTTCCCGAGGTTAAAAAATAGCGTCTGGGTGAAAGAATCTACAATTTTAAAGGATTTTTTAAAATATATAATTGTTTGAAGCCAGTATGGTAGCATAGTAGATTCTGACACACATAGAGTGGTCCTTGCTGCTCAAGTTCTGCTTACAGCAAGAGTTGACAAAATCGGATCCGCCAGTGTCCACGTGCACGAACGTTGACGTGGTACAAGACGTCGAACGTGAACGTGAACGTTTTGGTAAACAAGGACAAAAATCCGGTAACATAGAAACGGTGGATGTAAGCTGGGGATCCTACACAGGAAATTATGTTGTTAATTATTATTTTATTGTTTATTTTTATTATTATTTTTAAAATGGGCCCATTTGCCAAATAGTGGTCGATATCGAGTGCTTTTAAACAAAAATAGTGGGAGACTGGGCACCCTCTACATCCGTTCGACCCCTCCCTGATGCATTTCCTAGGTACGCCACTGGGGGGATGGGGAGGGGGAGACTGACGCCGAAAACAGAAAGTTTCCCCCCCAACCGGTGGGCTAGATCCGCCAGTGGCCGCCTGTGATGACAAATCTCCACCTCCCGCCGCGTGTGACGACAAATCTCCACCTCCCGCCGCGTGTGACGACAAATCTGCACGTGGCGCAATGGATGAAGGGTTGCTTACAAAAGAACATTTAGGGATGAAAAATAGTTGCACATAAATAAGCTACTTGATATGGAAAGTACATAAGCCTACGTGGCTTCGGTGTATGTATAAGCATTTCATATATGTTCCGACAGTTGTTTCTACCTCAGACGAATATAATGGTGAACACCAGTTCCCAGTTGTTCGGCAGTTCATACAAATTATATGCTACAAATATACAAGTACCTAAACCATGGCTGGAGATACCGAATGGGTTTGGGATATCGAGTGGGGAATCTCCCTCACCCTGAGCCTCATCCTCATCCTCATCCTCATCCTCATCCTCATCCTCATCCTCATCCTCATCCTCATCCTCATCCTCATCCTCATCCTCATCCTCATCCTCATCCTCAGCCTCATCCTCAGCCTCAGCCTCAGCCTCATCCTCATCCTCATCCTCATCCTCATCCTCATCCTCATCCTCATCCTCAGCCTCAGCCTCAGCCTCAGCCTCATCCTCATCCTCATCCTCATCCTCATCCTCATCCTCATCCTCAGCCTCATCCTCAGCCTCAGCCTCAGCCTCAGCCTCAGCCTCAGCCTCAGCCTCAGCCTCAGCCTCAGCCTCAGCCTCAGCCTCAGCCTCAGCCTCATCCTCATCCTCATCCTCATCCTCAGCCTCAGCCTCATCCTCAGCCTCAGCCTCAGCCTCAGCCTCAGCCTCAGCCTCAGCCTCAGCCTCAGCCTCAGCCTCAGCCTCAGCCTCAGCCTCAGCCTCATCCTCAGCCTCATCCTCAGCCTCAGCCTCAGCCTCAGCCTCAGCCTCAGCCTCAGCCTCAGCCTCAGCCACATCCCCATCCCCATCCCCACCGCCACCCCCATCCCCACCCCCACCCCCACCACCATGGTTTGGTAGCATGATAATGTTAATTTGTCATTTTCCCCATTCAATCTAAAAAATTACTTGAAAATTAAGACGACAGGAAAATTCGTTGCATCAAATAAAATGGGCTTTCATCAATTGCATCATGAATGGGCCATGACCATGAAAACAAACCTTGCAAATTTATATCAGTGTCACGTTAAACTTGGCAATTGGTGCTGCATCAGCAACACCAAAAGTGCACAAAGTTCCACACCTGAGAACTCAATTTGGTAGCATGAGCCTTCTTCCAAATATCAACGTGCATTAGGTTTACCATCTTTTTCACTTATTTGGATTGCAGTGCAGGACATATTACAAAGCAAAGGGGAAAGCACAATTTGGTACTCACCAATATGTTCATCAGCAACACTCACAGCATTCTATTCTAACAAATGTAGCCACCGAAATGCCCAATAGCAACCAATAACCGTCCGACACCCGCGTCCGCGACAACTTGAATGTTTCAATTATTTGCCGCCGACATCGTCGACGTTCACAAAGGTACTAAATCACAATCGCTCTGGCTAATACGTTGCGTGACGTCATCCATCTATGCTTTGACGTCAGAGGCTGCGGAAGTCGCCGACGTCGGGTTCTGCTCGATTCTGCTCGGTTCTGTCAAGTTCTGCTCAGTCCTGCTAAAGTCACTGGCGGATCCAGGGAGGGGTCATTCAGGCCATGGCCCCCCCCGAAACGCTTAAAAAGGGGGCCATAGTGTCCTTTGCCCCCCCCGAAACCAACAGAAGTCAACTAAATTAAAATGCAGTAACGTTTGCCGAGGTAAAAAAAAATAGCGTCTGGATGAAAGTATCACCAATTTTAAAGGGACTTAAAAAAAAATGTTTGAAGCCAGTATGATAGCATGGTAGATTCTGACAAACATCCTTGCTGCTCAAGTTCTCCTTACAGCAAGAGTTGACGAAATCGGATCCGCCAGTGTGTACACGTGCACGAACGTTGACGTAGTACAAGACGTTGAACGTGAACGTTTTGGTAAACAAGAACACAAATCCGGTAACATAGAAACGATGGAGGCAGGCTGGGGCCCCCACACAGGAAATTATCTTGTCAATTATTATTTTTCTTTTTATTTTATTTAAATTTTAATCATTATTTAAAAAATCGGCCCCTTTGCCAAATAGTGGTCGAAATCCGGTGCTTTTAACCAAAAATAGTGTGAGAATGGGCACCCTCCAAATCCGTTCGACCCCTCCCCTGATGCAATTCCTAGGTACGCCACTGGGAGAGGGGGAGGGGGAGGTGCGGGGGCTGACGCCGAAAACGGAAAGTTGCCCCCCAAACCGGTGGGCTAGATCCGCCAGTGGCTAGTCATGATTCTGCCGGGAGTCTGCTGATTTTCTGCCGGATGAAAACAGACCTGAGAGCCCACTGGTCCTGAATAGACTTCCTTTGACTGAATAGACTAGGCTTTCGGTCCTTGCATTTGCCACCTCTCGTCCCAACCTAAGTTGGTAAGTACTTGCTGTCATCACATAATGTCGCAGGCATTCTCTTAATTTCACGAATCACTGGGCATTTTGTGTGAAACATGCCTCGATGTAGCTCGCAAGTGACCACAATGGTGGTTTTGCTTGTAAGTGCCAACTCCAATCATACCATGCGCTTGTTATGAAACGAAATCGCAATATTTGGCCATATCTGCCAGTCTTCTCCATTTGTCAGTGTTTAGATCAGCGATACAGCTGCTTCAGTTTAATATGCAAATATGAACTTACATTTTTACTATGGCTACGAGTTACCAGTGCATTTTCAGTTATAAAATGTTTATGATCTCCAGTGAATTAAAGCATTGCCTGATAATAATTTTTTTTTTTTTTTTTTTGGTGGGGGGGGAATTAATAACGTACAATAACATAATACAGCAAATAATATATAACCTAGCATAATTTTTTAACATCTTTTTCCAGCTCTGTTCATGGGAGGCACTGTCATAACACGCACACCTGATGGGAAATCCGCCGATCCTTCCTGTTTGTCGACGACATCTCATAAATGAGCGACGATATTGGAATTAAATATTGTGACTGTTAAACATTGATAAGTGCATCGTATGCCAAAATTCTAAATCCGTTAGTAACGGTGGCAACTGCGAAGCTGGGGGTATTTGGGGGGGGGTCATAGTCCACGGCCGGCCACCCGGTCGCCGAGTGTTCAGCATCATAAAGGCATACACTTGGTGCTTGCTACTTTATATATAGCGTAGGCGTAGGAACCAGGGGGGGGGGGCGGTGGGGCCATGGCCCCCCACCCCCACTTTTCAGTGGTATGGCCAGCAATGGTAGCTGCTCCCCTCCCCCCCCCCACACTTTTCCATAATTGAAAATAAATTGCATGAGAAAATGATAAACTTTGAACAACCAATGACTCAAAATGTGTATACCTGTCACGACATATTTCGCGAATGCACCCAGCTGCGGATATTGACTTCTTTTGTATGATAATTAAGGTTTCAGTAGCCTTTGTTTCTGCCGCTGACTTTTTCCGGAATTATTTGACTAAATACCTAGAGGTTCAAACGAATTTTTCTCGGAACGCACGCTACCCCACCCCTGGTAAGGAAAATAATCTGGCACCTGCCTCCCCCCAAACTTTTTGAAGCGTTCCTACGCCCATGGGCACTTGGTTGTTATACTGGCTACTTGGTACTTGATATATAGGCACTTGGTTGTTATACTGGCTACTTGGTACTTGATATATAGGCACTTGGTTGTTATACTGGCTACTTGGTACTTGACATATAGGCACTTGGTTGTTATACTGGCTACTTGGTACTTGATATATGGGCACTTGGTTGTTATACTGGCTACTTGGTACTTGATATATAGGCACTTGGTTGTTATACTGGCTACTTGGTACTTGATATATAGGCACTTGGTTGTTATACTGGCTACTTGGTACGTACTTCGTAGGTGCGGCGGCGCGGTGTGGCGGCCGATCTCGACCTCAGTTGACCCCGAAGGCATTCACCTAGACATTAGTGTACTAATGCCTAGGTTAATGCTATTGTGCATTTATTATGTTAATGCTATTGTGTATGTAGTATGCTATTTGCAGGGCACCCCTCCCCCGCCACTTCCCAATGTTGATTATGCTCCCCCATCTCCATCCCCACCCCACCACTCCCCAATGTTGTTCGTGCCCCTCCCCCACCAATAATTTAAACTTTTAACATAGTACCGTACGTGGTATCACCAAATCTATTTGCGCCCGTCAATTACCTTCGTATATTGTCCCGCCCCCCCCCACAATAATTTTCAGAAAAATACTGCCATGGACCGAAGGTCATGACATCAAAACTGAAACGAGTGCACTACAGTCATAATCCACCCCTAAATTGTGTGCTTCTAACTATCTGTGCTTCGTGTATTTCCAGATATTTTAGGGGGGGGGGGGCGAATCGGCCCCCTTAGTGTGCGTTATGGAGAGGCCCTCCGGCGTGAGTGCTAAGTTCCTTTATCACGCGCCCTGGAGGCCCTCTGAAAATTATGCTCCATGGAAGGGGGCGAAATCCTCCCCCTAAGATCTCGTTTCCTATTAAGGCTAGAGTTTCGAAATTTTGTAGATAGATGAGCAGGGTGGTGGACTCTATTGCGTGAAAATTGCGTGGGCATAGGTCAATATCGTCAAGGTCAAATTGGGCCATTGTTATGCTTGGCTTCCGTTAACATTGTTATGGATCGTTACGATGGTGTTGAAATGCTCAAAAATTAGTCCCGGTGATGCTTTAGACATTACTAATGATACATAAAATATGACAAATACGGCATTTGGTCTCAAGTCACTTTATACAGGTCAGTTGCCACACTGTATAAAGGCCACTT
The DNA here is from genome assembly GCA_034440615.1 of Ashinkailepas kermadecensis. Taxonomy (NCBI): domain Eukaryota; kingdom Metazoa; phylum Arthropoda; class Thecostraca; family Neolepadidae; genus Ashinkailepas; species Ashinkailepas kermadecensis. The sequence goes on from JAOTOM010004946.1 coordinate 32,496, forward strand.
TATCAGCGCTGTATACAGGTCAGTTAACGGCTCCAGTTACCGGAACCGGGTCGGTCGTCTGCTCGACCAGCCGGGCGGGCGGCTCGACGCATTTGGCTTCACAAAACAAGGCTGAATGAAGTACATGAATGAAACATGCAAACACTTAGGTTCGTGGTTTCAGGATGTTCAGGGAGCAGCATGCGAAATGGCATGAATCGCATGACAGGCATTTGCGGTAATGACAACCCTCCAGTTGGCCTCGTTTGGTTTCATGGACCTGCCATGAACTTGCCTTGACTTCACCTCGATGACCTAGGATGACCTCGAAACTACATGGCTGTACAATATACATAAAACAAGTCACGAGCATTGCCAAGGTCACTTCCCTTTTGCCGATATACGGGAAGCGCATCAACGGCGGTGTGTGTGGTCTGCCGCTGCGAAATGTTTCGACGTCTCTCTAACTCTCCGAATTTCCGGCCGATTTTCGTTTGTCTTGCTTTAAGCGACGTGCCGTACATTTTGAGCCAGGTACACAAAACATGGCGTATATCGATCAGTAAAATCTGGAGATATTTACGAAAAATTGGAAGGGGTGGGCGGAATTCGTCTTCACCCCTTTCAGTGCTCGTATTACAGTGATGAGCGAAGCGCCCCTGGGTACTGTTTTTTTTCCACTGAAAAGGGCCTGAGAATCCTCTTCTTAGGTGCAGTCTTGCCGGGGAAAGAGTGCTTATCTGTCTGCTTGCGTACATGTTTATTAAAGTCGCATTCCCTATGCTGTTGCAGGTCCATCAGCCAGGCTGCGCACTGTCCAAGACAACCATGCGTCGGCCTGTGACCTGTGACCTGTGACCTATGGTGCGGTCACGACAGCGACATCCCCCGGCCGAGGTCCTGCCGTGGCCGGCGGCGTGGCCGAGGTCCTCACGTCAGAGCCAGAGGCCCGGTCGGTCGTTGCCGGGTGTGTTGTTGGCTGCTGCGTCCTCTGGCGGCCGCGGCCGGCGGCGGCTCGACGACCCAAACTCGGCGGCAGTCGGACTGATGACGTCACAACGACGCTTACTTCGTCAACTATCAAATACCAATGTCGTTACGGACACTGCTCGTGGATAAGCGTCAAGGGCTGCTCGAAATAACCGCAGCCAAGGGGAGGCCGGGGTCCGGGACTCCCCGCAGCGGAAAAAATATACTGCGTTGTAACGTTTATCTTCGATTTCGCGCTGCTCCCCAACAACTCTTCGCGAAGTTCGTTTCCGAGTAACTGAGTGTAAGGCGGTGTAAGGGCGTAGAGCGGTGTAGGGGTGTAAGGCGGTGTAAATGTGTAACGGTGTAAAAGTGTCGCGGTGTAAAAAGTGTAACGGAGTGTAACTGTAAAAAGTGCCTCACCCTGGGCGAGGGCGGAGTGCGACATGCATATAGAAAACATACTTCTGGGTCTCCTACCGGTATGTGCTTACTTAAGTACACACATAAACAGACACAAACACAAATATACATGCGTATATATATATATACTATATATATATATATATATATATATATATATATATATATATATATATATATATATATATATATATATATATATATATATATGTATATATATAACCGTGCCCGGCCGTACTATGAATCAGAACAGTGTCTCATGTTCCGATTCGCGACAACTTGTTCTTCACTCCACTGCAATTATCGCCGCCCGCTGCACGGAACTGTTTATGCATGTCAGAACTGTTTATTCACGACTCTGTTTATTTGCCAGCTGGCCCGCGCGCTGGACCTTGGCCAATGTGACCCCAACGGTCGCGTGCTTCCTCTTGTGCCACTCTGACTCAGCCTCAGCCCACCACCACGTAAACATTGTCAGCGTGATGCCCGGATTTCGCTCGATTTATGTCACCATTTGGTACTTACCACACCAGCATTAATGTCTTATCCGAGCAGCATCCACCTGCCACCGCTCAGAAACAGCCTTCCAAAGGTGACTCTCGCTATGTTTATTTTCCCAACAAACCAGTCCAGGCTCTATCCTTCGCATCGCAAACAGCTTCGACTTCCACGGCATGCCCTCGGGTGTCCCCGCATCACGTGCGCACGGTGTGCGCACGTGATGCGCACGTGCAAAACCGTGCAAAACCGTGTATACACAGGACCCCGACGACCAGTAGCTAGGTAAGCTTGGCGGGGTAGGCTTGGCACACCTCCGAAAGCGAGCCGCCCTGTATTCGCTCCCGTGCCTGCGGACTACTAGGCCGACAGTGTTGTTGTGTGTGCTCGTCGCTCAGTGCCAACAACCGCGTTGCTCTGCGTCGGCAGACTATGCTATCTAGCAAGATCAACTGTAAGCCATCAGTGTTTGATTCTAGATTATCTGCACGGCGCGAGTTCTGACTGTTGACTTCCATGGACTATGAACACATTGTGCCATCCGGTCAGTCTGTTGAGTGGAGGCGCATAATCGATTTGGCCTCGGGCACGTCTGCAGTAAGAAGCATAGAAGACGATTGGTACTTAGACGACGTCTGCACAATACCCAAGTTTTCCGGTAGTAAACAGTCTCGGGCAAGGCGAGCCGACACAGCGCCGTCTACTGGTGACAGTGGACTGCTCCACCGGTGCCGGCTTCCCGACCCTCACTGTTTATCCTTTTTCCCCCGGCCTGCGAGCCGCGCAGATGCATGTTCACCTTTCCTCATCAATTGAAATACTCACCATGCAACTTCGCCAGACTATCAGAACATCTAAGATCAGACTATCAGACTACCTTCAGGCCATCTTCAGAATATCAGCCTATATTCAGACTGTCAGACTATCTTTAGACTAGCAGACTTCAGACTATCGGAACATCGGACTTTCAGCACGGTGCAAGCTTTGACTGTTTCATGTGTTCTATGGAATATAAACATATTGTTCAGCCTGGTCTGTCTTTGGAGGATTGAATTGAGGAGAACCATCGACTTGGGATCCGGCAAGTCTTCTGTACAGAATATCGAAAACGATTGGTGTTTGGAAGATTTAAAAACAACACCTAAGTTAACACGACCAGGACAATCGTCGATCGGCAGAACAGACGCATGGTCGTTCACATCTATCCCAGCAGGTCAATATTTCGTTTCAGCTGTGTAGCGGGACAGGGTGACGCCATATACTCAACTCCACAACAACCGGACATACCTGTACAGTGGAACAGAACAACGTGGTATACTCGTACCTCCACAGCCACCGGACACACCTGTACAGCGGAACAGGATTACGTCGTATATTCAACTCCTCAACCACAGGACACACCTGTACAGCGGAACAGGTTAACGTGGTATGCTCACATCTCGACAACCACCGGACACACCTGTACAGCGGAACAGGTTAACACGCGCACTGGAGGGCCTCTGAGAATTACGCGCACTGGAGGGGGGGGGCGGATTCCGCCCCCCCCCTAAGATCTCGGCTCCTAGTAAAGCTGGAGGAACGAAATTCGCAGGGTGGATGGGCACGGTAGTGAACTCTATTTTGTGCAATTTTCGTGACCTTAGGTCAATATCTTCAAGGTCAAATGAGGTCAGATTGGCAACATTTTCCGGTTTTGCGTGGCTTGGCTTGTCATCGTTATGGATCGCTGTGATTGTGTTTAAATGCTCAAAAATGGGCATCAATGATGTTTTGGACATTACTAATGATGCAATGCAGATGCTAGACCCAACATTTGACCTCAGGTCACCTATATAGCACCACTTTATCAGGTCAGTTACCTGTTCCAGTTACCGGAACCGGCCGCCCGCCCGACTGCTCCGTAGGGCAGCTCGGAGCAATCGGCTTCGTGAAGAAGGGAGTTAAGTACATGAATAAAGTATGGAAACGCAATGACAAACAGTACAAATGACAACCAGTAGTGCATTTATGGCAACATTCCAGTTGATCAAGTTTGGTTCCATTAACCTGTCATGAACTTGACCTGACTTGACCTTGGTGACCTAACATGACCTTTAAACTATACAGCATATCAATATGCATCAAACAAGTCGCTAGTGTTGCCTAGAACACTTCCCTTTTGTCAGTATACTGGAAGCGCATCAGCGCAGATTTTTGTGGTCTGGCGCTATAACATTTTTTGAATTTAGCGGCCCCTAACATAAAAAAAAATTTCGGCCGATTTCCATTTTTCTTGCTTTAAACGACGCGCCATTCATTTCTAAGCAGGTACACCGAAAATCGCGTATATCGACCGGTAAAATCTGCAGTTATTTGCGAAAAACTGGAGGGGTGGGCGGATTTCGCCCCGCCCCCCACCTCCAGTGCGCGTGTTAACGTGGTATACTCACATCTTCACAACCATCGGACACACCTGTACAGCGCAACAGGGTAACGTGGTATACTCACATCTCCACAGCCACCGGTTACACCTGTACAGCGGAACAGGATTACGTCGTATATTCAACTCCTCAACCACAGGACACACCTGTACAGCGGAACAGGTTAACGTGGTATACTCACACATCGACAACCACCGGACACACCTGTACAGCGGAACGGGGTGACGCCGTATGCTCATATACACAGTCTTCACCTTCCCCACCTACTCACAGATCCGACACCACACTTGGTCACAGACCCGACACCACACCTGGTCACAGACCCGACACCACACCTGGTCACAGACCCGACACTACACCTGGTCACAGACCCGACACCACACCTGGTCACAGACCCGACACCACACAGGCCACAGATCTCACACCACACCTGGGCAAAGATCCGACACTACACCTGGTCAGAGTTACCACACCACACCTGGTCACAGGTAATCCCTCACAGACCCGTCAGCACACTCGGCCACAGACCCAACACCACATCTAGTCACAGATCTGACACCACACTTGGTCACAGACCCGATACCACACCTGATCACAGATAATCCCTCGCAGACCGAACACCACACCAGGTCACAGACCCGACACCATACCTCGGTCACAGATCTGACTGCACACCCGGTCACCGACGCGATACCACATCTGGTCACAACTAACCCGCCATAGACACGACACCACACAAGTTACATACCCGACACCACACGTGGTCACAGAACCGACACCACACGTGGTCACATACCCGACACCACACGTGGTCACAGACCCGACACCACACCTGGTCACAGAACCGACACCACACGTGGTCACAGACCCGATACCACACCTGGTAACAGACAATCCCTCGCAGATCCAACACCACACCTGGTCACAGACAACCCCTCACAGACCAGACACCACACCTGGTCAAATATTTGACACCACACCTGGTCAGAAATACCACATTACACCTGGTCACAGGCAACCCCTCACAGAGACGTCACCACATCCGGTCACAGACCCGATGCCACACCTGGTCACAGATAACCCTTTAAAGATCCGACAACACACACTGTCACAAACCCGGCATCACACCTGGTCACAACTAACCCCTCATAGACCCAACACCACACAAGTCACAGACAGCCCCTCACAGACAAGACACCACACCTGGTCACAGACCAGACAACACACAAGTCACAAACAACACCTCACAAACACGATGCAACACCTCGTCGCAGATCCGACACCACAGCTGTTCAAAGACAACTCCTGAAAGACCCGACACCGCAGAAGTCACACACCCGACATCACACCTGGCCACAGACAACCACTCACAGACCCGACAGCACACCTGATCTTAGATCTTAGATCACAGATCTTACACCACACGTGGTCAGAGATGCGACACAAAAACTGTCCACAGATAACCCGTCAAAGAACCGACACCACACCGGGTCACAGGTTACCCCTCACCACAGAAGTGACAGACCAGACACCACACCTGGTCACACGGGGGACGAGTATTCTAGGGGTAAGTTGCCAGTCTGACAATCGAAAGATTGTGGGTTCGAGCCTCACTTGTCGCTACTCTTTGCCCGCAACCAATCAGCGTGAGAGATTGGCGACGCTACATGACTCAACGGTGGAGGTGTCGTGAAATCCAAGAACTATCACACCCGGTCACAGACCCAACACCACATCTCCTCACAGACCCGACACCACACCTGGTCACAGATAACCCCTCACAGACGCGACTCCACAAAGGTCACAGACAACCACCCACAGCCCCGACACCAAGCAGGTCATAGATAACCCCTCATAGACCCGACACCACACAGATCACAGACAACCCATCACAGGCCCAAAGCCACACAGCTAAAAGACAACCCCTCACAGACCGAACACCACACAGGTCACACACAACCCCTAATAGACATAACACCACACAGGTCACAAACAACGCCTAAACAGACACAACACCACACAGGTCACAGACAACCCCTCACTGGCCCAACATCACACAGCTCAAAGACAACCCCTCACAGACCGAACACTACACAGGTCACACACAACTCCTCACAGACACAACACCACACAGGTCACATAGAAACCCTCGCAGACCCGACACCACACAGGTCACATACAAACCCTCACAGACACAACACCACACAGGTCACATAGAAACCCTCGCAGACCCGACACCACACAGGTGACAGACTACCCCTCATCAATCCGACACCACTCAGATCACAGGAAACACCCCTGAGAGCCAGAGAGGACAGGTCTTTGATGCCCTGAGTTTACGATGGGCCTCTGATAGATGAGCACAACCCCTGGGCATTACAGCATGTCACCATTCCACAATGTAACCGACTAGGGGAAAGAAAACCGGAAAATAATCTTCTGGGAGGAGGAAAATCATGGGGAAGTTTCAGCATTACGGCATGTGGATGAATTCAAAGGGCACGTAGGACTCCGTCTTCACCTCTCGGACCCCTGCATTTCGTCTTGTTTTACTGTTGTTTGGTTGTTATGTTTCGTCTCGGCTGGAGTCCTCGAGCGGTGCCCAGGCGGTGCAGTGATGGTGACGGGGCTCACCACCGGCCGGCTCGGGTGACGACCACCACGGCGACAGATGACCTTCACATTCAACCAGCAGTGGCGTGGCGGTCGGCCAACTGCGGGGCAGAGTCCCGGCTACTCTCCTGCCCTGCCCAGCGGGGCTGGGCTCGCTCTTGATTGCCTATAATTCCATCCGCCCGTTGCCTTCATCGCAACACCCTGTGAGCCAGAGGACTGGACTATGATGCCCGGAGTCTGCGATGGGCCTCTGACAGATGAGCAGATACCCCGGAGAGGACTGGACTATGATGCCCTGAGTCTGCGATGGGCCTCTGACAGATGAGCAGATACCCCGGAGCATTGCAGCATTTCACCACTTCACAATGTAACCGACTATCGGAAACAAAAATGGCAAATAAATTTATGGGTGGACCAAAATCACTGAGAGGGTTCAGCATTACGGCATGTGGATGAATTCAAAGGGAACGTAGGTCTCGGTCTTCATCTGCCGGACCCCTGCATTTCGTCTTGTCTTCATGTTATTTGGTTATTACATTTCGTATCGGCCGGAGTCCCATCTGTCGAGCGGTGCCGGGGCGGTGACGTGATGGTGACGTGATGGTGACGGGATGGTGACGTGATGGTGACGGGGTGGTGACGGGGTGGTGTCGGGGTGGTGACGGTATGGTGACGGGGCTCACCACCGGCCGGCTCGGGTGACGACCGCGGCGGCGCCAGACGACCCTCACATTCCAGCAGCAATGACGTGGCGGTCGGCCATCTACGGGGCAGAGTTCTGGCTACTCTCCTGCTCTGCCCCGCGCGACTGGCCTTGCTCTTGCTTGCCTATAATTCCATCCGCCCGTTGCGTTCACGGTCTCCTCGGCCGCATGGCTGCACGCTCTCGCTGGCCGTGTTGGCCCTCTATCTAGCGGTGTTGGTCCTCCCTCCAGCGGTGTTGGCCCCCCTCTCTCTCTCTGTCTGTCTGCCCGTATGTCCGTCTGTATATATGCCTGTCTGTCTGTCTGTCTCTCCCACTCCCCCCCCCCTCCTCTCTCTCTCTCTCCAGCGGTGCTGGCCTTCTCCAGCGATGTTAGCCCTTTTGAACGGTGTTGGAGCTGGGGCCAGTCCAGGAATTGTCATAGGGGCACATGTCCGGAGGGGCGCCTCTGCAAAAGTACCTGGAGGAGCGCTGTTGTCTTCCGAGGGCACCTCTTGCTGAACATTTGTGGGTGGATCAGAGCGCCGAGAGCCGACGGTGATTGTTGGAAATAATAGGACCTGTCTCGGAGCTGAATGCTCCTGAAAGCTAGGCAGAGTTGTCAAGGAGTGGGAAGGACTCACAAACCACTACCCCTAATAAACCCACTACATACATACACCCCTACAGATGTCGGACGCATCGGCTTACGCCCTCGGTTACTTGATTGCGTCAGCCTACACCGGTGGATAGCTTATTGTGTCAGCCTGCAGCCATGGATAATTGGATCCTAAATGGTTCTTAATTGTATTACTAATGGAGTTCCAAAGGAGAGCAGGTAGGTGTCAGGAACGCGAAAATGGCGGGAATGTGTTGGCGCGTCCGTCATGTCTCTGACAGCCGAGAACGCCGCGTAGCGAGGGCTTGGAGTCGGCGTGTGAGCAATAATCGTCCAGAAACTCAAAGCATGTTTTTCTCTCGAATTCATCCTGCAAGTGGCCAGAAAGAACTGCTCTATCCGTTGATTTAACTTCGACACTCATTTTGACTTTCATCAACGGTTTTACGTCTGACTCTGGGGGGGGGATGCAGAGGTGGGCACTGGGACGGGTGACATGTGCTACCTCCCCATGGGAAGAAAGGTGGCACCCTTTCGGCTGGTAAAAGCCATCCTTCAGGAAGACTCGGGTGCATTCCTCCCCGCTCCACAAATTGTTCCGCCGAAGGTGTCCATCCGAAGAAATGTGCCCCTCCCTCCGGTGAGAACTCCTGGATCCGCCCCTGATCTGACTTTACCTGGTCTATCGGGGTGGGGGTGAGTACATGCTCCACCCCCTCCCCGTTGTTTGCCCCTGGTCTGCCCCTGCTCTGATTTCACCAGGTCCATCGGGGTGGGTGGGCACATGCCCCCTCCCCCCCCCAGTTGCTTGCCCCTGGATCCGTCACTGGCACAGCTGGCAAGTGTCTAACAGTGTCTTAAAATTACTTTTTCAATACCTGTGCGGATGAAAAACAAAATCACTCTGAGATAGTGAAAGATGAAAAACGCTGAATAGATGCATCATGATGAAAACCCAGATTGCGCCATCATACTAATAAAATAAACACATGGCCAGAGTGGCAAACATAATCATACAAATTTGGACAAATTGTATGTTGCGTCCACTCTTCCTGAACCACATTTTTGGGGCAGTACCTTCACATGCTTCTCATTTTGCTTCTTCCTTTCTTTATTGAGTTCATGAATGTAGCGCGGTGCTTGAAATGAAACAGGCAATTCCATTCTTCGGTACTTCTTCACATTAATCTGGCCACACATGGCGGAAGGACACCTGTGCACCGCCCTATCAAAGACCTACATTGCATGTTATACTTGGACGCGTTTGTTTCAGCTGTGCATGCCGGGTGCTTGATGGCTGTGATTTTCCTCAATGTGTATGATGGCAGACCGTGATGCGTGCAAAGGTGCAAAGGTAAATGCGAAGTAATTGACTGTTCCGTCCCTTGGAGAAGACAAATGTCGCACATCTAGCACCTGCCACTTAAACCTGCATGTACAATGTGCATGATGGCCTCACCCAAATGCTATGAGCTGCATGTGGGTGTATTTGATTGGTTGGTATTGTGTTACAGGTACCATCCACCTTGGCCACTGCCTCGCTGACCAGTCCTCATCATGCAGACCTGATCACGAAGCCTACATCCCTTGGTGGCGGTGCTGACCTATGCAATCCAGATAACTGTCATCATACCTGTGACCTGCCACGTCCTCAAATGCTGAACCAGTGCCCGCAGAACGACCGTATCACCAGTTCGGTGTCGGTGTCTGACAGCACTTTCGAATCATCTGCCTGCATATTTCTACGTCTGCTTTTCGGCTGTAACTGGAGCGTAACTACGGCAATGTTACTAATACTGACACTGCTTTTGTTTTGCTTTTTGTGATGTGTTTATGTCCTTAGTCATTTGGTCTCAAGGGAGCATCATCTCTGGTGAAGGCCATGCCGCAACTCGATCAAACAGCTGGGCTTTGTAAATAAATAATACAGCACACCATCAACATTTAATATAAAAGTGAAATGAGGCATCTGAACAGTCAGCACCGACGCCATCAACAGAAGCACTAACCAAGCCAATAACAACTTTTAATTGTGCATGGCTGAACTTCGAATCGATATGATCGCGAGTGTGACTGGAAATGTGGATAGTTTCTACGAATACCAGCCAACAGCGAAACCAAAATCGTACTATCTCACGGAGATAATTATTTTGCATATCCCCAACGCGACTTGGATTCGTTGAACTGAAGCAACAGCTTCTCTTGTCTTTGTCCATCGTTCCACGTTCTTTCAACGCCAATGATGTAGTACACACTCGGAACATAAAATATGAGTTGTATTGCATCAACAACCATAACCGTTCAAGTCTGAGTAATATAATCGCATCGTCTGTGTCCATGACCGCTGTCCTTGTCGGTCTCGTCTCGTCCATGGGGTCACTGTTGGGCTCGTCATTCATTTCCGGCTCGACAGCAGCTGGGCTGGGATCGTCTACATCACTGTCAGAGTCGAGGGAGGCAGTCGGTGGTTGCTGCTGGTGCAGTTGGCGTGGCATCGTCTCCAGACGTCCCCACAGCAGTGCTACATCCGATCGGGTCTGGACGGACAACTCGATCCCGCCTCTTCCGTCGCATTGTCTCTCTCTCTCTCACATGCCTTGCTAAAGTCCTGAAGTTTTTCCCCCTCCCTGTGCACGTTTTGCGCATGTCGCTTAGCATTACTTTTTCTGATATTTCTAAGACATATATGGCATACGACAGCTTCATCAGATTTAATTTTCACCATGCCTGATACCCACGGATCCAAGCAGCAAGTCAACGACGTAAGAACACAGGACAGGATGTAGGTGAAAAAACCAACCTCAGAAGGATGGCAGGAAGGTCTGATGTAGGTGATGGACGGACGATGCGGCCAGACCAAACTAGGATAGCAGGATCCCGGCACACAGGATTGAGGCAGCAGCGGCGTTACTGTCAAAGAACGGATACAGATTAGTGTGGGTCAGTGGTAGAGGTGCGACAATTGTTTTGCAGTTAATACCGCGGGCAAGGCGCCGCGATCTCTACTAGATTACGGCGTGATTGAGGCAGCGTCTAGTCGGGACAATGCGGGGACCACACCATTTTGAATGAAGTTATGTAAATGCAGGACCAACATCCTTAGGATATACGCTGCTTAAACCAATTATTACGGATATAATGGTTGTTTTCTGGAAGGGAACATATTGATTCGAGACACCTAGCATGTGTTTAGAAAAGGTTGATCTCGCTGACAAATATCTTGAACATTTTGGATTTTGCTACAGACAAGTGTGATAAGACATCATATTGATTTAATCCTGATATGAAAATCAGTTTGAGCTATGGCTTTCAGATGGACAGTAGAGAGTGGTGCTAGGTGGCGGTGGTGGTTGTGGTTATTGGTTTTACGACACGGCGACCGTCGAGTCATATAGCGTCGCCAATCTCTCACGCCGATTGGTCGCGGGCGAAGAGTAGCGACAGGTGAGATTCGAACCCACAATCTTTCGATTGTGAGACGAGCATCTTACCCCTAGACCACTCGTCCCCGGTGCTAGGTGGCATGAAGATTTCATGACAAGATGCTCTTAGTGAAGTACTGCAATGGTCAGTACTGGAACCACTATTGGTCACAATATTCGTAAATAGTATTGAAAAGGTATAAAAAGTGCCAAATTAAATTTAGCCTTGATAAGTGTCAAATAATGCATGTAGGTAGACATCATATCAGGAATCCATACTTGATGGGTAGCCAAGTACTAGCTGTGACTCAACAGAAGGACTTAGGTGTTATTGTGAACACAAAATTGTGTACATCATATTGTGTCCACAAATTATGGACAACATACAAAAGAAGCAATAACAAAATTTCAGGGCACATTTTAAATAATGGAGCTTGATCCCCTATAGCTATGGAAAAAGTTGGTAATATTTAGAGAGAGTGCAAACGAGGATTAGTAATTTGAGCAACCTACCATATGAGACAAGATTAAAAAAGATATGAATGTGTGTACACTTAGATACAGAAAAATAAGGGGAGAAGGTCTCATCAAGGTATTTAAATTTATTCATGGTCAGCAACAGATCCATCTCTAGGATAATACAAATTATACAATTAGTTATTAGAGACCATCAATTCAAAATCAAAGTTAACCATATCAGGATAAAGACAAGACAGTCTTTCTTTACCAGCAGGGTAGTTAACATTGGAACCAGCTATCACGCACAATTGGCATTGTCAGTATGTATAGCAGTCTATAAAAATAGCATAGACTGGTATTAAAAGGAGAAAAGAATTTCCTTTCATTATTTCATGGATAACTAATCGACAAATGTTGTGGACAACTAGTTCTTAGTGTCCACAAAGTGTAACCAAGATGGCCCCTGTCAGGGCCATAAGGAACATTTTTTTATGTGGGGGGGGGGGGGTGAGGCGGCAGGATGTGCTATGAGACTGAAATGTTTTCTACTGGGGGGGGAGAGAGATCTGGGTGCTCAGACCATGAAAAGATGGCAGGTAATGCCCACCAGCTTCAAAGCTGGAGGGGGGGGGAACTGCCCTGTTCATATGCCATTGGCCCCTGTGGCTCATAGTTTCATTATCTTTCAGGTTTCTTTAGCTACTTCTTTTAGGTACTTCTTTTGTAAATTCATAATTTCTTTTAAACTTCTCCTCATGCCAATATAATTGGGTGCTGGATCCATAATTCCTGCCCTGCCCACACCTTGCAACATTTTAAGGCTCCTCCCCTGTAGGAATATTCAGCATCACATAATTCAGTCTCAAATAGGGTCGGATACAGGAATTTAAGCTGTGGGGCTGGTGGAAGCTAAAGATGTGCTGGGGTGGCACTAACTTGCCTTCCTAGGAAGCAGGGACCAGAGGGGGGAGGGGGGTGAACTCCGACCTCCCGGATGGATGGCACTTCAACAGTAGGGGATGGAAAGGAGGCTAGAGGGGTAGCATTCTAGCAGATGAGGTGGCGTTCCCCTTTGGGCATGGGGGGGGCGGCCCATTCGGCCTCCTTAGATCCAATACTGTCTCTCCCCTACAATATCTATTTCAGCCTCATTCAGCTCTGAATCTGCCCCCTCCCAACAAAGCAGAACAACCTTAGAATCCACTCGCCCTACCTCGATCATATGCTTTCCTCCGAACAGCACACGCAGATATGCCACTAATATATCACCAATCTAGATTGAGATATTCATCATCTACATTGTACCACACATCTGTGCAATGTAGGATGAGGTGGTTTAAGGTTAACAACGCTCAAGGCAGTACACACAGAACTTACGCTGCACTGTATGCACGTATATGCCAAATGCAAGGCTATGAAAACAATGGAATGTAAACAAAATTCAGCGCAGCGATGTTTTGCGCTTTCGTGACAAATTATAGTGCCACAGGACACAATGCACACTTCGCAATTTATTTTTTTATATTTAACCTGCACGGCTGGGAGGCTATTATACTGGAAAGGACTTGGAACAATATAAAGAATGCCATGAAAAAAAACTAGGATCAAATATTTCCACTACAAGGGAGAATTATGGCATTCAGGTTGTTACCTGTGACGAAGGAAAAAGCCAGTGAGCTATCGACAAATGGCAATTGAAAAACACCATAATTTTCACTTAAATGTGCACATGTCGAGTATTTTGTGTGCTCAAATCAGAAAATGAACTTGAAATAATTATATTTTTGTCCACTTATAGTATTCCCTTGCCATATCACCAAGGAACTGGTCTCCATTTGCAGCATACTTTCCAAGCATCCCCACGTCAGGAGCTCTTGCGTTGTAAAAAATATGGCACGTAAGGAAGACCTTCGAAAGTGTTTTTGTACTAATTTTCACGCACTAAAATGAACGGAGAGTTGGAAAATCCCAGTTGTTGTGCGATTTATTCGTAGCACTTCCGTATATCAAACCCCGCGTTTACCTGGATTTTTCATCCTTCAGACTGGCCGAAAAAGCCCACAGATGAACATATGAATAATTCCTTGTACCGCGCGCGGCAGAGCGTTATTGTCCTTTTATAATGTGTAGAAAATGATGAGACGTTCAAATATTTGCTTTGATCTTTGATTTATCCATCATGCTCGCCAGTATTCATCCACAAATTCACCTGTATTTTCATGTGTTTTTCATCCTCCTGGAATGTGCCAGCCTAAGGATGAAATTTTTCATCCCATGTTCTTGATAAACAATGTTTGCTAATATTTGCAGTATTTGTGAAATTTATTAGTGTAAGGTTAAGATAAATGAAGAAACAATTCTAACTTTATTTCTCTGTTTACATCTGAAGAGAATCATATATTAATATCGGAACATTTTATCAATTCTATTTTTCTTCAAAATACATGCCTACAATTGTGACGCACACAAGACTTCGAAAAACAAAGCTGAGCCCTCGTAAGTCGCCGAATAGGATCGAGGTTTGGGAATTTCTGTATTTATTAATGTAGATTTGTGTACCTGCATTCTTTGTCTGTAATCAGTGCTGAGATACTACTCAGTCATGAGATTTAACGCTGTTAAGGGTTCAGCTCATGGGTGGATCCAGCCAGCCCGTTGTCAGTCAGCTTGGGTTGTGTAAGATTTAATAAATCGCTGACGAAAAATACCTGATTTGTATGGTTTAGGTGCAAGCTCTAGTTTAAAACAATACTTTTCTTCACATAAAATGTTCCCTGTTTTTCTGAAGAGCATGAATAAAGGATAATTTTAGTTCAAATCAGGCTATCTAGGCTGGTGATGCCCCCACCCCCTTGCTCCAAATCCCCCCTGCATTAGCTGACAATTACTTGGGTTTGGCCAATGTCATGATTCAGCCCTTAAGTGTGTCAGCTCGGCCGAATTTCTGGTTATGCTACAGCTTCACATGTTTTTTTTAAAGACGCATGGTATGAGTGTGTATTTCATGGATTCATGCATATTCATAGATTGCTGCACTTATGTTCATCATGCTATATAATCCTCTGATTGTGAGGATACACTGTGAACTTCATGCCTAGCTTCATGAAGATAGACACATCTAGTTCATTATACAATAATTTTCAGCCTGCCAGGAACATTTTCACTACAGGTCCCTTAGGTTTTGTGATTATATGCATTTGTCTCAAAGCTCATTCTATATTCACCTGAGAGTGAGACTATTGATACCTTCTGGAAAAACAAAAGACAAGGATGAAAACATTGCAAACATGCACTTTATTTCCATCACAACAATGACCATCTGTGTTTGTAATATGTTTATGAAAAGATGAAAGTCATCACCAAGGATGAAAACCTAAAACTTTCATTAACTGTGATTTTCCATGCAAAATGGTTAATTTTTTTCACTGCTTTATAGGCTTAACCCAGATGGGCCCCTGTGGCTCTTATTAAGCCTTAATACTTTTATGACTTTATGACTTTATGTACTGCTTTAATTGTTTTCTATAATGTAAAACCTACCCTTGCTTGTGTCCCCAAACAATTGATAATTAATCCCAATGTACACAACATTGAAATAATTAATGCATTAGTCATTAACTGCATGATCTACCTCTTAAATGTTGCACTGGTCAATTAGCGAGAAGTGAATATATTGGTATATTAAAATAGGAGTGTACCTTAATTAGTAGGTGTGTACATTTACCCTTTTGCAGTGGTATAAATCCATTATTGCATTTTTTATTTGCATTAACAACAAGAATTAAATGTTTGCTGGTAGAAGGCAGAAAACTGTGCTAGATAGATATTTTGTCTTCATAATCTGAATTAAGCCATTTTATATTCCCAAACCTATATTCTCGTATGTGGCAACCAATCAAACCAGTTGGTATTTGAGCATCGTACTTGCGAGTTGTGTGCAATTATTTACTGTTTGGGTCATGTTGAGCATTTCAGGAATATCAGGTATAGATGTATAAACTTGTATGGCATATGGTATGCTTTTTGTACTCATTTAATTTACTGTTTACCCAGAAAAAGCTTCAACAGTGCCCCTTGCTGATTTAACAATAGTGCTAATGTCACCTCGCATCCATGTGTTGATCTCATAGAGCTGAGTGCAGTTGTCATGTGAACCAGCAAATGTATTGTTATTTGCTGATATTCAGAAGCCAAAATCTTTATTTCAGCAGCATTGTGGGAAAAGCTATTTTGTTATTGAAAGTATTGTGGGAATTACAATTACTGATTGCTTCTAATTTATGGCAATCACTATGTCAGGTGTGCTTGCTCTATCTTGTGTCTGAGCCTACATGACCTGCAAGCAAAAAGCCACTGCACAACCACCTATTGCTTCCAGGAATCCAGGGCAGGGTGGATGAGGAAAAATGTAAAATAAATGGAGGTCCTAAGATGTACATTTTAGGGAAAATGAAATATGGTATCCCAACTCAAGGTGCTTAATTTCCTTGAAGAAGGCAATTATTTTCATGTGTGAATGAAAACATAGGCAATTTTTGTTTAAAGAACATTCCTCTGTACATTGTCCAGCACTATTGAGTCATGCCATTTACTGTCTCATTGAGACAGGCTCCATTTGCTGACTGAAGTTTTATATCAGTTCCTTGGTTCTAAGCCATGTTCTAGTGCTTTGTCTTCACAAATATATACAATAATAACACCAGCATGTGATGCATATTTTATGATTACTGTGTCATGGTGAGTTGTGATAAATGTGACCAGCAGAACACTAACCACTACTGATGTTTTAGATACAAAGGTTTTAGTCTATCTGACATCAGTACATTTCACATGATCCAATATTCAAAGACTTTAGATGGTCAAACATTTGTAGGTTCTAGCAATCAAACAATTGTTGGTTTTAAGCACTCCAGCATCAATAGCTGTTAGGCAATCCAATATCAGTATGTCTTAGGTGATCAAACATCACATTAGGTTTGGTTATATTTGTTGTAATTTTGCATTATTGTTCATTACATATTACCTCACCTATATCCATTTCCCAAACACATCCTATAATTTGTTTGGAGGGGTAATAACATGTATCTGCATTGCCAAGAAATATTCTTCCAGTGTTTTTGAATGTTATTAGTATTAATTTGATATGCATGCATATGCCATATGCCATTCATATGAATATGCCAACTTGAACGGCTAATATCTTGAGAAGTTGTCATTTCCCAAAGAAATTAACATCAGTCATATCTGAATCACATCAGAAAGCATCAATAGCCTATTTTTCATCAAAAACTTGTCTAGCAACTTATATATCTACCAGCACCCCTAAAAATATTGATACCCACATTGGCATAAGCCATGCAATTGCTGCAGTTCCACTTCGACTTGCACAACAACTGGCAGGAATTGTACCACTCTTGGTTATTCTGCAATACGTCACCTACCTGATAACCTTTAGCCAATTTCTTTTCATCTTTACATCCCTAGGGAATGTAAAATTACTGCATTTACTGGTCTTATGCTGGTGATTGCACTGTGGTACAAAACAATGATGCCTCTATAAGATCAATAAGTAATGAATAAATAATCTACATGAGAATAAGAAGCATATGGAAATATTACACTTCTTGGTACACATACAAAAGCTACAAATGGCCTACAGTACTGCAAACACCATAAGAATAGTATTAATGCTAAACTCATATGCAACAGATTCTCGTATAAAAACACCATTTATGGTTTTAAAAAAGAGTTTGAAGTGTTCCTGAGAAAAAGTGGGAGGTTAGGAAATTGAAATAAATAGCCAAAAGATACAGAAATCAATTTTGAACCAAGTGCAGTATAAACATGTTGAACTTCATTGTTAGTATTGATATACCAAACCATCTACAAAAGGACATTTTCTCGCCCATGTTAAGTCAATGGGTTAAATTATGGAACAAAGAACAGCGGTGTGGCGCATTATATATGGCGCATTATAGATATTATCGCTAGGATTAACAGAGAAGTAAGCATTTACGGAGAAAACAAATGATCGCATCTTCTGAATCACATTCATAAACATGGTGTTCCAAAAAAAATCCACAAACCCCCAAAACACCTTTTAAGAAAAATTTACCTGGGTTTTTACCGAGGCACTCAGCTACAACTGCACGAATCTGGTTGCCCCCCTCCTGGAACTTCCAACCTTCCAGTTCCATGTGGAAGTAGGGCAGAAACAAGGCTTTTGTTTTGACGTGAAAGAGTATTGAATCAATTGCATAGTGTTGATTTCTTTCTTTATCATGTCTGTAACACACCAGGTACAAATAAAAACATGTTATTGGCTATATTTGCACAGTGATCATTGACTATGCATTTCTTTTCCAACTGAAAAGTAATCATTTGCATAGAAAATGAGTGGAAAATATAAAATATAAAATCAGCCTTGCATCATAAGATAAATTTAAAGAATACAAAAATTGTGGGAAAACTGGAAATTTGCCACATTTCCAGTGAGCTTCATGCCAAAAGCTTTCTCCGTTTCTTCAAAAGTATGTCTGGGCCAGGATCCTCAGTTAGGAAAATACTGGCTATGCCACTGGTTCCTCTCATGGTTAGGTGTAGCTCAGGTGAGCATGGCCGAGATCGAACTGATTACTGGGATAAAAACGAAGGCTTCAGCTTCGTTATAACCGGATTACCATTTTTTTTGTCCAATCTAATGTCAATGCATCAGAGCAAAGAAGTGAACAATGGATGGCACCGCTTGGCAATGAATCGTGACAATCAACATGGCTTCGTCTCTCATAACTTATACATCACATAACTAACACAACTCACGGGAGCAATGTACTTTCCTTTCACTGGAAAGAAAGTACATTGCTTTCAGGTCACAGCGCATACCCACCTTCGGGGCTTATTACCGACGTGATAAGATAAGAACTCGCTCCCGCGGCCAAGGGGTCGTACTAGGAACTGGATAGAATCCGTGACGTCGATGCTGACCTCACCTCGTGTGTGACGTTCAGCAGAAATGCTGGCAGGAGAGAGGGCAGAGCCCTGTTCGGCAAGCATGTATACGGTGTAGTCGGAGTAAACGGAACTATGACGTCACACCGAACAAATTTTGCGCTTGAAGTCGACAAATGTGAGAGAGATGAGACGTTTGTGGTGTAATTGCGGGCGCGGTGCTTAATCCGGAGATAAAGTCGTGTTGGGTCGGCCCCGCTTGTTTTCTTTTTGGTAGAATTTGTAACTTTATGGTTGTGAGGCATAACTCCAGCTTAATCAGTATCTAGAACCTGTGACGATAACTGATGCTGATGAAAGTCAGCTGCTTCCTGCCTTCGTTCAGATTTTGGATGATGCGTTTGGAAACATTGACGATGAGTGAAGATGGGTGGATGATGGATGGTTACGCAGTTAATATATACGTGCAGTTTTCGACATGGGGGTCCGAGGAAATTTACAATTTAAGGTAAGTTTTGATTTGTTGGACTTTATTTTTCCAATGCAATGTTTATCAATGTGCTGAACATGTGACCACTCATCTCTGCAAATGTATACCTTTCAGTTTGGAGGAAAAATAACACCAAAAAGATGGCTTGGAGTTGGGTAATAGCATACAATGCAATGTTCAAAATAAGGAAAAGTGTCATAGCCTAACCAAACCTAGCCTCACCTAACTTAGCTAAACCTAGCCCATTTGTATGCTTCATGGAGGTGAAATGTGTGTAAAGCTTGTCTTGTGGCTACCTTGAACTACAATAATTCCAACTGCTTGCTCCTGAAGCCTCTGTATTTTTCCTCATGCTTTTTGTATTCAGTGCACATATTCAATCTCCCTGATGTGGAATTTTGCCTTCCTGGTGCATTGCTGCCCTGGTAGCTCAGTTGGCTAGAGCACTGGCCTGCACTGGTCTCCCGTGCCCTGGCAACACAGGGTTTGAGTTGCTACATGCACTTGCATTTAGCCCCTGGCTGGGAGGGTCAGTTGGCATCTGGTTTGATAATGCCTGGGATGAGCTACTGAGCAGCAGTGTCGGTGCATTGACTGTACTTTAAACCTTCTGTCAAAATTCTGCTGTTGAACTGGAATTAATGGATCAGGTGGTGGGGCCAGGGTTTATGCAACAAGCTCTGCTTAGCGATGGACAGTGGTGCATAAAGCCACCCCAGCAAGAACTAAGATTAATTTTTTGTTTTAAAAAAAATTGGTGCATATTTTTATGTGGTTGGTGCTCCTCATCATGCTGTTTGCCATACTTTGCAGTCTGGCTCATGGGTATTGCAACCTCACATTAACAGGATAAAACAGCAGGGCCAAAAAGGGCAATATCACAGAACAGTTACACAGGTGGTCATACAAGTCATAGTAAAATACAGTGGATGAGCTGTAAATCAGTCCTGCTGAGGCAATTCATCACAGGTGGTGACAGAAGATATGTATGAGAAGCAGCAGCAGCTTGGGTGGTGGTGAGTTGTATATATTGTGTTTACCTAGGTACTCCCATCTATTCCATACAAAATCTGAGATGCAGGCATTTTTAGCATATGTTGATTGGTATTGATATAGAAGAAACCCCTGGGTGCAAATTGGGTAAATTAGTATATAGGTAGAAGCACCTAGGTGAATTTTTGGTGACTAATTTGGTTGTTCTGGTGTTATATTGTGATTTTAATAAATTACACCAATTTCCTTTAAAAAATGCAAATTTTAGGATGTGAGACATTGTGTTCTTATATTGGGATTGTGATGTGTACTTATAGCCCAATGAGCATTCATTCTGCCAAGAGAACATCAATGTCATTCAAATAACATAAAAGTAAACATTAATAACATAAACATTTTAATAACATAAAATAACACCATGTGACATATTTCTGACAAGGCAGATAAGTTATCCACTCTGAACACAATTTTGGAAGTGTACAGAAAATGGACTTTTCATTGGGGTAATAGGTGTATAATGAAGAATAATATCAACAAGCACAAAAATCTAACATAACCTAATATACTGATGTTGGATTGCCTAGAAGCATAACTTCATGAAAGGAGCCTGCATCATCTGTGGTGTTGATGCTAAGTGGATGATTTAAATAGTGAATATCTTGGTTGGTATTTATGCCCTGGAATGCAAATTGGAAAAATGACCAGTGTTTAATGACTGTAATGGATGACAGTGTTAAAACAATAGTTTTTTTTTGCTAGGTGCTGGATGTAAAAAATACAGTAGAATGTGCAAATTCACCATGCAAATGCTATAGTTCAGAATGCCTTTTCAGTCATTTAACCTTGATTTTCATTTAACAAAAATAGTTTTTTTTCTGTCGTCTTCCAATATGATTTGAATTGGTTAATTGTGTCGGTGGGAGCAAAGTGCATGAAGGTAATGGGTGGGCCCAAATTGATTGTGGGAACAATTTATAGAGTCCCATGTTAAAATTAAAATTATTGGAGAGCACAAAGCCAACATAGATGGTGCACTTTCCCCCTCAAAAACATATAAAACAACACCCCTGATCTCTTGCATGCATCATTTCTTCTTCCTTTGCATGCTACTTAACCAGCTTGCTGATCCATGTGACCAAGGAGCCATCTGGAAATCAGTCCAGGTTAGTTAATTGACCTTTCCACAATGTGCAATACATCTTGGAAGAAGTATGTGACCACCCATCCATGTGAAATGCTAAATGTAGCTTGGCATGGTGCAGCTATCATGCAGCTCATTCAGGCCAACACAATAGAGACAGATTAACCACTAATCCATGAATTCAGAATCAAGTTCCTTATCATTCATTTATTTTTGTCCCATCATTTGAGAGATGAAGCCACTAATAATTTTAATGTTTTTCACGCAATATAATTGTATATTAGTGGGCATATTTTGCACCCATCCACCCTCCCATTTAGGGGATAGACTTATAAGCCGCATATAGTAGTAGGAGATTGGACACATTTCACTTCAGTCACATTTGGCTCCAAGGTGTGTGCCCAAGATCAATTTTGTACAGGGCCATTTGGAAGCGCGGTTTCCTCGGAAGCGGGCCAGGGGATCTGCTCTTTCAGTTCCATGAAAATCAATGTTAGGTGTGAAATTCATATGGTATGATTGGGGAGGGGGCTCAAGCAGCTTGTGCTCAATTTGATCTGTTGTGAGTCAATATGTCATAGGGCTAGGAGTATAAATAATTTGGGAGTGGCGATTGGGCCTCCCCACCCGAAAATAAAATATATAGAGTTCCACCCTTGATCAATACCAAGCCATGTGAGCTGTGCCACGAAATAATTGTGTTGGGGATATTAGCGGATGCTTTCCTTCCATGCAACGCCCATGGGCGTAATGTTTGACTTGATAAATATTGAGGGGGTCTGTTGGACTCGACTCCAATGGTGGCGCAAATCCGTGCTAAATATAGGAACTACGAGGTTGCAGTCGACCGACCAGCCGGCCGCCCAGCGTTCAAGGTTGTTCAGGATGCAAGGAAGTCGCATAAATTGTAACTATATTATTATCGGATTAAGTAGTGAGCATCCAGACATCTTTGTCCAAGATGCATATTTCAGGGTTCTTGAATTAAATCGGGAACCTACCAGTGTTCTTCTTCCTTTAACTAGATATCTTAGCTGTCCGGATTTCCATTGCGTCTGACTCATGTCGAATTTAGCAGAAGGTCCCAGTATTCATATTTCCACGAAACACTCGCTGTTCCACATCTTGGGATCTAAGTATGAGCAAAACAAATGTGTTGTTCTCTTCTCTAGATGACTACATCCACATACGATTCCTCAATTGCGTCTACTTGATGGTTATCCTCTGCCTCTTGATGAGCGTCAATCTGACCTAAGGGTACCTGCAGGCATTTTTCTATCTTCTATTTGTATTATCTATATGGGGTTGAAATTCCATTGGCACATCCATGGCACAGCATGCAAGGCAGCAGGCTTGCCCCGAAACGAATATGATGGAATATGACAGCACGCAAGCTCATGTTGTCCCTCCTCACTACTCAGATCTGTCATCAAGTACTGCCGCTCAAGGGCGGATAGTTACATTTCAAGTTGGTGGTGCACCTCAGTAATAGTGCACCACCGGCTCCCGTGAATTGAAGAAGGTTCGATTTTGGGAATGTGTTACCCCAAAAGTTATACTGAAACATGTGATGAAATGCTGCATATAATCTACACCGATTCACTCAGTAGTCTTACCACTCTAAGCGCGTTTTACCCATCGAACCCACTTGCACAAGGTATTTTATGTAGGCTTTCCTCTCTGAACTGCGCTGGGAAAACGATTGTCCTATGTTGGATACCGAGCCACGTGGGAATCTATGGAAACGAGGCTGCAGATGCTGCAGCGAAACGAGGTACACGGGCTCCGTGCACACGCTCCCTTCCCCTTCCTGCTAGGGACTTTTACTCAGATGTGAAGGGATTCATTTCGAGGAAGTGGCAGGCAAGCTGGGACTCATTAACAAACAATAAGCTGAGAAATGTCAAGCCCTATATTGGTGAGTGGGCTTCATCCTCGCACCGAAACAGACGCCACGAGGTGTCCCTGTGTCGCCTGCGTGTGGGACATACCTATGCGACGCACCGGTATATTCTGGGTGGTGACGAGGCGCCGCTGTGCCCGAGGTGCACCGCGCCAGGGAACCTGTGTGTTGCCGCAGTTACTCCATGGACACTAGATGGCGCCATGGTTGGGTATGGTACTGGGTACGGTACTGTTGCCGGCCGGGAACCTGTGTGTTGCCGCAGTTACTCCCTGGACACTAGATGGCGCCATGGTTGGGTATGGTACTGGGTACAGTACAGTTGCCGGCCGGGAACCTGTGTGTTGCCGCAGTTGCTCCCTAGACACTAGATGGCGCCATGGTTGGGTATGGCACTGGGTACGGTACTGTTGCCGGCCGGGAACCTGTGTGTTGCCGCAGTTACTCCCAAGACACCAGATGGCGCCATGGTTGGGTATGGTACTGGGTACGGTACTGTTGCCGGCCCGGAACCTGTGTGTTGCTGCAGTTACTCCCTAGACACTAGATGGCGCCATGGTTGGGTATGGTACTGTTGCCGGCCGGGAACCTGTGTGTTGCCGCAGTTACTCCCTGGACACTAGATGGCGCCATGCGGCGTGCTGTACATGCGCGCGAAATTCGCTCCAAACACCTTTCGTTTTGCAAGTATCATGAGTATTTGAGGAAACATGCTGTGAAGGTGGTTGTTAGAGGTGTCGGAGGTGGAGAAACTATTCTTGAAGTCTCCCACGGAGCTTCCCGAAGTTTGTTAGTCGGCCCCTTGCTGTTCAGTCGTTTTACTAACGACTCGACCAACTTCTTGCCTTGTGGACGACGTATTCCACACGCCGATGATACCCAATTATTGAGCGAACATCCCCGGATGATGTTGGTTTGGCTGACCCCAAGAACCAAGTAGAAAGCTAAATATGCGCACTCTAAAACTTGTTTTCCTGAACTTCCACAAAATGAATACAAGCAATACGGATTTCGTAGTCATTTGCACCAAAACTCAGTCAAGGCTTGTAAAATTGCCGTAAGCATATCTCGCACAGACGTTTACTCTTCTGAGACAATGCAAATCCTATTCGTGGAATTTAATCAGGCTATGCCGTGGGAATCATCTCTGGAAAAGAAAAGAAATGCTTCAAATCACTTCGCATTTCACAGGTTGCAGCATCATTTCATTCCCCAGGCTCTGAAGCGCGTTATTGAAATTCATGTGTTCAACGATGCATATTGTCTGTCGGTATATGACCCGCATTATTTATTGGTTTGAGATGCAGGAGTTCCGAATTAAAAGAGTTATTGACTTCGCAGCTCGCTGTACAACCTACGCAGTTGATACGCCCCTACCCCCCCCCCCACACCCAACTTCGCAGCCTCAGTTGTGACAGGTCAACGCAGGGAAAGTCGCGTTTCTCCGGCTCTGGCAGAACTGGGATGGCATAGGGTAAGCCGACACGGTGACTGGCAGCTACCACGCCGCAGACCCGAACTGGCGAGGCGAGCGTCCCCTGCAGGGCGGCTGTCGTGTGGAACCGGCACGTTGACCGACACGTTGACCGACACGTTGACCGACACCCCGCTGGCACTGAGGCGTGAAATGTAGCGCCTGCCATATGCGTGTAGGCTGCGGCAGTTTCCCACGCACCCGACTTCCGACGCAGTTTTCTCCCGCCGCACGTTGGCACTTTTCTCCAACGAGCAGAATCAGTGGACCGCGTACCATTCTGTACGCGGTGAGAACGATTGAGCACCTGGACTCTTGCCGATGACACAAGGATTTTTACTGATGTTTCCAAGAGTACCACATGAGCAGGGTGTGCTTTTGTGTGCGGTACTGCCGTGCGTTCGTTCAGTATGCCTGTTTATATCTTGGTTTATAGCCCTGAGCTCATTGCGATCGTGAAGGCACTGTCTTATATTTTATAGAGGTTTCTCAGTACACATATGTGTATGTATGTATGTGATTCTGTCTGAATCCCTTAGCAGCCCTTTGGCACTGACTGCGTTTTATCCCTCAGGCCCTCTACTACTTGACATTCTCATACGAATTACTACGTTGGAAGAAGAGGGAAAACCCGTTCGCTTGTGCTGGATCCCAAGCCACATCGGGGTGTGGGGAAACGAACGCGCGGACGCTGCGGCGAAGTGGGCAGCTCAGAACCCCCGCCCACGCATATGCCGACTTCCTGCTAGGGGCCGCTTCTCAATGATAAATTTCATGCTTGCGAGCATGGATACTAAGAGCATGGAAGCACGAGCAAGGATACATTTCATACTAAGAGCATGGAATAGAGAAAGCAACAATAAGCTACATGCAATCAAGCCACATCTAGGACTTTGGGAGTCATGCCTTCGTAGGTCCAGACAAGAGGAGGTCACACTTTGCAGGATACGCATTGGGCACACCTATGCTACCCATCGCTACCTCCCGTGTGGGGAGGAGAGACCGCGGTGCCCCCGCTGTCTGGAAACACTGACTGCGTCACGTACTTTTCACGTGTCAGCACTTTACACCAGAGTGCCGATTGTTTTATCGAAGAGACTCGGATCGTTTGACATATGAAGACATCCTGGGAAGCAACTCAAAACTTGTGCATTCTGGAAACTTGTTCCGTTACTTGTCGGCGATTGGATTTCAAATCACATATACACCCAGGTGATAGGCCTCACTAACAGTGAAGTACTAGTATAAAAGTTATGGGCGCGAATGATCAATTCTGGTCGAAGCGCCCTAAAGCCCAAATAACTAACTAACTAACCCAGACAGTGCGGAGCTGCAGTATCGCATCACTATCAACTCGAGTGGCAAAAGTTTATACCTGTATACATAGAAAGTTAGTAAGACATGTCTCTGAGGGTGGGCTTAATTTTAAGTGAAGAAAACAGGGCTTGGCGACGTGAGTAACGTGAAAGCGTGACGATATATTTTGTTTCACACAAGCATGCAGAGTAAGCACAAGCTGTTGGATCGGGTCAGATTGTGTGGCTCTTTTCAACTTTGTTTTTCGTATCTGCACAATGGATCCGGCGGGCGCAGCTCTTGCTCGTAGGGAATCACGACGTCGGTGCGGGCCGGTTGGTGTGTCTGTTTTGGTTTATCCTCCACCGCCAGGAGTTAGCACTCGGTGTGTCTCATTGTTTGTGCCTGCGATATTGCGCGAATACACGCCCGCTCGGCTAATCGTTGTGTTTTGCACCAGCGACCGGACGGTGACCTGGGAGCGGACGGTGACCTGAGACCGGCGGTGACCTGGGAGCGGACGGTGACCTGGGAGCGGCAGTGACTTAGGAGCGGGCGGTGACCTGAGAGTGGCAGTGACTTGGAAGCGGACGGTGACCTGGGAGCAGCAGTGACTTGGGAGCGGACGGTGACCTAAGAGCGGCAGTGACCTGAGAGCGGACGGTGACCCGGGAGCGGCAGCGATGCCGCGGTACCAGCGCTGGAGCATGGCCGAGGTGCTCGGTCTGCTGGACATCGCCGAGCAGTCGCAGCCGACGATGCCGCTCAAGTACTGTTCGCGGCGCGCTCTGGAGTTGTTCGGCAAGATCAGCGACGAGCTGGTGGCGCGCGGCTTCGAGCGGCGCACCGTCGACCAGATCCGCACGCGCTGGAAGCAGATGAGCATCTACTGCCGCAACCTGACCGACGCGCGCGCGCAGGGCGACGACGTCAACTGGATCCACCTGAAGCGCATGCAACGCCTGCTGAGCCCCGACGCGTACGGCGACGACGGCGGCGGCTTTACGGTGCCGGGCCGGCCGGCCGAGGCGGCGCACGACCGCCGCCCCACCGCTGGTCAGTCGCGCCGCTCGGCCCAACCGAAGCGGACGACGGCCGCGGGCGGCGCGGCGTCCAGCGCGGACGCCGCCTCGGCCGCCTGCTTCCACCTGCGCCGCGATGGCGGCCACGCCGACGGCCTGGCGGCGGCGCTGAACGCGCAGCGGCTGCAGGGCCACCTGCTGGACGTGACGCTGCAGTGCGACGGCCGGCCGATCGGCGCACACCGCGCAGTGCTGGCCGCCGGCAGCACGCTCTTCGACCGGCTGCTGGCCGGCGAGCAGCCGCCGCACGCGCGGCTCGTGTTCACCGAGGCGAGCCACGACCACCTGCTGGCGGCCGTCGAGTTCCTCTACACGGGCGAGACGCGCGTGCAGCGCGACCACATGGCCGCCTTCGTGCGGCTGGTGCGCCGGCTCGGCATGCGCGGCCTCGACGCCGACCGGCTGGAGGACGCCTGCGGGCGGGCGCGCCGGCAGCTGCCGGTCGCAGACGCGGCCGGAGACGCGCCGGTCCGAGACGGAGGCGGAGGCGGAGGCGGAGATGCGCCTGTTCGAGACAGAGGCGGCGACACGCCGGCGGCTGCCCGGTCGCAGCAGTTCCAGCTGCGCGTGTCGTCTGGAGACGGCAGCACTGCGGTGGCCGCCTACCGCATGATCAGCCAGGGCGGCCGCTTCATCAAGCTGGAGCCGAACACCGAGCCGGCCGTCGGTGTCGGCCACGCAGACGCGGTGCAGGACGAGGAGGCGCCGCCGGGTGGGCGGTCCGGTTCCGAGGAAGACGACTCGGACGGTACTGACATAGAGTACACTGTGGAGAGTGTGGAGAGTGATGATGGTGGCCAGCAGGTGCTGCTGGTGCAGCAGATGGTGGATGAGCCGGACGAAGGAGGTGATGGGGACGTGGCGCCGCCACCGAGCAAGAAGACGCGAGGCGACGACCGGTCGGTCTGTGCGCTGACCTCCCTCTGGCGATGAGGACGGACAGTTACGGAAGTTTTCAGAGCCTGCGCGCGCTATTTCACCGGCTGGACATTCGCATGTGTGTGGTGTTTTTGTGTTGGGCGTGTTAGTAGCCTAGGTATCATATTTGACGCCATTGCCACGTTCATGTACATTTCTGACATGACTGCCCTCGCTCGGGACCTGCCAATACAGGAGTTTTTGCTTGCTTTTCTTCAGGTGGTGAAGCTTCTCATTTTCACCGGAAGGAGTATTAGGAAAATGCAGATCTATTTCAAGCTAATCAGAAGCAGGTTTTTCACGTTATATTTGTATATCACTCGAAGGACACGATTCTAAGGAACGCATTGGTAGGCATTTCGTGCGCAACCCATTTAGAACGTTGGCAAAATGTGCGAAATGAATTACTTTTTCCAAAATATTTTAGATTTGACCTCAACTCAGCTATGAACAAATGACCTCATTAGGTCAAATTATTTCGTGTCGATCGCGAGATCTCATCACAAGCTACATGTTGGTTTTTGTTCCTTTCTCTATCATATCCAGCTTGGAATCGACAGGGGGATTATATCAACCCTCAAACCCCCTGAGCCCGTAGACGCTAACAAAATGACCAATGCTGTTCACCGTTAATGTGTTGACCGTGCTTCCTTATCATTTTATTATGTTGGTTGGTATGCATAGCCGATCAAAAATGCGTGTTAGAACTTGACATATGGCCTTGTCCAGTGCTTTACAAATTATCAATCCGAGAAGCGCCGAATTTGAACCAAGATTGCGATAAAATGGGCAGGTGTTGCTCGCCCCCCACCATCCCCTCCGCTCGTACCGTACCGAAGGGGGTGGAAGGGGACACTTGTCCCCCCCCCCTCCTAGAGGTAGTGGGCCCTTGCGGGCTCCAGACACTGCCCGAAGAGCCGTATCGGGGCTAAAAAAAGAAATCGCGCCATGGTAAACTGGTGATGCTACTGATGGAAATATTGCTTATGGATTGTATATGGTGGGTGTTTGAGCTGGTATGTTTTCATGTGAGGTATTTTGGCCAACTAGATGGTTCGAGGCTGTGTATTTTGTATTTTATAGCACATTGTTCTAGCAAATTTCGAACCGTTTGACATTCTGATTTTCTCTTTCTGTCATTCAGCAAGCATGCGGGACTGCCAAAACATTCGGGTTTTTTTCTAAGTAATATCTGAAGTTGATTATATGCATCACAATTACTTGTCATGCTCGAAAATATTAATTGCACAAATTATTTCTCTTCTCAAGGTAATTTTCAGATTGGCATTCCTAGCCTACTTGGTTTTACTATCTAGGTGCCTTGTCTGGTTTTCAAAAGCCTCATGCTGAGACGAAGTTCAATTACTTTCACACCAAGATCAATTCAATGCTTAGAAGTTGGAATCCCATATATTTTGGGCTAAGCTTTCTTTTTAGTACTCATAGTGCCAAGGGAGTGTCATCCCATAAATACATGTGCATCGACTTGCACATGTATTTGATAAATTATTATATTATCTGAACCATTGGCATAACCATTGGAATCAATTATTATGAAATCATGTTTATTATTCACTTAGCTTTTTTATCACAATGACCCATCTCCTAACAATCATTGTTGAATTCCTTGTTCCTTGCTTTTGGTATCCATCACATTATCCTCTCCAAAATATTGTCATCTCATTTTTTTATTTGGAGGGAGAATGGCGATGTTTGACAATGAACTGCTCTGTGATAAGGTGCTCAAGATTCCCTGGAAAGTGCAAATTGGGATTCTGATGCCACAGGTTTGTTAGAAAAGCATCCTCTCCATATTCGATTACCCCACAATTTTCTTCTCCACATCCAAGATTCCAACGTACAAGTCCAACCCTGCTTATAAACGAACTCATTAGTACATTATTGGGAAAAAAATTATTAGGTGGTAATATATATATATATGTTGGTTGGGGGGGGGGGTAACCTTCTTGATGACCAAAGCTGGCTCGAAAGCCATTTGTATCTAGTGTAGACCCATAGTCCCCATGGTTAAGCTTCTGCCTGTTTGGGCGGATGAAAAGCAATGATTGAGGGAGCCCAAATTAAGGATTGAGGGGCCCTCAGCATATGCAATGTGACACCCGTGCTGATGTCCATTAGTGTTCTATCAATCAACAAGCGATTAAGTCAGACGATTCACTGGAAATTGATGGAGGTCATCTTCATTTAATGTACCAAACCACTGATAATTTTGGGCCATATTTCATGATAGTGGATGCCTCGTGACTAACGGCACAGGTTTTATATTAAATTTGACATAGGTACAGAAAGCACATGCCCCTCTTGTAGGCAACACCAATGACTAGATATGATAAAAATTTACTGGAATGCATACGTGCGCCCAGCATACGGGGCCGAGGACCCTGGGTCGTGCTTTATTTATGTTGTTGATGTGCTAAAAATAACTCAAATATAGTGTCGTATTTCCTAGACCGCAAAATACAGAGTGGCCGGAATCCGTTTTTCGGATTCCGGCGACCCGAATGACAATCCGGAATTGTCGTTCGGGGGGGGGTAGGACTGCCCGCACAAGATTAATGTACTGACTCACGAAGGGCCAGGATCGCCCCTGTTCCCAGGCTCAATTTCTGTATATTAAACGTTATCAGGTGATCTTTGCCAAGGGAACTTTGTCGTAATAGGCCAATGCGTCAATTGACGTTGCTTGACCCGTCCTTGATGCGCACGGAGGTGTATTACTTGCAATGCCTCGGTGCTTCACCGTTATCACCTAGCAAGCTGACACAAGTTGCCAGGTACAAAATATATTTTAGGAGTGATGAATGGAATGTTTAACCCAGGATATAACGACTTAAAAAACGAGCTTATCTGGTTCACACTCACTGTTAACTCACACTAGTTCTCCATTAGTGTTGCTACTCGTCCAAGTTATCAGATAGCCGGCTGCAAGTTCCCGAAGTCCTATTGATACGCCACGTACTATAGTTAAACAATGTTGTCCACAAGTATGGTTATTTCTCGTTTTGACATTGCTTTGTAAATATTACCGCACATTTCGACGTCATGGCGCATTTGACCTTTTCACTTGATAACATTCAATTTCGCGGATTTGGGGACACTGGCCAGTGCCAAACTTACAGCCTCGAGCGGTCGGCTAAACACCACCGGGCTAAACGCGAATGCGCACCACACACCACTCAGACTTCCGTCGAGCGCGGTGAAGTACGTGCAATGAATGCCTGCGCACAGACCTCGACGGAAGTCGAAACGGCCCGGGGCTATGGATCTCGTTGGCGATGGCGCCCAATATCATGTTGGCCGGCGGCCGAGGATCGTGTCCGCCGTTTGGAAGGTCACTTCGGCTCATTGCCGGCCGGCCGCCTGCCCCGGCAACAGTATCGCCGTCTCGCACGCGGTGGCGCGACTATTGGGACGCGCTTGTTTGACAACGTCTTTGATGGCCGAATGTTGACATCCAGCTGTGGGGGCCGGACGTCGTGCCGTGGAGCGCCAAACACCGGGCGGCCAATCTGGCGGGCCCCTGAGGCCGTGTCCGACGGAGACAGTCGCTGCACAAACGCCGGCCAATTTATTGGAAAATAGATGTTCTGACTGCGCGCGTTGTCAGGGGGTCGGGGTACACTCCCGCACGCGGACCCGGTTGCGTCCTCAGACCATCGTCAGGGGTAAGGGTACACTCCCGCACGCGGACTTGGTCGCGTCCTCAGACCACCGTCGGGGTTAAGAGTACACTCCAGCACACTGACTCGGTCGCGTCTTCAGACCACCGTCAGGGGTAGGGGTACACTCTCGCACACGGACTTGGTCAGACCACCGTCGCATGGACACTGTTCAATGCAGACGTCAGCCAGACATTCAGCTGGGCCAAGCGATGGGGGCTTCACCAATCCTCGCGTACCCTCGCCAAGCTCAAGTGGTGTCAGGCTGGTGCCAGTGCTTCCTAGATTGGTTCAAGCGTGATCTTTTGGTGTCGGCAGGGCTGTTCTGCCAGCGGGGTTCACAAACAGTTATTATCCAGCGACAGAGTGAACTATACACAAACAGTTATTATCCAGCGGCATAGTCTAGGAAATACACAAACAGTGTACCATCGGAGTCGATCGTTATTGGGGGTGTGGTTTTAGCATCTGCTGTCGGCTGTCGCGCCATCTTGTTGCGACGATGTGTGTTTGTAAATTGAGTAGGTTGGTGAGCGGCTGGCCATCATGAACCCGTCTGTTCACTTTGCAATATTCCAAGCACCTGTTTTCGATGATTGAAAAAAAAATACCTAGAACAATCGGGCCGGCCGCGGTATGAAGCGCAACATCCCCAGCTGGCTCCGCTCCTTGTGTGTCGACTAATCTGCAATACAAGCGAAACGCGACCGAACGCGCCGTCCGGGCCCAGCGTCTGCTCTGATAACCAGCGCGCCGTCCGGGTCCGGCGTCTGCACTGACAACCAGCGCGCCGTCCGGGTCCGGGGTCTGCTCTGACAACCCCAGCGCACGGGAGCTGGCCGCGGCGCCCCGACACAACCGGGCGCCGCGTCCTTCGGCCGTGCCGGCCGTGCCGGTCAGCCGCCGACGGTGACCCCCTACCGCTGCTGGCCGCCCGGCCGTCAGAACTGCGCGCCGCTGTAGTCGACCTCGCCGGCCTGGGACGGCGGCGGCGCCGGAGCCGCCCGCTTGCCAGCCCACGGCTTGAAGCGCTGCCGCACCGTGTGCAGCCTCGGCGGCGGCCGGCCGTCCGTCCGCCGGTACTGCGTCGTCACGTCGGCGGGCGACTGCCAGACAGCCGCCGGCTCGCTCCGCTTGCCCGTCCACGGCTTGAAGCCGCTGCGCTTGCCGGTCCACGGCTTGAAGCCGTTGCGTTTGCCGGTCCACGGCTTGAATCCGTTGCGTTTGCCAGTCCACGGCTTGAATCCGTTGCGTTTGCCGGTCCACGGCTTGAAGCTGCCGCGTTTTTCCTTGGTTGCTGGCTGGTCGCCGTCGCCGCCGCCGAGGCCGAGGCTTTCGTCGGTCCAGGCAATGGTCGACTCGGAGCGTTTGCCGGCCCACGGCCGGAAGCCGGCCGGCTGGCGGAGGCGGCGGGCTCGCTGCGGCGGTGGGCCGGCCGGCGGGCCGTCTCCGCCGCCGGGCAGCGCCAGCAGCCGACACCAGCGGCTGGCCAGCAGGTGGGCCCAGCGGCCGGGCAGCATCAGCCGCCAGCTGGCGGGCGCCGCTGGCGTGTGTTCGGGCGGCTCGGGGCAGAGCGGCGGCGGGGCGGCGGAGCCGCCCGCCATCGCCAGCACGGCGCACACCGCCAACGCCAGTAACATCGCTGTCGACACGTGCCCGGCAATGTCAGAGGCAGAACTGTCGACATGTACACTGTGATGTCAGAGGCAGCGACATGTACACTGTGATGTCAGAGGCAGAACTGTCGACATGTACACTATGATGTCAGAGGCAGAACTGTCGACATGTACACTGTGATGTCAGAGGCAGCGACATGTACACTGTAATGTCAGAGGCAGCGACATGTACACTGTGATGTCAGAGGCAGAACTGTCGACACGTGCCCGGCAATGTCAGAGGCAGAACTGTCGACATGTACACTGTGATGTCAGAGGCAGCGACATGTACACTGTGATGTCAGAGGCAGAACTGTCGACATGTACACTGTGATGTCAGAGGCAGCGACATGTACACTGTGATGTCAGAGGCAGCGACATGTACACTGTGATGTCAGAGGCAGAACTGTCGACACGTGCCCGGCAATGTCAGAGACATAACTGTCGACATGTGCACTGTGATGTCAGAGGCAGAACTGTCGACATGTACACTGTGATGTCAGAGGCAGAACTGTCGACATATACACGGTGATGTCAGAGGAAGAACTGCCGTCATGCACATTGAATTGCCAGAGGCAAAACTGCCGACATGTACACGGAAATGTCAGATACAGAACTGTCGACATGTGCACTGATGTCAGAGGCAGGACTGCCGACATATACACGGTGATGTCAGATACAGAAATGTCGACATGCACACGGAAATGTCAGAGGCAGAACTGTCGACAATGTCGACATCGGTGATATCAGAGAAAGAATTGCCTACATGCATATGAAAATGTCAGATACAGAACTGCCGACATGTACACGGAAGAACTGTGAACAGGTGCATCGTGATGTCGGCGGAAAATCCTCTGACAGATGCACGTAAATGGTGGATGAGAACTGCGGACCGTTACACGCATACCATGTCATCGCAGGAATTCAGGAGCAATTTATTGCAACTTGACATCGCTACAATTGGAAATTGGATGTGCAAACGAAGCTTGCGAGGGGACATGGGATTGGACGCTGTGGTTGCGTAAATAACTGAAGCCCAAGTTTACAAAGACTCCCGTACTCAGATAATTTGTTATTGCACACTCACGTTCTCTCACGCGATATACACGGCAGTGGCTCCGTTTTTCGTCACCCTTTGGGACAGCTTGTTTACTCGCTTACTCTCGGATTCCCCGCTACGGCACGTTGTGTGTGTGTGTGTGTGTGTGTGATGGAGCTATCCCGATCTCCGATGCCCGGTGAACAGCGGATTTCTGCTGTGACACACAGCAGGGCTGTGCTGTGTCCTCGGGCCGTGTCGCCGGCGGCCCGCAGCACCCGCGAAAAGGCAGACCGTGCCCGTGAGCCCGGCGTCACGGGTACTGATCGGTCAGCGTTGCTCCCGCGGCACGGTGATCACTTCCCACGTTCTGCCAGCTCCTGGGTGGGAGCCGGCCGGGGAAAAGTTTGTCCGGGGTCATAATTAAGCTAAGGGTTCGTAACACTCGAAACGGGTCCGCAACACCGAGGTTGCGGTGACGTGAAAGTTAACGTGAAGCTATCTTGGAGTGGCATTTCTTTTCCTTCCCTGTTTTTTTTCTTCAAGTACGGTTGTAGCATGCATCATGACGACGGACCTGGGCGCCGTCTGTTCAGCGTGGCGCTGAAAGGTGTGACCGGGTTCCCAGTTGCCGCAGCTACACTCTCCACCTTTCTCCGCGCTTATGTCAAGCACGCTGGAGTGCCCAGTCGGTCGGTCGGGTCGAGATGTTGCTGCGAGGACAGTCGGAGAGCGGGCTGGCACGGCCTCGACTCCCTCCTGCTCGGCTATTGCCCACCTTCGTTCGACTGTTCTGCCATAACAATGCGTGCCGTGCTCCTCGACCCGCTGCAAGCTCCGCTGTATGTTTTGAGTTGTCAGTCGATTTAATTCGTGGAACGTGCCTATTTTGCGCGTGTGTACTTGCAATAAGCACCGGTCAGCTGACTGACGGCTGCCACGCGATATTCGCCAACGCCAACGCCCACGCCACGTCACGAGCAGTTTCTGCGTTCAAGAAATATAGTTTGCAATTGGACGTTTCTCACGAACGTACCCATGTCGTATGCAATCGGTGGCGAATGACTGAAACTTTGAACATTGGTATGACTTTGTGTCTTTGCATGGATGCTCGTGCGCCCACACACCTATCTCGTCTGCCCACCGACCCGCTGTATACACCCGCGATGTTACGTTGCATGAGAGGGAGGAGGATG
Source organism: Ashinkailepas kermadecensis (assembly GCA_034440615.1). NCBI lineage: Eukaryota > Metazoa > Arthropoda > Thecostraca > Neolepadidae > Ashinkailepas > Ashinkailepas kermadecensis. The sequence continues at coordinate 68,398 of JAOTOM010004946.1, forward strand.
AAGGTGTGCGTGGACAAAATGTCGTGCAATGTGCATCCACAATGATTTTTGGGAATCGGCACCGCTGTCTTTGGGTGTGTTGTCACTGCCCTGGTGTTGACTGGAATGCATGTCTTTGGCTAATTTCTGGACGTGGTGAGGCCTATTGTGCTCAACTCGGCACGTGTTGCCAGGCGATGTGTCGGGTGACGGGGGGGTGTATTGAGCCTTCGAATGACGTCAACTAGGTGTCGGTGGTCACCGGTATCCTTCTCTATGTGAAATGATGTTTCACCGAAAAACTTCTCCGCAACAGCCCTTTCACCGCGAAACCCTTTTTCTGTCGCCTTCAAATCACGCTCGCGATGCAGAGTTTCCTCCGTGGTGATGCTGCAACGCTGGCTCGCGCTCATTGAGTGTAAGCCAGTGCCAAATAGCCAATGAAAACAACAATTTTTTCAGCGGGTTGGTGCCTTTCACTTCAGCTCGCTGCTCGAGTAATCGAGTCACAGGACACTAGCTGGACAGCCACCTCCCTCTCTCTGGTGCAATATCTCATCAAATGTGTGTAGGCTGCAACGGGTTTGAGATCTGGCCCCTTCCTCGAGCGGGAGCGTTTGGCGTCAGGCCCAAAACGTAGTCTAGTTAGTTTGGACCAAAAACGGGTTGTGGACCCCATGTCTGACATGAGCTCTTGACCGGTTAGATCATTACTCAACCTGCTTAGGGTGCGGCATTCGTTTTGATTCGCTGTATGCCAAGGAAGGGTGGAGCTTTGCGATTGGGTCTTGTGGTGAGGTCAAGCGGTTTCGAATTCGATTTCTTTGAATATTATCATATCAGCCTAATAATTGAGGCTCACAATTATTAGGGAGTTTGAGTTTCATTTGGCAGCTAGCGAGCCGTTACGTCTTGACGCTGCTATTGCAAATGCATACCGCTGCAGGGTGTCCATCTAGTGCAAACCACTAGGCTAATGTTTTTCCCCTTCATTTAAATTTGAAGATTTATATTTAATTCTACACATACTGTTCACCTTTTTTCCGGCCTCATTATGTGCGCTGTAATATGGTTCATTTGTTGCGAAGTGTACGCGTTTAATGGCCTTAAAGTAGCGGATGCATTGCTTTGAAACTGCTTTGAAGCGGAAATGCATGTTTAGAGAAATAGCACGTGGAAATTGTTCCCACTGCTCGCCGCCGCAGAAATTAACACCAGATAGTCTATCGGTAGCACGCCTCAGGACATTATTTCAGATGGCGTTCTGGGACATCATGTAGCAATAGGTCGCTTCGTTGGTGGAATTCCCTGACTCTAGAAATCCACTCACACCTCCATTGTCGGTCCTGGCCCATTTTGCAATAGTTTCGGGTGTTGAAATGTCATGCTATTGCTCAGGCCCTGCTGTGTTTTTAGAGCTGCCAAATGTATGACTGGTTAGCCCCACCCAATATTGTATTGAGCCATGAGATGAGTAGACTTTCGAACGTGTTTCGATTCAGTTGGAATGAAAAGCATGTGGGGATTCGTTGAAATTAGTTTCATAGATTGACGCGGAGAGGAACACCAACATGCGGATGCGATGTACGGTCGTTTGGCGAGGATTGTGAGGGGCTGCGGGAGCTCAATCGGTAGGGCGTCGGACTCTCGATCGCAAGATTGTGGGTTCGCATCCCGCAACCGGCAGCATTACCGAGTCCACCCGCGACCATTCGGCGTGAGAGGTTGGCGACGCTATATAACCTAGCAGTTGAATGCGTCGTAAAAGAGCCCAAGTTTGAGGCGGGAGTTGCGGTGTTGCGATGGTTGTCAGGGATACAGCCTCCCACTGCGGTGGTGCAATTGGTTATCCTCGTAGATGATTGCGCAAGAAAATGCGCTCCGAATGGCTGAACGGAAATAGCAACAGATAGCGAGGGTGGCGGTATATTGGTAGCGGGATTGGCCGTCCAGGTCGGGAATTCACCTCGCAAGCTTTTTGCGGGTATGCGATTAATCTGATATCATGGAGAATGCGGGACTGTTTGTTCCAATAAACGAACGCAGAAACAAATATGTAGAGAAGCTCGCACACACGCTCACAAAAACAAGTGAACTAGAATATAGTCAATGAGCTGTGGCGATTTAAAGGCGTTTTCATGTTGCGAAGCAGAACATGCTGATGATTCCAGACATGACTATCTTACTTGACAAAGATATGACCCCGCAGGTGAGCGTTATATCCAGGGGCGCAGTCATCATTTTTTAGGGAGCCCAGCCCGCCAAAACGTCATGAATCAGAGACCGATTTCGGAGCACGAATCGTGCCGAAAATGTAGGGGTTTGCGTGGTGAAAATCTCAGAATTTCTTGTTTCGTCCGGCGTATTTTTTGGTTGTTAGGGAAGCGGGGGCCCGCCCCCCCTGGCTGTGCCTCTCGTTATGTCCTTCTGTATCTCCAAGTACTTATCTTCCAAATAGTATCACGGCTTTGATTGGTTTTGAACATTATTATAGCACACGCTTTAATCGAGCACTATTTCGTGCTCGAATGCCACTCGGCTGTCGCATCTGCGCAGTTGTCGGACCACAAAACCTGCCCCGCCCATAAAACGAGCGATATCGTTTCCGACTTCCGAGATGTATCTCCTCAGGGGACAGACACGTTTGACGGAGTGTCCGGTATCGACAGGCTCATATTCGGCCGCTGTCTGTGATGGTTGTGAGACGCGTCTGGAGACCTGCGGCAGCCTCATCTGCCACCATAAATTATTGCCACCATAAATTATTCGTGAAATAGGGTGGAATATACCACTTTCTGAACACTCAATCGACATCTTTCTCCAGGAAGTATCGACATCCTGCTCCTTGATCCGTGCTTATGAAGTCTTCGTGTTTCCTTTCTAACACTATCTCGCTTATAAGTATCATGTTCATGCTCTCGATAAGGAATGGTGATACACGAACATTTCGCAACGCAATTTCAGGTAAAGGGAATACATATAATGTGATATGGCATACAATACCAGTTTATAGCATAGGCATTATTCTTCCTATCCCGAATATAGCTCTTCCTAAATTATGAATCTCAAAACAAATGATAAAGGTACAGCCATTATTGCCTAAACCTTTGGCTCAAATTTGAGTCTGAATGACATCAAAATAATTTTAAAGGACACTGATTTCATGGCAAATTTCGACATCCTACTGTGCTCGTTTCGACATCTCACACCTATCGAAAAAAAACATTATTTTAACCCTGCTCACCTGTGAGACGAGGCTGCCTGCAAGTCAGTATCAGTTCGCCTGTGTGTGGACATTGGAACACTGTGCGCCCGTCTGCAGTTCCCACGTGCGGCCCGCAGTTCCCACGCACGGTCCGCAGTTCCCACGCACGGTCCGCAGTTCCCACGCACGCACGCACGCACGCATGGTCAATGATCGAATGAATTAGAGTCCATGTAGGTTGGATGTGCTTTTCCTGATCTTTTAGTGACGAAATTTGGCGAATGTATTGCAGCTGAGCTTTTTCTTTTTGCTATTTGCTTTTTGTTCTTCACGTTAAGCTCTTTCACGCATGCTCGAAAACAGGTGTCTGTAGGAAGCAATACTACCATGACGTATCATGCACGCTGTACCTGCTGCTCTTTAGCCACATGAAGTGTCAGAGGGGGGGGGAGGGTGTCAGGGCGCGAGGGTATCCAGTCAAGCCCAGAACGTGACCCTTCCTATTACGATCATCTGATGTTCTGCACACTGAGCTATAGCGCTACTTTGTGCTGCGCCTTTCCACCGTGACGCCTTCCTCACCCACCAGGCATGTGGCGTCAGCAGGATTGCAAGAACAGCTGCTTAAAGCAATGGGTCTCCAAGTGTGTTGCATCGTTCGTAAGCCACTGCCGTGCAGCGCACGAATGTGACACCCTGGCTGAGCTGTAGCGAAGAGGGAGCATCTCAAGAAGAGTTGCTGGCGCTCGAATATCCGGGTGTGATTATAAATTCAGCTGGTGATAACATTTTTGCCTCAAGTGATAGGGGTTCCTTCCGTGGTAAATTTGAGAAATGCTTCGAAACCGTAGGCTTCTCCAATAGTTATGCAACATCAAGCAAACAATCATGCAATGCCGAATGTCTCTCTTTCATGTATCTCCCCTTCACTGTTCACACACAATTCTTTTTTTGTAAGGAACTCCTCTTAGGACTGTTATAAAGGTGAAACAGTGAACAGGGCTTAATGCTATTAGCATAATGCGTCACTTTATGTATCAACGGTACGTGATCGGGTAATACGCATATATTCTGTTGGCAGAGTGACAAGTTGTCTTGGTGTTCGACATGACATTATCACGTAGATCCGTCGGTGGTACACAGGTCTCACTATCTCATTGACCGGCAGTGAGTTCGAGATTGGTTGACATTTTGGTAATGTGACTACGGTGTTAGTCGCTTCAGCATCAAACGGCAGCTAATTTGCCAGTTAAGGAAGAAGTAATCTTCCCCAAAATGGACTTTGTTCCATAAAAATGAGTTAATGCCTGGAAACCATACTGCAAGCCAGGAACTCAGGTGCAACGGCAATTCCTTGGCTATGAAACGCCAAGCAGTTTCGAACCAATAATAATGGTGGACAAGCATGTATTATTTGCTTAATTAAGCTGATCTCAAGGATTTATTCCAGGTTTAGAAGCTCGCAAAATGTGAGAATTTCGTTTGCAGTTCCTTATCGCTGCCCGATTCATATCGGCTCCTGAACAAACCTGAAACTTCTGTGTGCAACCTTGGAGCTGGCAATTCACTGAACACGCCATGGGTAAGCTTGTGACAGATTTCGAAATATGCTTGCTAGTGGCTGTTTTTTTTCTTCTGTATGCGGGCGCCGTTAGCCGTGATCGTGCATAAAGTGCGTCGAGAACCATCCAATAAAATAAAATTATTCTGTATGCGCTGCATGCGCCGCAAGCGCCTACATACTTCGTGTACGCGGATACTGCCAAGGCTTAGAACACGGGAGAAGGCTGGTGGTTTTCATGCATTGATCATGTCGGGTCAAGCCAGGTGAAGTTGGCCAATAATTGTAAAAAGACTTGTCTGGGATGTTGGTCCAGGTTGCTCCCAGATAACATTGACGTGTGATTTGTTGATATCATGGTGGACTTCCCTTGACCCTTCGTCCTAGCTGAACATCTCGCTCCTTTTTTCCACGAGATTAGATACGGCAAAATTGTCCTGTACGATGTTGGCTCATACTGTAAAACGAATGCTTGTATCTTTTGTATGCATGCATGGGTAATATAGGTTATAGTACTAGATGACAACGCCACGGCACATCTCGGTGGAGCTGTCCACCACTCTTTAAACGAGAATACTTCGTGTTTCCTCTATATGTACTATTTCCTTGGCAATTTCCAAGCAATAAGTACAACCGATTTTTTTTCCTCGGAATATTTGTTCATTAGTTGTAAGTGGAAGTCTTTTCATTTGCCTCATGCAATAATAGAGAAACTATTTCCCTCCTACTGTTTTTTTTCGCATTTATGTTGCCGCCAGGAGGATGGTGCGGGCACATTCCATGTAGATTATATCTAGCCAATCAAAGTTTTCTTTTTTAATATATGCAAACTGCTCGAAGGGTAGTCTGGCCTCCTTCAGCAAAAGCCCGCGTCCGAGGAGAAGAGCTCTAACCCGTGCACGGCCGGAGAGGGAGGGGCGATTATTCGCCAGCCCCTTGGTTGTTTCGTTCGAACTCCAACATTTTATCCGTCCATAACCTTTTGCGGGGTCACGCGATAGTTTTGAAACGTCTTTTGTTTCGTTTTTTTCGAGCCCCGTTTTGTATTAAATAGTGCCTATGCGGTCCCCTAAAATATTTGAAACGAATTCATTGCCAGATATGTCATTTGCCATTTTCAGATATTTATGAACACGACGGAACGGTTTATGCTTATCTGATCACCAATTTAGGTTGATCAAGCTTTGTTTTTCTACATGGGAAGTTGATTCTAAACTCCCAACGTTGGAATGAATACTACCTGGGAACCGAAAATAAGTTCCGGATACCAGAAATATGATTTGAGACGATTTATGCACCAAGATGATATGTGATTATTTACGGTATTTTCTTGAGAATCCATTATTTATTTATAATGACTTAAGGGGATGTGGGCGTAATATGATCAACTCTATGGTCGACGCGCCTATGAACCCACAAGCGGCTGCCGCTGCTTATGGCAGCTGTTATTTAACATTCATGGTGGTGGCATGATATTTTTCATTCATGGTGACGTGAAGATATTGTCGTACCTAAAAATATAAAATGCACGCACATTCTTAGAGTCTCGCCTAGATCTATCAAAATGTGTTTCCTTTTTATAGCTTTTCTAGTGTTCTGCATTCTGGGGGAGTAGGGTGGATCCGCCCCGTCCCCCTCCCCCGGCCCGGCAGAATTGGCGCGTGATGCCCGCCCGGCACGGATTAAAAAGCAATTATGAATTGTATTAATTTGTATGTTTCTAGCCCAGTAATGCTAGAAGAAGGGCTGACAATTCAAAACGCATTGGCGGGGCTGGTCCGAGACCTCCATGTTACAGTATGTAATTAAGATACAAGTGCTTGGCTCGTGTCGGACGGTTGGTGCCGGCTCGGGTGTCGGACGCGTGTCGACCCACCTGCCGGGGGAGAGGGGGGGGGGGTCGGCTCACTTGTCGGGGGTGTCGGACGGGTGTCGGCTCACCTGTCGGGTGTCGGACGGTGTCGGACAGCCGACCAGGACGGCGGTCTGGTCGGGCAGCGCGGCAGCAGTGGGTGTCGATCAGGCGCACCGCGTGATGTCCGTTCAGACTCGGATGACAAGTGGCTGTCGTGGCGGCCGGTGGACTCGGGCGCACTTTTAAAGGTGGTGCCGGCCGCGTCGGCGCGCGCCCCCGTCGGCGGCGTCGCACACGGCGGCCGCCGACAGTCCGACGCAGCTGGAGCGCGCGGCCGGCGCGCGTGCTCTCGCTATCGCCCGGCGTGGCTCCAAACTCAGCCACTATAAAGTAGGGCCAACATGGAAGCTTTGACTGGACAAGGTCGTACCGGCGGCGTATCGTATCTTCAAAAGTTCACCACCGTCAGCGTTCGTGATTTCCAAATTGGAAGTTAACTTCCAATTTGGCGCGAATGATCAATTCTGGTCAAAGCGTCCTAAACCCTCCCCCCCAAAAAAAAAACTTCAAATTTGGAAATTGTGAACCTTGGACAATATGAACGCCTCCTGTCGTGCCACGTCGCAATTCAGCGTCCCATCTAATTTTAGCATGCAGTATCCAGGTGTCAAAGCAGTGCGGTCAAAGCGGTCAGTAATTATAAATATACAAACATTGCGAACAAATATCAATGATTATCGAATATTGCCTTTGACCTGACATGTGACGCCCTTCATGACCCCGGAAGACAAACGATTGCGCTCATTAGATATACAGTGCTATCGCTTGTCTGGTATGTCAACTCAACCCATGGTTTGGTTGCTGTGATCAATAGAGAAGTTGAGATTTTGCCAAATGTATTCCCTTTCCCTGCATTGTGACGTCACCTGTAACTTTAAAAGGCAATTTTTACTGCCTGATCACACGTGCAATATCCAGACGTATCGGTTGCCGTTGATATCAGCCCCATTCGTCGTTTGGTTACTGAGGTGAATAGGTGAGAAGCAGCGGCTTGTGGGAAATCCCTAAATATTTTCCCTGTACGTATCCCGTGACGTCAGCTATGACGTCCAAAGGCAAACCAGCGCGCCCGTGATACTCGAGGTCCGCGGCTGTAGATTGTCATCTAACCCTGGCCAATTTGTCCACTGAGCGTGACTTTCGCAAAATGTCCAATTGTTTTCGCTTGTCTTGACCTGCGACGACACCCATGAACCCCAAAGTGTAAACGTTGCACCCCCCCGGAGCGTTTACGGCGCAGGGCGAGCGGCCGCCGTCGGATCAGCCGGACCCGCATGTTAGCTTTGTTATCTGCATGCAGGGGGAGTGGCAGTGCATTTTTCGATTTCCCACTGGGGCAGGGGGGGGGGGGGGTGCAGATGGGAGCGGCACTGGGGGTATGTGCCTGCCATGGAAGGTGGCGCCCCTCCGGGAAGGTTCAAGTGCACCCCCTCCCCCTCGCTCAACGGATGTCTAGCCGAAGGTGCGCCTTCATCCCACCTGCCCAGCTGCCAGACAATGCAGGCAATCATCAGGAAACACACTCATTGTTTTGAAGCATCATTGCAATATTGGGTGACACTTTTCCCAGGGGAAGTATTGTCACTAGTGTCAATAGTGATGGCCTGAAATCAGCTTAAATAAATAATTGAGCAGGGGGTGCAGTCAAGCATTCTGGAAAGGCACCTCCATAGGTCTAACGGTTAAACTTTGGTCTTATTAGGGAGGGGGAAATCAGCGATTGTGGGAGCAAATTAGTTATTGGGGGACAGTTGCCCCTCTTAGTGCATACAAAGGCACACCCCTGAGCAGGGGTGTCGATTTTTGAAAAACATTGGGGGGGGGCCGAAGTGCCAACGCACTAGACCCCCCCCCCACACAAAAAAAAACTCATCGGATTTAGCCCACTATATTTTCAGATCTCAGAAATTCTGATTTTGTATTCGACGATGTGTATGTTTATGTTATTAAGCATCCTCACCAACGGGGAAAATCGTCCAATAACTGGTGAAGTCACATAATTAAAAGAGCAGTGTTCAGTACATGTCAACATAACAACTCTTGGTTGGTTATTGGTTCTACGACACGTCGACCGTTGTGTCATATAGCGTCGCCAATCTCTCACGCCGATTGGTCGCGGGCGAAGAGTAGCGACAGGTGAGACTCGAACTCACCAACATAACAACTCTGAGTAATAGCATGCGACTGCAGTGCTATATAGTAGGCTCGGATCTATCGTCACCGTCACTGTTACCCTCCTCCTCACTCCACACACCAACAAACACACACCGGCTTAAATAAAAATACTTCAGCGATCAGATGCAGGCTAAAACACACCGGCATTGATGAAGCATCAGAGCACAGCAGACCTGAACGGTGGTGACGATGGGTGAAAGTATTTCCTTGGTGCCTAACGTTAGGGAGGGGGATTTTTCCCTTTAGTACGCCACTGCGGCTGCTCAACGTGTTTTTTCCGCAGATTGCACGATCGAGAGTAGAAAGGCCCTTCGGATAATTTGCTTTCGGGACCCATTCTTAATTTTCCGGTGCTCTGGTCGATTCGATGGAGTCTCCTTGTGGTTTTTGTGGTGAAGTCTATTTTTATAAGCCCTCTGCAGGCTATTTTTGGAACCCGGTACGATTCTTCTGGCTCTCGGTGCGTTTTTTCCGGTGCCCAAACAGGTTTCTTTTCCGGCATCCGACGACTTCTTATTTTGTGGATCTTTGACGCAATTTTTCCGTCCGCAAGGTGACATTCCGGGTATGTATTGGTACTTGGGAAGCCAGCTGCAACTTGTGGGGCTCCGGCACGACGTTTTGGCCCCAGTGAGATTGTCAAGAGAAGCGGCGTGAATTTTTTTTTGTCTAAGTGCGATTTTTTGGGGCCCCGTCGTCACTTATTGGGATCCCTTGCGGTGGCTACGACACGTTTGTGGGGGCCCAACAAGTTTTGTGGGCTTTTGGAGCTATTGTTGAGATCCCAGATTGATTTTCCGTGTCCGGACTGTTTTTCATTTACCCGGCTTCATTTGGTGGGTGATCTGAACGAGACTTTTAGAGCCCAGGTGGGACCTGTCAGGCCTCTGGCGTGATTTTCAGGGGCCCGGGTGATAATTCTTAGTACCCCAGTCTCGGCGTGATTTTCAGGAGGCCCCGGCCCGACCGTTTGTGGCCCCCGTCGTGATTTTCTTGAATCCCGGCACGACTTGTTTGTGGCCCCAACGTGATTTTCAGGGGCCCATGTGCAAACTTTTGAGGCCCCAGCGTCATTATCGGGGCCCCTGCGCTACGTTTGGGGGCCCCCAAAGTGATTTTTCTGAGCCCCGGTGCGATTTTTGGTGGACCGAGTGAAATTTTTAGGGAGCATAGCGCATTTTTTTTCCTAAGCTCGGCGGATTCTTGGGGGCCCCACAACCTATCAGGAGGGGGGGGGGGGATTGAGGCAACTGCCCACAATTCCCCCTCCCCATTCGGTATGTCACTGCCATGCAATGATGCAACATAAGAATCCAGGAATAGTTCATCTGTTTCATCACTTACATGTGATTTCAACTCCCCAGCTATCCAGACAGTTTGAGGAAAGTCAAACATCTGCTACATGGATCAGCAAGGATGGATTGTAAGGCAACATGGATACCATGGAATTCCGGTCACAGTAGTTATGCTGCAATACATACCTTCTTCAACAGACTGCCTTGGAGATGGATGAGTTCCTGAAGTTTGGTCAGGGTTGGAGTTGGAGGTTGATGGAGCAAAACTGTGAAGGACATAACATATGGTTCAAGAGACTTGTTTCCATTAACAATACAGGGGATGAAGTAACATTTTCATTGACTTCTATGGTTTTCATTGGCTTCATTGACTTCTATGGTGTCCTGAGTAAGTAGGACAATCGAGATGGGTTTCTGTTATGTGCATTGTAGAAGCAATGTTATAATGTAGCTTTTATACCCCAGTGAGAATGGTATGGATTCACTCATAAGTGAATTTGCAAACATACTGATATATCAGTTAACAACAATGCAGGGAGCTATGTGATCAACATGGTCTGTGCCCTAAAGCCCAAATAACTAAGTAACAATGCAGGGAATCTGCTGCATAACAGTTTGACCATAAATTAGCCATGATATATGGCATCATACTTCCCATGCTATTTAGAATAGTGAGCTATATTTTGTGTACAAACATCAGGACATTAGAAATGTTAATTAACGTTACACACATCAGTTCCTAACAAGTGTCAGCAATACATTTCCTTCATGTGCTTTAAACATGATTGAAGAAAGCACTGTCATCGATTTTAAACTTGCAAAAAGAGTGGGCCGCCTGGCATTTTGAGTGCTATTTGAGTGAATTTGCTGTATTGTTAGTGAACTGACCACTTATTGAGATATAAGTACTTTAACTTTGCCTGCTTCCATCATGAAAATTTGTCATTTTCCAATACATCAGAAATCATCAGAATAACTTCTTGTCCACAAACCGGTGTATGCATTTCTATGAATTTCTCATATTTATTAACACAAATGATGTAGATCTGATCTGCAAATTTATAACTCAGAAAATGTTATCAGCACAGGATTCCATTCCTGAAAATATAGTACTTTCAACATGTTATTGTTCTTTGTGAAGCAATAAGTGCAATGCTCTCATGCAGCATGCAGATGGAGGTTCATCACGTGCACCAGGTAGCACAAAAAGAGATATTATTGCAGTCTAAGGTAACCACAAGACAGGTTTTACACCCATTTTACCTCCACGAATCATTCAAAGGAGCTAGGTTTTGCCTAGTTGCGTTCGGCTAGGCTTTTGTTGTAGGTTAGTAAATAAAAAAATTCTTCAAAAACGGTTCAAGCTAGATTAGGTTATGTTAGACTTTTTAAGTTGAAAATGTTTGAGAACAATTTTTTTTTGTTTGGGGGGGGGGGGGGGAATTGGACATAAAAAATAATCACTTCTTGCACGGAAGTCTAGGCTAGGTTAGGTTAGGTTATGTTACATGTTTATTTTATCTCAACATTATTTTTCATCCTATATTACTCAAATCCAAGCCCCCTTTGCCATGTTATTTTTCCTCACAATTTAAAAGTGTGCATCTGCAGAGGAAATGAGCAGTTACATCATGTTCAGCACATTAACAAACACTGCATTGAAAAAAGAAATTCAAAGAAGTCAGAGTACCATGAGCTGAAAAATTACCCAAAAAGCCAGGTATTATCACAGCTTAAGGTAACCACAAGACAAGTTTACGACATTAGGCGCTGAAATTTCTGTAACTGGAATTTTATATTTGGATGTTACGATTTTGGATGTTCTGAGGAACGCCCATCACGATTTGTGACATTTAATACGCGCTAGTGTCTATCGATACAAATCGACAACCTTGCTTTGGATAAAAAATAGAAACAAAAATTAAGCAATATATATTCTCAAAATTTTCTAAATTGAACAACCGAACCCAACTTACCCGAACCTAATGTCAGATGCTTTTGAAGGAAAATTTCCGATTTTATTTTATTTTTGAAAATGATTGAACAATTTTTCCAAGGTAAACAACTAAACTAGCCTAACCTAGCCAAATCGGTATTATTGTGCTTTAAGGTGGTAACAAGACAAGTTTGTACACACATTTGCCTCCATATAGCAAGCAAATGGGTTAGGTTTGGTTAAGTTAGGTTAGTTTAGGTTTTTCAAGTTGGAAAACTTTTTTAAAAAATTCCAAAAAAGTTTCCCAAAAAAATTGCTAATTATTTGGTAACCTTGCGGTCTATGGTGTTCTTTTTTTCCTTGAAAACAACACAAAAATATGCAGAATACCATGTTTATGAAGGTGACTAAGATGATTGGACCCACTTATTTTCTGTGCTTACTTTTCAGGTTGTGAGCAAAATAATGCCAAAAAGGCTTTGAGTTCAGTAACATAGCATAAACATAAATGTTTTTTTTAATGCAACAAAACCTAACCTAGCCTACCCTAACCTATCTTTTGAGAACACAAAATTAAACTAAATGAAAATGTCACTTAATTTATTTTCTGAAAATTCTCAACCTTAAAAAAGAAACCTAACCGAGCCTAACCTAACCTAAGCTGATTTTGAATACAAAATTATATTTTTTGTGAACATGGTTGTAATTTTTTTGGGAAACTTTTGGGTATTAATTATTGTGCTTTAAGGTGGGAACAAGAAAAGTTGTATGGGCGCTGTATGACCAACGCAGTCAATGCGGCCGTAAACCCAAATAACCAACCAACCAACCCAGAAAGATGTAAGCTGTACTTCCACAGTGGAGGGAATTCCAGCTCTTTTGTTTGTTTTTGCACACAATTTTACATTTTTCAGCAAAAGGTGGAGAGTCAGTCCACTATCTAATCCAAATCTGTTTCTATTCAGTACAAAATGTGCTGGTTAACATCAATGTTTCTACTTAGCAAGGGGTTTTTCATTTTTTCCCTTTAGCTTTATTATCAGCATAAAATAGCATAGGTTATTGGGGGGGGGCCCAAATCAACATTGGGGGGGCAAGATCAACATTGGTGGGGCCATAGCCCCAACAAAAGGATACAAATCGACGCCCCTGCATACATGCATGATTTTGCACTTATCAAAATTTAATTTCATCTGCCATTTTTTGGACCACTTCACAAGCTCTTTTAAGTCTTTCTCTAGCATGTACCTAGGTACCTAGGTACCTAGGTACCAGGTAAATATCAAGCTGATAATGTGATGAGTGGGCTGTTGAGGTTAATTATAGTTTGTATATCCACACTCTCAATGATAGCTGATTGTTGTTCACGGGACTGGATTGTATGCAAGTTTGACAATGACAATTGGTTTTTGTGCACATAATTTTGAATTTTGTAGCAAAAGGTGGAGAGTCAGTCCGCTATCTAACCAAAATCTGTTTTTTTTTTAATTACAAAATGTGCTGGTTAACATCAACTACATTTTCTATGTACCTAACATGGTGTTTTCCTTCTTTTTTCCTTCAACTTTTTATCAGCATAAAAATAGCACATGTTATTGGGGAGGCCGAAATCAACATTGAGGGGGCCAAGATCAACATTGGTGGGGCCCTGGCCCCCACAAAAGGATACAAATCGACGCCCCTGCCATCTACACATTAGGGGGATGTCCCCATCCTAGCCCGCCTTCAGCGCCTAAAATATCACACAAACTATAACGTAAAATTCCCTTTACGTAAACGTCCACTTGCCTGCACCTTGATCGCAAACACCCGCTTTTATAGTCAGACATGTAACGTACTCGCTTCAAAGGTGACGCAAATGACCTCTGTGGTCCGGTACGCCTAAAAAAAATCACTCCCCCACCCATGTGCATTGAAATCGAAACTTGCCTGATGCTTCCAATTTCTGCAATATACGAATATAAACCTGTGACGTCTCAAGATTTGAATGCGAACTTTGGTGTACCTTTTAAATAATGGTATTTTTGCGGCGTTTAATAATGGTGTTTTTGCGGCGTACGAGACATTGGTCTTGTCAAGGCTATTTCTTGTATAGCATTGGTCTTGTATGACTGTAAGGTTTGCTTAAAAGTCATGTGAGCCACAGCTTTCTTTTTTATTCTTTTAGGAATACCAATTATAATGCAGTGGCCATGCAGCTTCTTGCTGACTTTTCTCTGTCATGGTATCATAAGCTGGCAGATTTGCCCACACATGGCTCTCGTTTTTCCCCATATCAATATTTAATGCATGCATTGTCATTGGGCTTGTAGGTAGGTACCTAGGTAAATATCAAGCTGATGGTGTGATAGGTGGGCTGCTGAAGATAATTATAGTTTGCATATCCACAATCTCAATGGTATTGTCATTGTTGTTCACTGGACAATGCAAGTTTGACAATGACTGGAAATTAAGAATGGATTTTTTCCTATTTAAGCTCATATGCATGTGGTTTTGCCATTGGTGGCATGTACAAACATCAGTATGACAATCTAATTGTTGTTTTGTGGCTTAACATTTTTAACAAAGACAATGGTTTAAAATGCATCATCATCGAATCTTAATATTGTATGCTGTAAGTTTTCCTTCCACAGTGGAGGGAAATCTAGCTATTTTGTTTTTTTGCACATAATTTTGAATTGTGTAGCAAAAGTTGGATACTCAGTCCACTATCTAATCAAAATCTGTTCTTTTTCAGTACAAAATGTGCTGGTTAACATCAACTAAGTTTTATATGTACCTAACTAACACAGTGTTTTTCTTTTTTTTCCCTTTAGCTTTTTATCAGCATAAAAATAGCATGGGTTATTGGGGGGGCCCAAATCAACATTGGGGGGGCCAAGATCAGCATTGGGGGGGCCATGGCCCCCGCAAAAGGATACAAATCGACGCCCCTGCCCCTGAGTTGATTTCTGATGTTGGTTTCTGAGTTGATTATTTCCAGTCTTTGCTAGTATTATTGCACTTTAAGGTATCCACAAGACAAGTTTTACACGCACTTTAACTTCATGAAGCAGAAAGAACAATGGGGGTAGGCTTTTCTTTTAGGTTGGGAAATCTTAACAATTTTCTGCGAAATATTTCACATTTTTATTTCAACATCATAATAGGCTAGGTTAGGTTAGGTTTCTTAAGTTGAATTTTGAAAGAAAAAATATTTTGACAATTTTCCATCTTTTTCTTCTTACATATTACAACTTCTAACAGGCTAGGCTAGGTTAGGTTATGCTACACTTTTGTCTTTTTATTTTTTTTTTGCTATATAACCGAACTCGAAGTCCTTTTTTGGTGTTATTTTGCCTGTCAACTGAAAAGTGTGTTTTTGTAGAGGAAATGAGTGGTTACGCAATGCTAACCACATTCATAACAGGGCATTGAAAAAGCAATTCCATGAATTCAAAAATTACCTTCAAGTGTAAACTTACCTCATTGCCACGAGGACCTAAATGCCAGATGTTTGAATTGAGGACGTCAGGTGGCGCCGTGCCATGGTGCCTCCCCCTTGGTTTTGCTTCCTCGGACTCAAATGTCCGAGTCCATGTCGGAAGCTGCATGCATGCATTAACTGTGCATCACCATTCGTCATCCTCTCATCTTCACTCTTCATCAATGTTTCCAAATGCATCATCCACAATCTGAACAAAGACAGGAGGCAGCAGACCCCCATCCGCTTCATCAGCGTCAGCTAGTTAGTCACAGGTTCTAAATACTGGCTTAGGTAGAGTTATGCCACACAGCCTAAAGTTACAAAATGCAAAAAACGAAACGGCGCGACCCATCACGAGCTTCGCTGCAGTCCTGCATCCTGCGTTTACTTCTGAGTAAACGCCGCACGCGCAATTGCGCTACGAATGTCTTATCTCCGTAATATTTGTCGACCGCAGCCGCAAAATTGTGTTCTGTGTGACGTCATGGTTCCGTAATTCCGCGTACGCCGTATGCATGCTTGCCGAACAGGGCTTATATGAAATATTGGACAGCCAGGACGGGATGCCGGAAAATGCACGCCGACCAAACGCAGAAGCCACACCCAGCTGCCTCTCCGCATACCTGATGCAAACTAACTCTTATAGGCCAGATATTTGATCAAAGGCATATACGTCAGATATTTGATCAGATATCTCCTATGCAGAGCAGGGTCTCGGGCGGTGAATCCTCAGCAGCCGCTGTAACATTGCGGCCGATTTCATGCGGATATGCGGCGGAAAGTAACACGTAATGCCAATGCATGGGTGATCATTGTTTTATGAACTATTGCACCCACTGTGAGAGGTCCAAAACAGTGCAACCGACTACAGATTGTGTCCTACAGTTTTAGGTGTTTATGGACACCAAATAAGGCAGAGCGGCACGATAGCTGAAGCAGCCGAATCGGTTTATTGAAAGAATTGCGAAAATTAACAACGATACGTTTTTGAAAAGAGTAATTGGTATATTTTGATAGAAGGTACGTTCCACGACAGATCGACCATTTTTTTATTTAATTTTACACCCACTAACTATTTTGATAAAAATTGGTGTGCAAGGTAGTCTTGTGCTCAGAACACGCCTGGACAAGTTTTATCCCGATCCGACTAACGGTTTCGGAGTTATAGCCTACGGCAATATTTTGAGGTCACACAACAAGGGTATCTTTGGCGATAGATATCTCATCGATAATCAAGAGAAAGTGTGACATATTATGCATCTTTGAGAAAATAAAATAATTAAAGAAAACACATCCGCGATAAAATGTCAACATTTTTCACGTTTGCCTCGTGACCCCATGACCTTGTGACCTTCTGTGACCTCTAGCCCATTGGAATTGATAAATTTGATGGCAGAAATACAAACAGGCATAATTTGGCCACGATATAAAAAAGCCTTTTGATTTTAAATATCCCATTCAGGGGTCCGTTCTCCACGGTTTCTTTGATTTTCCGATTTTCGGAACGGGCGGATTTCGAGTAAGTTGTCTCCCATTGGAAAACTCACGGGTTCGAACAATGTAATACAAACGGGTGATATAAAAACGGTTGCTTAATACAAAATATTAAAAATTTATTGATGTAAGTCTTATAGCTTGCCCCAATAAACTTCACAAAGTTCAAGGTCACCCATTGCCGATATGTTGGGTATTGGAGTTTATGGGCACATCGACTGCATCGATCATGCAGCGCCCATATCATTATCAGTCAAACAATGCCATACGCACGAAGGTCAGTCTACGAGACAACTGCATGTGAAGGGGTCGATGAACGTGTGACATCATGCCGTGCTACGATCCTCATTTTGTCAGGCGTAGAAGCGAGTTAATGGGGGGCATAAATCACAGGCAACTTGATTTCTGGTAGGAAGCGGAAGAGTCGTCCAGATTGAACAATTCATATATCGTCCCCTAATGCATGCCTAAGGGAGAGAGAGGTACGTCCAAAGTGACGCCTTCGCTCATGGGAAACTCGGCTGCAGGCTATCACTACGTGCCGCACGGACAGTGTAGCATGTCACCTTGGACACAGTGGACTGCCACCGCCGGTCAGAAGGTATTACCGATAGGTCATCCGTAGTCTTATCTCCGTGTGACGACGTAATTTTACTTCGGAACATCTGGTGGTCTGGTATTGGAAGCATCTGATTACCACGATTAGTCGGGCGAGCTCTTCGTTGACGACTTTTCCGTGTGATGCTGTTCCCGTAGTCTTCGCGGCGTACAGAGACAACTTCAGCTGGCTGTCGGGAAGCTGGAAAAGTGGTGCCATACCACTTGCTTCCGTTTTTCTATCACGAAGACGGCAGCCGTCCACTCCTGTCTCCGTAGGTAGTGTTTGATCCCGTCATCAAGATATTTGGACAACCTGTATCTTTTCAACAGTCCGTCCGATTTCTCGGGATACGGATGGGCAGGCGGAGTGCTTTTATGGAACACATTACACGGCTGAAAGAGAGCTGTACCAAAGGACATCAGCTCTTAAAAGTAGTATCGCGTTGCTCACATGGAGCAGATTGTGGCGTTTTGCTTCTCATGTATCATGCTTTGATCCGCTCACGGATTGACTGTGGAAGTTTTATCTATGATGGTGCTTCCTAGACCACGAAACGCATGCTTGATGCTTTGCACCACGCCGCTCTCCGCGTTGCTACAGGTGCGTTTCGAATTTCTCCAACTGATGCGTTCTTGTTGAGGCTAGCGAACTTCCGTTATCACTGCGATGTGAAAGGTTGGGTTTAAAATACGCCTGCAAGTTGGCTCAGAGCCCACGACCGGATATCAGGAAGTATTTATTGTCATTCAGCCTACGCATTGCCTATTCGCTTCGCGAATGCACCATTAAGCCAAAATACATCGCACAGCTCCGTTGAGATCGAGGTCGCCTTTGACCGCACGTTGAGTGATATCCGGAAAGATGATATTAGCAAAACTGACTCTCGTATGCGCGCATTAAGCAGAATCAATTCATATACGGACACCGTGCAGATCTACACCGTCGGATCAAAGCTCAGTAGCGGCGTAGGATGTGCTTTTGTATGTCACTCACATATCGAATCATTTAGACTCCCTAATCACTCATCATTTTTTTCAGCCGCGGAACTATTTGCCATTCTACATGCTCTTCGTTTTATTAATTATGACGACAGAACCCGTGAAAAGCTATTTAATACTCACTGACCCTCTGAATAGCCTGCTGGCTCTGAAAGCATTTTGCCATGACCACCACATTGTATATGACATAGCGAACACCTTGCTTTCTCTTAATGATGGGAAAGTCGGCGTCACTTGCATGTGAATCCCAAGCCACGTAGGCCTGGCTGGCAACGAGGCTGCTGACTTAGGGGCGAAGAGGGCTGCAGACGATGGACGCAGGACGCGCCTGGCCCTTCCCCTTGAAGACTTCCAGACATCAATTTCATCCCTTGTTGACCGAAAATCGCAATGCTCTTGGAACACAAAAACTAGCAAACTGAAGCTAGTAAAACCATTAAAAACCATAAAACTGAAGCTAGTAAAACTCGGAACGTGGAAGTCCTCATTCCGCACACAAAGAAGAGAGGAGGTTGCGCTGTGCCGTCTTCGGATCGGCCATACACTGGCTGCACACAGGCACCTGCTGACGGCAAGTGACCGCCCTCTGTGGCCACGCTGTGCCACTCCACTCACAGTGTATCGTGTGCTCGGTGGCCGTCCTGGACTGGAACCTGCACGCCGCAGAGAGCCTGGGCTTCGAACTATTGATATGACACTGCGACAAATCCTGGCCGATGACTCAGATCGTGGCATCTGGGGAAATATTTATATACCTGCAGAAAGGAAATTTTGACATCATACACCGCCCATCATAAGCACTCTGATACGAGCTAAGACCCTTAACAATAATAATACTCACTTAACAATAATATTATGACAGGTAGCGTATGGGCGCAAAATGACCAACGCAGTCGACGCGACCTAAAGCACAAATCCACCACCACCACCACTGCACCCGCCCCCAACAAAAAATCTTTATTTTCCCAACTTTATTATTTGGTCTTTATTATTATCCCTCAGATGTTTTTTGGTCTTTGTTTCCAGTATGTAACAATATACTACTTTATATTTGTTGAGGTGCTCGGGTTCACTTACAAAAACCACATGTACACTGTTCCTGGAACAATACACCTGAAAACATTCTACATTTGTTCCACCCATTATTAAATTTGGTCAAAGGTGATCACATTTAGTCCTGGTCTACATCCCTTCCATTTTCATCACCAAACCTCCTTGGTACTTGCCTAACTACTGGAGGAGACCAGATGGGTCCACCTGGAATCATCTGGTGAGACTAAGCCTGGTTTGGGAATTGGAACCAGTTTAAAAGACCAGTACCACTTGCATGTGATGACAGATCCAGAAAGTAGGTTTTGAATTATCTGGTAGGTCCAAGCAAAAACGTATTCTCGCAAATGTCCGAAGTCCTTGAATTTGGAAAACATAGTATCTAAAAATGAGCTGAGAGCGACATCGTCGCGTGAAATGTTTCTCGTTTTGCATAAATTGTAATCGAAGACCAGTGTTTTCCCAAAACATGCTGTGGGGGGGGATGGAAATGGCCTAGATGGTCCTGGATATCTAGTGAATGCATGGTAATTACAGAGGTGACTAAGCACCACATTGAAACCAGTCCAGTTTTGAATAAAGGAAAAGTCCTTTACATTTTCAACATCCTGCTATTCTTGTTGGCTCTCGTATAATTTGTTTTAGATCTAATGATACCGCGGCATTCCTTAAACCAGCATCAAATGCTGATCTCTCATGGTTTTTGTCATGAGTAACGTTTTCCAGGTGTATATTTCCCGCATTAAAGTCCCCAATTCTTTTTATGCTTGATGGTGACCACTATTGTTGCTACGGTGATGATCATCATCATTATACACCAGGGAAAGTTTCGCATTGTGTCCTTCAAAATGTCGCACTGGTGACATTTCGTTGATGCGGCTTCCTGGACGACGATCATGCTGTAGGTGTTGCTTCACCGAAACGCTGGGGCAGGCATGCTGAGAGTTGCGGGCACTACACTGACTCTCGCTTCCGGTGCATCACGACAAACACGACCCGGCCGGCAGCCGGGTGGGTCCACGGTGAAACGACGGGAGTGTATTGGCACCAGTGCCCGGCTGTGGGTGGAGCGGAGGACATCGGTTGGCGACACTGCAGCACACATGGCACACGAATGCCGTGCAACACGATCGTCCAGCCTCTCGTGTTGCACGACACGACTTGTGCCGCCGGCAGACAGAGCGCGTCGTCTACCGGCCGAGGTCTCGGGCGGTCGCCGGGTCACGTGTTCTCGGCCGACGAGCGCGGGCGCGCGGCGTCGCTACTTGCCTCGGGACGCCCAGAACGGGTCCTGCTTGGTCTTGAGCAGCTCGACGCTCGACGTGAGCGCCGACCCCGCCAGCAGCAGGCTTTTCTTGCCACGCGACGCCCAGAACTCGCTGCTGCCGCCGGCGTCGGCGCCCTTCTTGCCGCGCGACGCCCAGAAGTCGCTGCTGCCGCCGGCGTCGGCGCCCTTCTTGCCGCGCGACGCCCAGAAGTCTTGCTTGTCGGCGGCCGCCTCCGACGCCGGCCAGAGCTGGCGCTTGTCGCCGCCGCCAGCTGGGGCAACACGAGGCGCCGGCCACCGCCCGGCGGCCGCCGCCACGTTGTCGGAGCGCATCTCCAGCTCGCGCTGCCGCTTCTGCTTCTGCGGCAGCGCCAGGAACCGGCGCATCGTGCCGAACGTCATCCAGCCGGGCCGTGAGCTGACGTCCCAGTACTTGTGCACGAATGGTCGCGCGTCGTCGCCGCCGCCGCCGCCGCCGCCGTCGCCGCCGCAGCCGGGCCGTTTGCCGCGCGCCGACCAGAAGACCACGTCGCGGCGGTCGAACGCCAGCTGCTTGTACCGCTCGCTGCGCTGCAGGGCGGCGCTGATGCGACGCAGCACGTGCAGGAACGGCGTCGGCAGCGCCGGCAGCGGCGGCGCCGGCGCACAGCTCATGGGCAGTGGCAGGGAGACGGGCGGCCGGTCGGCCAGACTTGGCAGTGCCGGCTGCGGACAGACGGACAATCCACACGTCAACACTGGAAGACGAGTGGCCACAGGTCGGTCGAGCAGTAGCAGCTGGATCTGGCGGAAAATGAGAAATGGAAATGGATAATGTCCCTGTCACGTTGGGCAAGGAGGAAGGATGATCCAAGTTCGTCTCCTTCATCTTATCGGAGATAAAGCGAAGCAAATACGTGTTTGTTCAGTCAGTGGTAATTTCCCTGGGTGTGGATCAGGTCGCCAACACCTTATTATATATTTTTTTTTTTAAGTCCGAGTTCTTGCTGTGGTGGCTTTATGAACCAGGGTCCTATTGCTAAGCAGAGCTTGTTGCGTGAACCTCGGCCCCACCACCCGATCTATGCATTCCAGTTCAACGGCAGAATTTTGACCGAAAGTTTAACGTGCCGTCAATGCACCGACACGGCCGCCTGGTAGCTCGTTCCCGGCCTTATCGGGCCAGCTGCCAACTGACCCCCCAGCCGGAGGCTAAATGCGAGCGCGTGAAGCGACTCGAACCCTGTGTTGCCAGGACAGGGGAGACCAGTGCAGGCCAGTGCTCTAACAAACTGAACTACCGGGGCGTAAATAATAGAGATATTCTTGATAAAAAGAGCGGCAGTATCAATGTCATCAACCATTAGTAACATTGATTTGCATTGTTACTATCATGGGTGGAGAATGCAGTATGGCAGGTATGGCCATGACCTTCAACTTCAAAGCTGGTGTGGCATTGCCACACCAGCTTTCTGTGACAACATTTATGCCTTAAAAAGCAATTAGAACAATTTAACATTTGATAAGATGCAAATTGTGGACTGGACAGGGCCGTAGCCGATTATTTTCCAAGGAGTGGGCGGGGGCGGGGGCGGATTACCTCCACGATCACTAAACTTCCCGGATGTCGAACACTATTTCGAAAAATATTCATTTATCCCTTATACAAATTACGCTCCGTATCCTCATCGAGACCCCGGATTGTCGGATCCCTTCCCTCCCCAATTGTAAGTATGTCACTGTTATTGACCAGGATTGCAGACTACCTAAACATGCATGCAGATGCGAAACGTCAAAGTTTCCTTATAAAAACGTCCATCCCGTATTCTGTAAGGCGTAAGTAAACGTTTGTAAGGGCTCGTAAGCTCTCATAAAGGCCCGTGCGCATTCGTAAAAACCCACATCCGTTCGAAAGCGTCTATATGCTTTCATAACCGTCCGTAGACGCTCATAAGGGCCCGTAGAAGTTCGCAAGGGCCCGTTGACGTTCGTACGGGCCCGTTGACGTCCACAATGGCCCGTAGACTGTCATAAGGGTCCGTAGACGTGCGTTGGGGCTCGATAGACGTTCGCAAGGGCCCATATACTTTAGTACGGGCTCGTACACGCCTGTGAGGGCCCGTAAGCTTAGTAAAGGTCCGCATGCGTTCGTAAGGGCCCGTACACGTTCGTAAGGGCCCGTAGGCATTGATAAGGGCCAGTAAACGTTCGCACGAGTTGGCAGACGTTCCTAGGAGCCAAACAACAGCCAGAAAAGTGTTGTTTGCTTTTCCATCTCCACCATGGCAATCGTGTAGGGCGTAAATAATTACGTACGGACCCAAGGAGGGGGAAACCGCCCCTGTCACCCCCTATTTGTCTACATCCCTGTGTCATCATGTTACATCCATCAAGTAACCGAGTACAATGACGATGTATTACTGAATGATATGCAACGCCTCATAAGCTCAACTTTGGACATTCTGAACACAATGTCACGCCGGGTCACGTGAGGAAATGTGAGGTGGAATGAGGTCATGTCCTGTGCGTGGAATGTGATGCACTGTTATGATCTATAATGAAATATACAGTACGATAATGTAGCTTAACTAATTATACACGCATATATATATATATATATATCATTGCTCGCTCACAAATGCACTATATCCATTCTTATGCGAGTGATAGATTTCATCGTTTTAGTAGTTTCCCAGTATGGCCATGATCTATTGATATGGTCTATGATAACCCAGATACTTTGAACAGAACATATGTAGCTGCAGTGCAAATTGAACTGAATATCATCACCGACCATCCACGGATGACATAGTCGTTAACATTATAAGAAACCCGTGATTGTCCAAGCACATGTTTCTGTGACGTTATTTGACCTAATCTAGGCTCGCCAGACATCCACATTTTAACACAACATGTCTGAGTAACCAGCTTTAGAGAATGCCACGTTTCACATCTCTAGCTTCAGCGGTTCCACTGCAATCATGGAAAAAGCAAAAGGGGGAAATAATCCTTGCCATTCGAGGGTTCACACGTGCACTGGAATGGGGGTCCACTACTCTCTCCGGTTCTTTGCAAATATCTCCAAAGCAAAAGATCTCACAGATGTGATTCT
This sequence comes from Ashinkailepas kermadecensis, assembly GCA_034440615.1. Lineage (NCBI taxonomy): Eukaryota > Metazoa > Arthropoda > Thecostraca > Neolepadidae > Ashinkailepas > Ashinkailepas kermadecensis. Next base: position 92,431 of record JAOTOM010004946.1, read on the forward strand.
TCGTTTGCTTTCAGATATGGATCCAGCTCGACGTTTAAAAAACACATTGGTTGAATATTTTGCAAGTTTGTGACGTACGGAGTCAAAAGTACCCGACGAAATGCCGGGTGAAAAATGACGGCGAGGCATGTTGAGCTTATCCAAGGAATATGTCTAAAACTACGCCTATAAACTATATAAAATACGTTGATAATGTTTACCTGTGCTATATTCCCCTTCAAACGTGCACAATAGTTATACCAATGGCAACAAAACGCACGAAAAATGGCAAAGTTCATCATAGTTGGCCACATTCGAACCAGAACGAATTGACCACGAAATTCGAACACCGAAGTGTTTCGTACAGCTCTCAGTAGCCCTGCAGAATTAGTGTTCCTATCTTCCATAGCTAAGATCCTATTTTAGTGTATTTCGCTTTATATCGCATACCTATCCCTCTTCAATATCCTGCAAACATCTCTCAGACTGATACTAGATTTAGCTTGCGCACTACCTGCCTGTAACTCTTCTCAGAAGTCATCTATGGCTCTGGATGTGCGTTATTTTCGCGCCTCCGCCTGCCAGGTAATTGCTTGTGTGCCTTATTGCTCTTTCACACAGCTACTGTTCTGCTAGAAATCAGAGCAGAACATTCCAACTGACACAAAATGAGTAACAGTGCGTTGTATTGCAAATTCCGAAGTTTTATAAGAGTGTGACACGTATCCACGAACTTTATTTGATATCGGGTGACTCATGCGAATGAGTTCCCACTGATGAAATATGTAATAAAACCATTGCATGCGCACTCGTAGAATCATAGAGCGTCATTGGGCGGATCAGATGACCTGCATTTGTCTCTTGGCATTATGAGCAAATATGAAGAATCCGAACTCTGTTAGTTTTTATTGTTCGTCCTTAATTCCCGCAACTTCTGGATTGTCAGAATCCGTAATTTATAGCATACGAGTATATTTCCCTTTCGCCTCCCTTCATATTATGTTTTGCTTTGTCTTTCACTTATTCACTCATTTGCTTCAGCACTCATTCAGTTCGCATTCTACTCTTGTGTAGAACACAACTTTTTTAAATTAAATTGTGATAAATAATACGCTATGCTTCAGATAAGCGCTTGGGAACCAGTTAGCATCCTACTCTTGTGTAGAAGACAACATTTGTTTTTGTTAGCTCAATAGTGTTGAGTAAGACGTTTTGTTTCGGAAAGCGTATGACCAGCACTCTAATGCCGGAGTTGGGAGCCGCTCGTGTAACCAGCGATGAACTCTGGGAACGAACTCGAGCTGTTTAAATCCAGCTGACTTCTATGTGTTGCAAGCGCATGGTGGATTCCGTTCTCAGACGAATGCAAGAGGTGTTCGACATAGGTGGCGGGTGGTCACGACATTGGGTCACAGGAGCAGCCGTTCATTATTCCAGTGTTGGAAGTATTGCTCTCTGTGCTGTGTTTCTGTCTCCGTCTTTGTCAACGAAACAGGTCTACAAAGGCGTGATATGCACTCATGCATTATCCACCCTCGGCATGTGGCATACACAACTGTACAAAACTGTACAAGCCAATAAGCCATGGATGCAGATATCTTGCCAGCTCAGGGGCCCACTTTTAGAAGAGGATCCACTGGATCGCACATCGCATTCAAAACTCTCTACATTGGGGTAGGGAGTACCTTGGAGTATCTACCTTGGGGTACCTTGGGGTAGGGTAGGAGTCTTTCCAGATTTTAACGATTTCTCAGTTTTTGTAAGTTGCATTGCTGTTTTCTCCCCCAGGGGCAGGGGCCAGGGGCCTAGCACCCAGCCCTGGTTTCCAACCCGCCTACGACTGGTGCCTCCGCCCGTGCATCGAACTGTAAAGAAGAAAAACTGTACATTGGTGAAGGCAGGGAACAGCCGGGAAGGACGGGGCAAGGATGTGGAAAGACTATCCTGCAGATATGTCTGGGCACAGAGTCACACATGAGGTAATATTTGACTACTTTCACACTTCCGTACTAACGCTATTGGCATAGGTCGTCTTCTATACAGTTGATTCGGGAACTAGGTGATGTACAGCGAGAGTAGCTGCAAAAAAACACATTACAGCGTTAACCGTACATAATAAATTTGGAAAATCGATGGGCCGCTGAAATCCGAACAGTTTATGACTTATTAACCATAGGTATGCCTCGGAGCAGGGAGACGTGACACGTGCCGTCCCCATGGCAATAGGATGGGAGGGCCAATGGACATAAATATGCTGATGGTTTAAGGCCGATATTATGTGTACAGCGAGAGAAAACAACGTACTTCATCGTACAAATTGCTGGGTTTGGCCCCCGATTTGTCTGTCCCCTCCCCAGTATGTCCACCCCAGTGTTTTTGCGGTTCTTGCACCCATGTTCCCAAGTATCGGATTTTGCATGCTCACTACGAGTTTCCTCATGCACCCGAAAGATCAGCTATTGTGAATGTGCTGCATTTCTTTGGCCTTGCGCAGTTTGACGTTTGGCGGATCCTGTGAACCAAGGACTGGTCAGTGGAGGGGCGAGATGTTGTCTCCATGAATAGTTTACGTTGCAGATCCTCGCCTCATCTGATCAGTTTGGTTCGGTTTGGTCAGCTTAGTTTTACCGAACTCTCGGAAGCCATAGATGATTATATGTCAGATTGTTACAATTTTAACAGAAGCCGGGACGATTATGCGTATCAATTGAAGCTCAGCTGCCCGACCATGGAAGCAGCAGCCCCCTTCCTAGGGCACAGATATGTTGGCACCTCTAACATGAACCAGCAAACCAACATTCCTGGGATACCTACGACAGCCTAGATTGGATACGTGGCGAGTTAGGGCAGCTCTCCCTTACTGGTGGCAGCAAGCCATTATCTGGCTGCAGTACCCAGCCAGTCTGACTGGGTCAGTTATCATGCACAGATCACATCGCAATACAGTATCTGCACATGATGCCACACCACATGACCAGCCCCGTAGGTGGCCGGAGCCGGGCGGGGCATCAAGCGTGGAACAGGCAGATCCCCATTCAGTCGAACACGACCCGAGCGTTTCGGGGAAGCAAACAATCTTACGGAATTTCACAAAAACTACGAGAGGGTAAAGCGCGGATCCATTACATAATCGCGCCAAAGTGGCATGCGCTTCGTCGTGGAAAATGTTTTCTGTGGTATCTTATTTAGTCTTCAAGATGCGAGACGGTTTGACATCGCTCAATATATGGTACCATTACTTTTCCTGTGCACTGTATATGGAAGACGCAAAAATCACCCGAAGGCCTGAAAAGAACACATGAAAGGTCAGAGGTTACAGCAACAAAACTATTAAGTTTTGCCGTTATTTTGTGGAAACTGCGAAATAAATGGTGGGGTAAATCCAGACAGGTTTGAAAAATAGTGGATACACCGTGGGAACATCTTGCCTTGGTTTCTAACTCAGCCATACCAACTTTGCAAATGATTCTCCACCCATGGTTACTATAATATATATATATATATATATATATATATATATATATATATATATATATATATATATATATATATATATATATGCCTATTATTATAAATAACGTTTTTTTCTGGTGTGTGGACTGATTATTTTGGCGGCACGATCTCCAGTGCGGGTTTTATAGGAACTCGAATTGTTTTGTGTACTGATGCAACATATTTCCGTCCAAACTGTGTACCTATATGCCACCTATATGCCAAAATATAGGTGTGTCTGTTGAATTGTTTCGACTTTTCCGACATAATATGAGCAAAAGGCTATTCGTATTATTATTTGTCCCCATAGCAATGCTCTAGAATGCCTGGATCAAGTCGCTAAGTCAAGCATTCCTTTTGTCTTGATGCCATGTTATTTAAGCTTGAAGTGCCTTGAAGACCCGATCGCTCATGCGAGAGAATCTCCATGACTCTACACTGCTGGGCCCTCATGCTCTCGCGGCTGTTTGTGTAAAGGTACCTCCAACAGCCTAAGGCACAAATTCAGTCCGCGTCATTTAAACTCATTACATATATGGGACGATGTCAGGCCATCCGTCTGCAATGGAAACGTTGAGCTATGCAGTCTCCCTTTGCAGTCTATGCACAGACATCGTAACTGTACTATTAATGTCAACAAGCGGACAATTTCGGGTTCGCTAGTAAAATTGAAATATTTGTACAGCCAAAATTTATCTCACGTGGTACCAATCGCACAAAACGCTTATACGGGGAACTTCAGGAATTGGCGGAGCGTGAAAAGAGATATATTGCTTGCCTTTTAAAATCACATCATCGACGATATTCCAAAGCCTTGAGTATGTACTAATTCATCGTTGTTTCCCAACACGACGATTTTTATGCATTTTGGAAGTGCTCGATGACCTTTCTTGAGATAATTGTGGTCAGATGGAAGCGATGCCTCTACTTTTGAGTGCCATCCAATGAGTGTATTTTGTCAGACAGTTTGTGATGAGCTAAGCCAAGTAATGCGCGAAAACGAGGCCATCAAGGTAAATGAAAGTGAAGTGATGTTTGGGTACACCCAGTATTAGAACGCCACAAACCTCGTCATATTGTTAGCATCGGAGTTCATCGTTTGTCAGCGCGACAGGAGAAATACTTTCGTATGCAATCATAAAAACGAGTAATGAAAATGAGAAACACTAAAAAGGTCATAGCTAGGAAAATGAAAGCATGGAAAAGTTCAAAGAGAAATGGGTACGCTTGGAATATCTAGCGGTGTGGTGCCATGCTGTCATTTGATTGTCCTTTTACAATGATACGGCACTGCGCTCATCCTGGCGCGAATTATGTCGAGTTGACACGTACAAAACAGTCGTGAGTGACGACAAGGAGTGGGCAGCTGTGGGGCTGAAAGCTGACGATCGTATTTTTCGCTGTGGGAATCCGTCGAACGTGTATAACGCTGTGGGGAGACTGACAATGTGTGAACCGTGATGGGACGAAGGCACGACAATATGGTCACAAGGGATGGTGTCCACGAATGGCAGTGAATGGCCAACACAAACCAAGCATACCGCCCGCAGCCTCTGGCGCGGCTACCGTGCCCTGACATACTTGCCAGAGCATCTCGCGACTGCCCAGGCACCTCCCACGGTCTGTGGCGGCTTCCGGGCTTAACTTATCACACTCACAGCCGCTTGAAAGGCGGCGAGCTGCGCGGCGGGCCGAGTGTTCTCTGAAGCGGAGGTGGTGGGCACGTGACTCGGCAGCACAGCCGGTGCCGGCTCGCCGTCGGCCACGGACCGCCGCCGCACCAGGTGGCGCCACGCCTCCACTCTCGGAAATCACCCGGCCGCTCTGACCCCAGGTCGCACTCACGCCCGCCCCGTCGACCGCCCGCCCGTTGCAGATGAGATGGGTCTCCGGATTCGCGTTGTGCAAAATGGTGACCTTGTCTGATGAGCCCCGCCAGATCTGGTTGGCGTGCTGGCAGTGTTGATTGATCACCTTTGTCAGCGCCGATGCCTTTCGTGTCGAGGTATCGAGGTGATTTAGCCCTTCTTTTCTCACATATCTAGTTACTTTCTGTGGATAGTTTGCATACTATACAGCCTGCTGCATGACCACTGCAGTCGATGTGCCCCTAACCCCCCCCCAAAAAAAAGCATGCTATACGCTCAAGGTTACTTGCGTTGCGCTAATCGTGGTCAAACAAGTGCAAATGTCCAAAACTTTCATCTTTCATCTTTCTTTCAATCAAAGCATCTTTGTCTGACACACACACATTTCCAGATGTTTTCGATTGATTTGTGAACCACTTGGCAGGATATTAACCGACGTCCGTGCACTACATCCTGCCACCGTCCCTGGTGCGATTTGTGAACCACTTGTGAACCCCAAACTTTTTAAAGTAAAAAAATACCCTCCAAGAGAAATAGGTGCCTCTTCATTGTGCGCGAATGGACACCCTATATATTTTTTTTTTAAGCCAGAGGCTCCCATCGGAAGGGAAAGACACCCCTCCAGGCAGGAGCGGGTCCAGAAATTGTCTTGAGAGGAACTTGGTTTCAGGAGGGGCGCCTCTAGTTGAAAAAAAATGAGGGATGTGAGGGAGGGGTGCACTCGGGCCTTCCCGAAGGAGCGCCTTCAACTTCCAGGGTGTGCCTCTGGCTGAAAAATTCGAGGGGTGCACTCGAGCACACTGAAAGGGCGCGTCTTTTCTCTGAAAGGGGCTCCTCTGACTGAAAAATTCGATGGGGATCCACTCGAGCCTTCAGGGAGTGGAGCCTTTTCCCGGCCGAAGGGGCGCCAATTTCCATGGGGGTATATGCCCTCAGTGCCACCCCTGTATCCGCCCTTGCCTCCAAGTACTTTTGCAGTGGCGCTCCTGCGAAGTTACAAACGCCATTGAATTGTTCTCAGACCCGCCCGAGGTGGGTACCGTGGCCTGGTTAGGTCGACGCAATGGATGTACCCTAAGGTGGAAGTGAAAAATCCCATGACCATGTGATGAAGCACAAACCGCAGCTATTTGTAGCTTTATTTTTTGTTTGTAAACTAACGTTTCTCCTTCTTGTCTGTTCTTTATTTTTCTCAATTTTCACCCCTGGAGCCACATCATTACAGGTTCGACCATACCTCAGACAACATAAATTCAGGGCTAAGGTTGCATTCTTTGCACGCATTCCACAGATAATTGCGCAACTTTCCACGCGGTGCGGCGTTCTTTACGGATTTCACGTGGAATTCCGCGTGAAGTCGGGGAATCAAAAAAGCAGCTGCCTCACCTCCCTGGCATGACAGCGACGCCCGGCAGCGGGGCGTGAACAAATAACACCAGTGCGGCAGATCCACTTACATGAAAACAAATAATTCGCATAGCATTTCAAGCTGAGGCATCCATGATCAGCTGATCGATGACATCATCTGCTTCACCATCTGACCACATCTGACGAACGTCGTGCTGAGCAGTGCTCCAACCACATCATTTTCTGCATTCATGTTAAGAATCCTGCAAACGAGGAACACCTGCGGAGGTGCGGCTCTTATGGTTGTAGCATAGGTGGGTAGAAAATAGATGCTTTTTATTGAGCTATGTCCAAAAAGGAGCCGCAAAGAGCATCTGCATGGAAGGCGCGACTGGCGCCTTCGCCGCATGAAATGACACCGGCAAAGAACGCAGCGGTTTGCCCGGGAATTCCCTTTTCCACGCACAGTAATTACAAATGTAAAGAACGCATCCTAAGACTACGCTACGATTCACCTGAAGAGTGAAGAGCTAACATGTGAGAATGCGGACACTGTGAACTAACTTGATGTATCTCACACGCCTGACACGAGAAATGAAACACCGAGCGTCACTGGAGACTCGCCGCCGCTGGTCGCCAAGGGCCGGCCGGCCGCTGGTCGCCAAGGGCCGACCGGCCTCTGGTCGCCAAGGGCCGACCGGCCTCTGGTCGCCGAAGGCCGACAGGCCTCTGGGCCACAGCAGGAGCAATCGCTGGATTTTAGACGGCAACATAGATTATATTTACGGACTGTTACCATTAGTTTTTCCTTAGCCGATTTGCTATTATATCGTAGGAAAAATCATGACGGTGCACGGTCGTGCGCCACCTCGTCTACTAGAAGTAATTGAAAAGCATAGGGGTGGGAGGATTTCGCCTACCTTTCCGGAGAAGAGGTTAAAGCCACGGGTCAAAGCTAAATCACCGAGGCTAGAGGTCCCCTGCCTTCCATTTGAGTATGCATTGCCCTGTTTTATTACACATTAAACAGGGTACAAGGCTTAAGCAAAGCAAAGCAAAGCAAAGCATAAAATTAGTGCACAAAGCTCGCTTTAGTGCACTTGAGAACTAACTTATCGCAGTTCCACTCTTGATACTCGAAATGTCATGGGTACAAATTGTGGCGAGTGTGGTCGAGTAGACCAATAGCTGGACCTGCCTTGGGCAGCAGCTTTGTCGAAGCCGAAAGGCCAGATCCACGCGTCTTCGAGACTACACCTCGGTGAGAAACCGCTAAGACTCCGATTGGCATTGCTTCGTGATAATGTGGCTGAGAAGCAATGTCTCACTCTTGCGGCTGGGTGAGGCGCATTTTAATGGCTGTGGTGCTGAAATGTTTTGGTTCGCTTTCTCGCGGCCACGAGAAGACATTATGCAGATACTGCAGGGTTGAAGCAGTATGGAATGGTGCACACATCGAAGCTAGTTGAGTCTTCCCACTTGAGCACGCAATACTGAACAGTCTCCTACAAGTGTGCTTTTATGCTAAACCACACACGTGTTAGCTCCGACCTTTAAGCATTGGGAACTATAAGAGGAATGGTTCCATATGACATCTTGGAACTTCTATGACTTACCTATGCTCTCAATTGTATTACCCTGGCTCGGAGAACCCAGGTTCGGAGTGTAGGAGATGGGGCGGGGAACAGATGCAACAAATAACAGTGTTAGTTTTGTCCCGAGAGAAACCAGCACGTTCTGGAATACGAGGTCTCGCGTAAGTGACGCGACCTGATCCACGGAGAATTCTTTGGAACCGATTAAACCAAGACGAGATCGGAAGGTAATTCAATGAACGGTATGCAAACTCACATTAATTAGTCGCCATCTATGTGAAGCATATTCTTTTGACTTGACTCAGAATTCCAGAGGCCAGAAGCCTCAATCTGGGTATTCGAATGGTCCAAAGTCACGCTTGCCGACCAGAATAGCTTGACCACGGAGCTTGATCCTCTGCGTTTTAATGATTGGTGAGAACGGGACAGACAACTGCATCTGAGTGGCGAGGGTGTGGTGAAGATCATTAGTTATTGACTGCACTATCGACAGAGCCGTGGACATACTACCGCTGGCAGACAGCTGTTGTCAGCGGTACTTTCTGTCAGGATAGCTGCTCACAGCCAGCGATCGACGAAGGAAGCGGACAGCTGTTGATAAGACCGTTCATGTCGTAGGCAGCCGTTGACAATGGCGGCTGTCGACACAGATAGAGCTACTGACACACACAATTGTGGTCACATACATCCGCTGCAAAACAGCTGTTAGCGTAGACAGTTCTTGTTGCGTGCAGCCGCTGGCAGTTATTGTCACATACAGCCCCTGACAGACACTTATTGTTGCGTACAGCCTCTGACAGACAGCTGTTGTCTGTGAGAGAGCCCAGAGCACGCCTGTTACGTACCGTGTTACTGTCAGTGTCGGGGTGCTAGATGGTACGTACCGTGTTACTGTCAGTGTCGGGATACTGGATGTTACGACCGTGTTACTGTCAGTGTTGGGGTACTGGATGTTACGTACCGTGTTACTGTCAGTGTCGGAATACTGGATGTTACGACCGTGTTACTGTCAGTGTCGGGGTGCTGGATGTTACGACCGTGTTACTGTCAGTGTCGGAATACTGGATGTTACGACCGTGTTACTGTCAGTGTTGGGGTATCGGATGGTACGTACCGTGTTGCTGTCAGTGTCGGGATACTGGATGTTACGACCGTGTTACTGTCAGTGTTGGGGTACTGGATGTTACGTACCGTGTTACTGTCAGTGTCGAGGTGCCGGATGCCATCAGGGTGCGAGACGACTGAGCATATTCGCAGAAGAAGAAGCTGACCTGCCAGTAGTACGACCATTTGCACACCGGTTCAGCGACCTGCAATGAGAACACTGCGGTTACCTGCACACCGGTTCAGCGACCTGCAATGAGAGCACTGCGGTTACCTGCACGCCGGTTCAGCGACCTGCAATGAGAACACTGCGGTTACCTGCACGCCGGTTCAGCGACCTGCAATGAGAACACTACGGTCACCTGCACACCGGTTCAGCGACCTGCAATGAGAATACTGCGGTCACCTGCACACCGGTTCAGCGACGTGCAATGAGAACACTGCGGTTACCTGGACGCCGGTTCAGCGACCTGCAATGAGAACACTACGGTCACCTGCACACCGGTTCAGCGACCTGCAATGAGAGCACTGCGGTTACCTGCACGCCGGTTCAGCGACCTGCAATGAGAACACTGCGGTCACCTGCACACCGGTTCAGCGACCTGCAATGAGAACACTGCGGTCACCTGCACGCCGGTTCAGCGACCTGCAATGAGAACACTGCGGTTACCTGCACACCGGTTCAGCGACCTGCAATGAGAACACTGCGGTCACCTGCACACCGGTTCAGCGACCTGCAATGAGAACACTGCGGTTACCTGCACGCCGGTTCAGCGACCTGCAATGAGAACACTACGGTCACCTGCACACCGGTTCAGCGACCTGCAATGAGAACACTGCGGTCACCTGCACACCGGTTCAGCGACCTGCAATGAGAACACTGCGGTCACCTGCACACCGGTTCAGCGACCTGCAATGAGAACACTGCGGTTACCTGCACGCCGGTTCAGCGACCTGCAATGAGAACACTGCGGTCACCTGCACACATATCGGCCTGTAAAGAGAACGCCAAGCATTCATATACCCATTCGAGGATCTAGAATTCAAGGGTTGAACCCTCAGAGCTGGGGTCGGAGCTGGAAGTGCCGCGCTTTCTAGGTCGGAACACCCGTACCAACGTGTAGCGGTCAGTTCTACTCCACGATACTCGACGCTTGATTACTGCTCCACTCGGTTCTGAGTGGGGGTAGTTCACTATGGCTGCAGTTTGGTTATTGCAAGCATTTGCGCGCCTATCGAATGATATCAAATGGAATGATATTCATTGTGAATATGAATATGCATTGAGTGAGTGTAGCATCAGCACTACGGTCTGCAAAAGCATAAGAGTTGCAGTTCGCACTTTCCACCATAAGCATTACGGTATTTGGGTGTCGAAGATGTTCTGGCGGATTACAGATGCTCACTATGACCGAAAGCCAAGCCCAAGCGAGTTCATGACTATGTGCATACTAAGAAGAGGTTCATGTGACTGATCCGACCCAACCTGACCCGACGTGACCCAACTCTATCCAACCGACACAAACCGGTCCGACCGTACGCTTCTCAAGTATCAAACCTCGATAAATTTGTATTATACCTTCACAAGCCATACTGAGGATTAGACTCACTCTGTGACTTTTTATGTTCGGCCAATTTTACAGGAAGATAATCCCCTGGAGTATTTGCAAGCCGTACCCAAAGGAAATGTTCTGTGGCGACACCGCCATCCTGCCGACGTGACGTGCTGCTCCTCACCGCCATCCTGCCGACGTGACGTGCCACACCGCCATCCTGCTGACGTGACGTGCTGCTCCTCACCGCCATCCTGCCGACGTGCTGCTCCTCATCGCCATCCTGCCGACGTGACGTGCTGCTCCTCACCGCCATCCTGCCGACGTGCTGCTCCACACCGCCATCCTGCCGACGTGACGTGCCACACCGCCATCCTGCCGACGTGACGTGCTGCTCCTCACCGCCATCCTGCCGACGTGCTGCTCCACACCGCCATCCTGCCGACGTGACGTGCCACACCGCCATCCTGCCGACGTGACGTGCTGCTCCTCACCGCCATCCTGCCGACGTGACGTGCTGCTCCTCACCGCCATCCTGCCGACGTGCTGCTCCTCACCGCCATCCTGCCGACGTGACGTGCTGCTCCACACCGCCATCCTGCCGACGTGACGTGCTGCTCCACACCGCCATCCTGCCGACGTGACGTGCTGCTCCTCACCGCCATCCTGCCGACGTGACGTGCTGCTCCTCACCGCCATCCTGCCGACGTGACGTGCTGCTCCTCACCGCCATCCTGCCGACGTGCCGCAGGTCTTTCCGCGCGGAGACTGGGAGGTGGATGGCCGTCCGGCGTGGAGACTGAGAGGTGGATGGCCGTCCCGCGCGGAGGCCGGGAGGTGGATGGCCGACCCGCGCGGAGGCCAGGAGGTGGATGGCCGACCCGCGCGGAGGCCGGGGGTGGATGGCCGACCCGCGCGGAGGCCAGGAGGTGGATGGCCGTCCCGCGCGGAGGCCGGGGGTGGATGGCCGACCCGCGCGGAGGCCAGGAGGTGGATGGCCGACCCGCGCGGAGGCCGGGAGGTGGATGGCCGACCCGCGCGGAGGCCAGGAGGTGGATGGCCGTCCCGCGCGGAGGCCGGGAGGTGGATGGCCGTCCCGCGCGGAGGCCAGGAGGTGGATGGCCGTCCCGCGCGGAGGCCGGGGGTGGATGGCCGTCCCGCGCGGAGGCCAGGAGGTGGATGGCCGTCCCGCGCGGAGGCCGGGGGTGGATGGCCGTCCCGCGCGGAGGCCAGGAGGTGGATGGCCGTCCCGCGCGGAGGCCGGGGGTGGATGGCCGTCCCGCGCGGAGGCCAGGAGGTGGATGGCCGTCCCGCGCGGAGGCCGGGGGTGGATGGCCGTCCCGCGCGGAGGCCGGGAGGTGGATGGCCGACCCGCACGGAGGCCAGGAGGTGGATGGCCGTCCCGCGCGGAGGCCGGGGGTGGATGGCCATCCCGCGCGGAGGCCGGGAGGTGGATGGCCGACCCGCGCGGAGGCCGGGAGGTGGATGGCCGACCCGCGCGGAGGCCAGGAGGTGGATGGCCGTCCCGCGCGGAGGCCGGGAGGTGGATGGCCGACCCGCGCGGAGGCCAGGAGGTGGATGGCCGTCCCGCGCGGAGGCCGGGGGTGGATGGCCGTCCCGCGCGGAGGCCAGGAGGTGGATGGCCGTCCCGCGCGGAGGCCGGGGGTGGATGGTCGTCCCGCGCGGAGGCCGGGAGGTGGATGATGCACGCCAGAGATACGGGGTTCGATTTCCTGCTATGCCCGCTCTTCCTGCCAGGGTGAGAGGCAGGCGACGCCACATGGCGTCAGCTGCGGAGTGCGTCGTAAAGTCACAACCACCACCAGCGATGGATGACCTTCCTGCACGCCAACAGTTCGACGCGTCTCTCGGACACCGGGACTGGGCAGATGCTGCCGCGCCGTCAGCTCCTTGCGAGTTTCCTGGCGATGGCCGCCGGCGAGCATCCCCAACTCTGACCAGTTCTCACTTGTTGCATCTGTCGGGTGTCGCCGTCTCGGGGGAGAAGATCTCACCTGCTTCACACGTCGTGTGCATGCCACCTCGAATCTTACGCAGCCAACACGTCGGCGGCTGTACCTCGGGGAGAACATCTCACGTGTTGCATTCGTCGGGTGGCCTCACCTCAGACGTCTGCACAGTCTCGTACACGGTATAACTGCGTGATGTCAATTTGCTGCGAACATTGAAAACCACTACCGAGAGAGTTGGATGCCGCGATACGCATCGCGCAAGAAGGGGGCCAACACTGTGCTGAGTACAATGGCGGTTGCGGTGCTGACCGGAGGCGACAATTCTGAGACTTGGCTTCTGTTTCATCCTTGACTAAGTAATGTAAGGTGCGGGTGTGAGGATATTGGATAAATACTGTTGAGCAATCCGTGCATACGAAAAGATTCCGTCTGCTCCACTGGTAGGTCTAACTCGGAGAGAAACCCACAGGTCTCAGGACTGTTCACACTTCGGGTCGTCGCTATCCTGGGGAGTAGGTCTAGCCTGCTTCACACGTCGGGTCATCCCTACCATTGGGATTAGGCCTCACTTGTTTCACACCGGGGGAGTAGGCCAAGCCTGCTTCACACGTCGGGTCATCCCTACCCGGGGGAGTAGGCCAAACCTGCTTCACACGTCGGGTCATCCCTACTCCCTACCCGGGGGGAGGGGAGGGGGGTAGGCCTCACCTGTTTCACAGATCGGGAGGAGCGGTCATAGCGGCGCCGCGAGCTGGAGTGGCCGCCGGTCCGGCTGGAGCGGCAAACCGTGCGAGGCCCGCCTCGGCGTCAGGTGGGCCGCGCACCCCCTTATGTGACCTCGCCTGGGCCGGCGGCCGCCGGAAGTCAGGGTGCTGTACAGGCCGCGATGTGCCCGGATCGCGCCGCCGCGCGGCGCCCCGGGTCTGGGCCGCGTCAGAACCGCCGCGCGCCGCTCGTCGCCGAGCAGGTGGCGCGATGGTCGCCGTCCGAGCGGCCGTCCCGGTGGAAGTGTGCGCGACGATGCTGTACAGACTGCTGTCGCCGTGTTTGTCCTGCGCGCCGAAGGATTCCCCATCGAGGCGCGGCAATTAATTGTTGAATTGTAATGTATTGCGCACGGCCGCCTGCCGCGGCGCGCGCTTTATTCGATTACCCAGCCGGTAATGCGGTTACAATTGGCGGTACGATTTGTGCGGCGTAATTGGTGTCCGCTACCCGTGCAAACACGCCCCAAAATGGCCAGCGTGGGCGCGTGGTAAACTATTGCCCGCGGAGACTTTCAGTGTTTCGCCGTTGGAAGTGGCCGCTGCGATTTCTTCTTCGTAAGTGGTTTCGATGTTTGATAACCAGGTTGCTTCCATTGACCCTTTGGGACATTAAGGAAAATATGGGAACGATTGTTCAATGGCTGTTAACGTTGGCTCCGCTCAGGCAAGCTTAGTCTACGTCCCAAAAAAACACAAAAATAAACATAAAGCTCCATACATTACGAAATGAACGCACTCATTTCTTCGTCACCTGGTTCGACCCCATTTCATTCCTGGTATCTCCCATTTTACTCCGTAAACCTTTCTGATCCGTCTTTGAACAGCTGATTTGTGACGATTAGGCCATAAGGACATGCAGGATATTTATATCAGCTATATAAGTCATGGTGACAGCGACAGACGAATCGCCTCCACTGGTTTACGTCATGTGTGTGTATGTGTGTGTGTGTGTGTGTGCGTGTGCGTGTGCGTGTGCGTGTGCGTGTGTGATTTCCTAGCTCTTTCCCCAAAGTAAGAGCTTTGGCGATTATTCAGGGCGTCCCTGCCGAGCTCCCACATGTTTAGGCTCCTCACCGACAGTGATAAAATATTCGTGAAATAGGGTGGAATATACCACCTACTGAACACTGAAGAGACATCCTTCCCAAAGACGTATCGACATCGTGCTTCTTGATGTGTGTTTGTGAAGTCCCCATGCTTCGTTTCTAACGGTGTCTTCTGTGTGAGCATCTGCTTATGCTGACCGTTACAGATTGTGATACATAAACATCACGTACCTTACGCGATTTCAGGTAAAGAGGTTGCCTATGATATGGTCTACTGCTCAATACAATTTGCTGCTTATGGCATTCTTATCGTTCTCATTAACCTAAGTATCCCGATATTAGGTGTATCCCAAGATAAACGAAAAAATACACATATAAGCACGCTATGTGCTCAAAATTGAGTTCGAAGGACTTAAACGATGTTTTAAATGACATCGTTTCCATGGCGAAGTTCGACATCTTGCTGGACTCGTTTCGACATCTCACACCTAACGAAAAACCGTTATTTTAACGCTGCTCACCGATCCCCCTTGATTCAGCAATGTAGTTACACTGGAGGCGCGGCGTGCCACCCCGACGATTGCCCGGGTGAAGCGTGTCACAACATGCAAGAACACTGGTATGAACACCAGACAGCTTCGCGAAGTTCACACAACCCCCTCGTTCAGCTTGCACGCAAGCAAGTTAAGCGCCCGACCTCGTTGATCAGGTGCTTTCCAGCTCTCACGTTGACATTGACCTTGCGCACCATCGAAGTAACCAGATCGGCAGTAGTCACATCCTGTACATATCATATCTTCAGATGCTGGTGGTGGTACCGGAGATGAGTCATTTACTTGACCGAGTGAATTACCCGTGTGAAAATCTTCCGTCGACAGTGTGTTATACTGTGGCTGTCCCGTGGCGTAATCTGTTGCGCAGTCCTGGCTGAAATGAACCACCGCAGGTGCCCTGCTTCGAAGATTTTCGAAAAATCCCATGCCTTTTCTGGAGAGTTGCTGTTCTCTGTAAACACACTGACGTTCCGCCGTCAGCCGCCACGTGACGACACTGGGATCACACTGACGACACTGACACTGGGACGACACTGACACTGGGACACTGACGACACTGACACTGGGACGGCACTGACACTGGGACGACACTGACACTGGGACACTGACGACACTGACACTGGGACGACACTGACACCGGGACGACACTGACACTGACGACACTGACACTGGGACGACACTGGGATCACACTGACGACACTGGGACGACACTGACACTGGGACACTGACGACACTGACACTGGGACGACACTGACACTGGGACGACACTGACACTGGGACGACACTGACACTGGGACACTGACGACACTGACACTGGGACGACACTGACACTGGGACACTGACGACACTGACACTGGGACGACACTGACACTGGGACGACACTGACACTGGGACACTGACGACACTGACACTGGGACGACACTGACACTGGGACGACACTGACACTGACGACACTGACACTGGGACGACACTGGGATCACACTGACGACACTGGGACGACACTGACACTGGGACACTGACGACACTGACACTGGGACGACACTGACACTGGGACGACACTGACACTGGGACGACACTGACACTGGGACACTGACGACACTGACACTGGGACGACACTGGGATTCCGCAGTCAGCCGCCAACTCCACGCCGAACAGGCATCCTCAAGCCGTGACGCTGCGCGGCGAATGCTCCCAATCAAGTGGCTCCCCAGTCTAAAAGGTTCAGCGATCTCTTCTCTGAGAATGGTTGCATGCAGTGTGTCTGGTTGCTTTCTCGCTCTTTGATGCACCGTCTGTTTGCTCACAAGCGCCTGTCTCGCAATGAATTCCTGCATCAGTCCGACACGACGACAGCTGACGAGGAAGTGGATGCGTTCTTCTGTACTTGTCGCCTTTTAATGCAGAATTCCTAAGTTAACTATTTATCTGGTGAGGTCGCTTCCCGGAGATTGGTTGAGAACTTTGAGAAAGGCATCTCTTGATGTGTCATCATTGGATGGCACGCGGCACGTGGAGCCGCGCGTGGAGCACTGCGTGACGAATGTCAACTTTAGGGTAGACATTTTACACGCGGCGAAAGACAACGCAAATCTAAAGGTGCTTGGATCGATGTGGATTCGTGACCACAAACCACCGCTAAATACGCAAACTACTTCGTGGTATGTTTTATAACAGGGATCTGTATGTCAGGTTGCGCGCTGTGCTGAGGGTTAGCTATGTATGCGGGAGGGTTGCACATTTCTGGTGTGCTACTTGGCGAGTTGTGTAAGAAGTGATGTCATTATTTTATCACATGCCGTGATTTTTTATGTTCGCAGAACTGTGATTTGTGTTAGTGTGTGATCATGGCCAGATCATGGCCAAAGGCATATATTTTGTATGCATATATATTCGTCGAACATATATTTTGGACAGTGTTTATATCGAATTTTCTTCCCCTGTTAAACGAAGGTCAACAATTGTATTGGACCTCATTTTGGTCTCAAATTGGACCAACTAATTGGAAATTGGGATTGGATCCTGATTGGAAAGCAGGGTCCAAATTGCACCCTGATTATACCTGTGCTCCGAAATTACCGAACAGCAGTGAAATGTCAGTTCAACATTGAAATGTCGTCACTGCTTTGAATTAAATTATTATGCGCTAGTTGATTTATTTAAAGTTGCAAAATATCCTTAGGATGTAAGCATGAAGTTAACTCCAATTCCTCTACAATAAAGTGATGAAACAAAGGATTCCAGCTCCAATAGACGTGCGTGGAATAACTCCAACTGCAACTCCTTCGAGTGAAAGAGAGGAGTCGCTCCGGAATCTCTCAACTCCAGCTAACTCAACTCCAATACAATGCCGGCGGGCGGTCGGTCGACGTTGTGCCGCCGCAGTGCCGATATTTACCAACAGATTTTTGCCAAATGAAATTTACCAAAAGTTATTGCTGCATGGGATGCGCTTATCAGTGATCAATTTGTGATACGGTCACAATATGTCATTACAATATCCCTGCTAATTTATGGGACACAGAAAACAGGAGGGATGGGCGGATTGCGTCCCCCCCCCCTTCTGGTCTTCCGGTTAAGTCAATGGAGTATTTCCCGTAGCCCGTCGTTTTAGTATTTCGCGACATTGACTCTGTCGCCCCCACAACGGAGACGGATGGACCAACATTATATCTAAGAGCCACGTCTTTTTGTTGAAGTGTGGCCCGGTCTCCCTCTTACAATGATACATCGCTTATAAAAATATAGCTGCAGCGTGCCATGCATGAGCGAGAGTAAGGTGACTTCTGATGTCCTTTAGCTAGTGCTTCTCAGCCGACTGGTAGCCTGATGGCTGACTGGTAACCTGATAACTAACTGGTACCCTCTGTGGCTTGCAGGGCAGGTGGACAGGAGACCATTTGATGCGACACGATGGTACGTACACGTCAACACACCCTGGGCTCGAATCCAGGGAGAAGGCGTGAACCTACTATTTGAGAGTTATGTGATGAAGGGTGTAGTTTTGCCGTGAGAAAGTGGCCAAAAATCGAAAGCGGCCACTTTTTGGTGCCACGCCTCCTTCAAAACATTCAAAATGCGTTCCTCCCCCTGCATAATTGTGCAAGGCGCATACTTGCAAGTAACACGCGATAAGAGTAGCTGCATATACGACAAACTCGACGCATGTGCTCCCCGACACTCCAACCCAGAGTTTCACTCCTCGGTACTCCGACCCAAGGCTTCACTCCTCGGCATTCAGACCCAGAGCTTCACTCCTCGGCACTCCGACCCAGGGCTTCACTCTTCGGCACTCCGACCCAAGGCTTCACTCCTCAGCACTCCGACCCAGGCCTTCACTCATCGCACTCCGACCCAAGGCTTCGCTCCTCGGCACTCCGACCCAGGGCTACACCCCTCGGCACTCCGATCCAGGGGTTCATTCCTCAGCACTCCGACCCAGGGCTACACTCCTCAGCACTCCGACCCAAGGCTTCACCCCTCAGCACTCCGACACAGGGATACATCCCTCGGCACTCCGACCCAGGGCTACACTCCTCAGCACTCCGACCCAGGGCTTCACCCCTCAGCACTCCGACACAGGGATACACCCCTTGGCACTCCGACCCAGAGCTTCACTCCTCGGCACTCCGACCCAGGGCTTCACCCCTCGGCAGTCCGGCCGAGAGCTGCACTTCTCTGCGTCTGCACTCCGGCCAACACCTCCACTCCTCAGCCGACGTGTTCGTCGCAAATCGAGTCAAACGCCAAAAGTGCCGAATGTTGCTGTCTGTCACCTGAGACCTTAAATCAAGTAAAGTACTCCCAGAAACCTGGTCATGTCAGCCGGCTGCTTCACCGCAACTGCGCAGCACGGTCTCCGCTCCTGGGTGAGAGGGGGGGGGGCTCGGCTGCGGAGCCACGCGCGTGGCAGCGTGCCGTTGTCTGTGAACACCGGCACCAGATCAGGCACTCATTATCCCACTCCAAGGATCGGTGTTCAACACACACGGCGGTCGCGGCTTGGCAGGATACTATGTAAATTTCATAATGGAACACCATGACAAACTGCGACGAGCACGTCGACGGAGGAGCGGAGCTCGTGGTCGGAGCGAGTGCAGAGGAGTACAGCCTCGGCTGGAGTGCCGAGAACCGGAGCCCTGTAGTTGGTACATGCGGCTACGCTTACTCGTGCTCGATGCAATTATTCGTATTGCATAATTATGTGGATGCCGGCGCGGATTTTTATTTTTAAATCTGTGGATTTCTAATTTCGGATCGAAAAGCACTTGCATTTTTCTCGCCTTTCACGTGACAAAACTGCATACGTCCGGCATATTGCCATAATGTTTCTATGGGCTTGTCTATAATTCTTACTAGGAGTGGTCCACTGGCCAAAACAATGGATTTGCCACCATATTTGAGACGTTCCGATAACAAACTCACCCGCCCCTTCGTGCCTTAAGCTCAGCATAACGGGAAGGGCAGAGGCTTCACAACATGCTAGACGAGGCCCTGTGCGCCACGGTGATCAGTGTACATGCCGTTGTCGCAGAGGCACGGTGAAAATTATTTCCAATGTATCTCGTCTGTGTGTCTGAACAGGGCAATGTGTCATGCGGCCGCCTGAATGTCTTCTCACTGTTCGCTCTGCGTGGGACAATTGTCACTGTTCACTTATGTCTTCGCCACCAGCCACGCAGTCTCAGGATGTTAGCCATGTCGATGATCACAGTCCAGTGAGTGACTTCGGGACTGACCTCCCTGCCGTCTGGGGACCACATTGTCCCCGGGACTGACCTCCCACCCTCACTAGGACCACCTTACCGTCGGGACCGGCCTTCCTCCCTCCCTGGAACAACATCACCATCGGGACTGACCTTCCTCCCTCCCTGGGAACACCTTGCCCTCGGGACTGACCTCTCTCCCTCCCTGGGACCACATTGTCTTCGGGACTGGCCTCCGTCCCTCCCTGGGACCATCTTGCCCTCGGGACTGACCTCCCTCCCTCCCTCCCTCCCTCCCTGGGACGACATTGTCTTCGAGACGGGCCTCCCTCCCTCCCTGGGACCACCTTGCCCTCGGGACTAGCCTCCCTCCTTCCCTGTGACCACCTTACCCTCGGGACTGGCCTCCCTCCCTCCTTCCCTCCCTCCCTGAGACCACATTGTCTTCGGGACTGGCCTCCCTCCCTCCCTCTCTGGGACCACATTATCTTCGGGACTGGCCTCCCTCCCTCCCTGGGACCACCTTGCCCTCGGGACTGGCCTCCCGGCCGCCTGGGACCACCTTGTGTCAGGCCGTCCCGGAGGCGAGCGTCCTGACCCGACTGGTGCTGTGTTGCAGCGGTTCCAGTTTTGCGGCGACCTCGACTGCCCAGACTGGGTGCTGGCAGGTATTAACCTGCTGTCACGCATGGTAAGCGCGAGTGAGTGCAACCACCATCACAACACGCCCGCGCACTCACTGGTCTCTCAACCAGTTCAGGAGTGATTCGTGTGATTTTTATCTGTTGATGAATACCGATGGCAAGCACGGACGGTAGCTAACCGCCGTAGACCTGTACTATCTTCCACAAATGCCGGAGGATATTCCGCGCCTAACCCTTCACTTGGGTAAATATCCAAGTTAATGTAAGCGAGACTAATGCGCTTCAGCATGCCGTCGGTTCGCCATGCCAACTGGGTGTTGTCGCAAGGAAGGAACTCATTCAAGTAGCACAGGACTTTGTGAAGGAACCAATTTAATTTGGATAGCTTAAAATAAGCATCGATTCCCTACCATGGGTGATGTGTTGTATACTTGTAATTGAACCAATTGAATTTGGATAGTTTTTAAATAAGCATCGCTTCCATACCACCGGTGCCGTGTTGTACACTTTTGAAGGTGCGTGTTCTCGTCCAGTCCTAAATAATTGTGCCCCTCTAATGCTAAGTTACACGCACCCAAGGTTCAGTCGGAAATATCCAGAGCGCACGCACCCCCCCCCTCCCTCCCCTTATTCCGTCCCTCTATTGCTCCCCTCATTCAACCAATTTTCCCCGAGCAGCGCAAGCCAGACCTTCAAATGCCGTGGTTCAGCGTTAATTTGTATCACGTAGACTTCATGACACCACAGCGTTAAAATAATGGTTTTTCGTTAGGTGTGAGATGTCGAAACGAGCAGAGTATGATGTCCAAATTTACCATGGAATTAGTGTCATTTCAAATGTTTTCGATGTCTTTCAGACTCAAATTTGAGCCAATGGTGTATTTATGAGTGTACCTTCATCATTTGTTATGAGATTCATAATTTAGGAAGAGCTATATTCGGGATAGATATAAAAATACCTATGTTATAACTGTCATTGTATGCCATTTCTCATTATAGGTAATCCCTCTACCTGAAATTGCGTTGCGAAATGTTCGTGTATTAAAATCCCTTATCGAGAGCATGAGCATAATACTTATGAACGAGATACTGTTAGAAAGGAGACAGGAAGACTTCATACGCACACATCATGAGGAAGGATGTCGATATTTCTTGGAGAAGGATGTCGATTGAGTGTCGAAAAAGTGGTATATTCCACCCTATTTCACGAATAATTTATCACTGTGACACCATCATACCATGTTGATAAAATATATCTCTTCTCTTCCCGTGTCCTCCGCGTTTCATTTCTTTTTGTAGTAATAGAGCTCATTTTCGCAAGCACGAAAATGTTTGCAACATTTCGCCGGGTTAGATAAGTGTTGATATCTTTGAGCATGACATGCTAGATTGCTTGTTTGGTCATGTGTCATAGGTGACAGCTTGGTATGACTCTTTCTTGACGCATTAGTGTTGTGAATAGTGGAATCTTTTCTTTTTTTTACCAAAAGGAAATGTTCTTCTAACTTACAATCAAAAGTAATAACCCCCACAAACCACCGCCCCACCAACAATATATGTTGCGTGTAATTGAAGCTCATCAAATGGTCTTAGAGGCCTTGAAAAGGACGGAGTGAATTGATCAGTTTTTGGGTGCATCTCTTCATGGCCGTAAGCATCTGCAATTGTAATTGCTAAATATGTTAAATAAGTAAATCCTGGCGAATATACCCCCCCCCACCCCTGATGCACATGGTAGCGATAATGATCTGTGTGGCCATGCTCAGGATAGCTGGTTTTCTACGTGTGTCCACCTTGTAATTGCGCCATCCACGCCAGCCGCGCCTGCCACCGGCGCATGCGCGTCAATGCCCAATGCTGGCTCTGTAGAGTGTGGTGTCTGGCCACCACCCGGGGGACGAGTGGTCTAGGGGTAAGATGCGCGTCTCACAATCGAAAGGTTGTGGGTTCGAGTCTCACCTGTCGCTACTCTTCGTCCGCGACCAATCGGCGTGAGAGATTGGCGACGCCACATGACTCAACGGTCGACGTGTCGTAAAACCAATAACCAACGAACCAACCACCACCCACACGTCAGCGGCAGGTTAAAGGATGCCTCTAGCGACACAACACCTGCATTGATACACTGCGCTCTCTACGATGTCATCGCATATCTCCCGACCACAGTGGCTTGTGTCTATTTATTTATTTCATTTGTATATTTATTGTTTATTATGCATTTGTTAGTTTATTTATTTTGAGGAGTTTAGTGTTGCCGCTGCGTGAAGGAGGTGCGCCTGGTGTGTTTCAGAGCTCGCTGAAGCTGAGAACGCTGTGCACGACCGTGATGAGCAACCTGCTGGGCGAGGAGTTGGACGTAAGTGGCATGGCAGTTTGCGACGTAAACGGTCAACTATTCAATGCCAAGCCACGCTGGTAATCCGAACATGGACGATGAACGAAGGCTATCCGATGGCTGCTACCATTACACGATTACTATTACATTACTATTATATAATTGGTCTGTGAGACGGGTGTGTATGGAAGGGGTGCGTGATCCTGGTGTCGTGGAATGAAAATGCTTGTTTTCGTCCATGCCCATATCGCTGTTGGCTCTCAGAAAAGTACGCCTCAGACGCTGTCACTGGAAGTATTCAGTCAACAGTTGTGTCGTTCTTCGCGGGCTTCGATATTGTGTCTCCCTGGAACTTACATTATGTTCAACACAGCTGTTCGTTGTTTTTTTGTGCTCAGATTTACGTTGCAGATGTCTGTTTCACACGTCTTGTCAAGACTTGCTCTTGAAGAATCGGATTAAGCTTCTGGTATGCTTTCAGATGGCCAAAGTTCAAAGGGCCACAGCAGATGCCAAGCTCGGTAAGTTTCACTGGTAGCTTGTTCCGAACACCAAACACTTCATTATATTTTATATCGCATGCCTATTGAATCTGCTATTATATATACATAGCTGATATATATATATATATATATATATATCTCTGTTATTATATTATTTTATGGATACTACATAGCCGAAACGTTGTTGTTCATTTCCGATAAATGGGTGTATCATACCATCATATCATGGGTCATGGTGTACCATAACACTTGATCCGTATTCAATATTACACGTTCAAATTACAGCGGTATCAGACACCTACGACAATGCAGCTCTGCTAGCCAGTCAGAAGGCACACTATTGCACAGATGACGCGCCACACAGCTATGGAGGCTTCCCAGACTGGCGGCTGGCATGTGCATTGTCCATGGATAGCATTTCCTTTGGGTTATTTTTATCACGCATTCAACCGCTAGGTCATATAGCGTCGTCAACCTCTCACGCCGATTGATCGCGGGTGGACTCTGTAAATGCCGTCGGTCGTGAGATTCGAACCCACAATCTTGCGATCAAGAGTCCGACGCTCTACCAACTGAGCTACCGCGGCCCCAAAAGGAAAGCATTTCCGTATCTGACATTGTTTGCATCGTATTGGGACGTGGCAGCTGCACACCTGGGGTCAGACGTGCAACAGCCAGCACCGAAATAAGTCAAGTCGGCCCGGTACTGCCGCCTGAAGCACCCTGACACTGGTGGTGCGTCAGCCAGGAAGTCACTATTTTGCGTGTGGCGGTGTGTGTGTGTGTGGGCAGGGGGGGGTTAAAGCCCAAGCCCACTTTTGGGGAAATCCCAGCCGCGAGTGGATGCGAGCGGATGGGCAGTTCCTTCGCCGTCCCAGAACCCACCTCAATCGTTTTAGACCACCGCATTGGGCTACTCTGGGCGCTAAATGATCACACTTTGGTCGAAGCGCCCTTAAACCCAAATAACAACAGCATTGGGCTACTCGTTCTAACTGAGATATCCCGTGCTTAGCTCTATTCATGTGCGGTTATTGTAACTCGATTCAGTGGCGTAGCCAGAGTTTATCCAGTGGCGTAGCCAGCCCTCTTCAGACGTTCGCCCCCTACCTACATAGCCCCTCCACACTTTTCCGAAATTCCTCGGAGAGAGTAGAGGGAGAGAGAGAGAGGGGCAAACATGGTTAAATGCGTGGAACATTAGGCACGCCGTGCTGGCGTGGCTATTGCGAGTTCTGCAATCAAGGTCCAACAGTACGGTAATGACCGGAAATATGACCTTAGCTGGCGACAACGGCCAACGAAAGAAAACCTATTATGGAATACATACGTCAGATTCCTCTACATCTCTAATGAAGGATTGCATATTAATTGCTTGGATGGAAACGCAATTCCTCATCTCCACGGACACAATTGCTTCTTTATGTTATCCGCTGCGTTCAGAAATAGTTTAATGGGGAGGGTGTTCCTAATGCGGGTGGTGGCCGTATTGTCGCTTCTTTTCAACACCTTCCTACGTCCTCAAGATTAGACGCCACCGGAGCAGTCCGCACCTCACCAGCCCTGAGAAGTTGGAGTGGCCCCGCCGTGTGTAAGACGCCACCGGAGCAGTCCTCACCTCACCAGCCCTGAGAAGAGACGCCACCGAGTCCACCTACCGCCCTGGGGAGGGCGTACTCCGCCCTAGTTGGGGTGTAAGACGCCACCGGAGCAGTCCGCACCTCACCAGCCCTGAGAAGTTGGAGTGGCCCCGCCGTGTGTAAGACGTGCCACGTGTGGAACCTGAGAGAAAGCGGGTGTTCAGGACCGTGCTGCAATAGTGCCGACAAATTAATCCTCTGCTGCGAGTGTGGTGCGTTCGAATGTAGAAAATAGCACGGGATTCAATTGTTAGTCCATCGTGGTGCATCCTTTTATGAGTACGCGATACTTGTTGGTAGGAAGAGAATGCTCTTTTTTAGTTTGGGTGCCCCAAATCAGGAACACTACGCGCCAGCCATCATTTCAGTGGCATGACAGTTTTGGGTAAGGGGCACGTCTTCGCAGTAAAGGAATCTCTGCATATTCTAATTTGTGTAAATGCTAATGATAAGGTATGTTAATAGATGTTATGTCAATCATGTTCAACCTCTTGTTCGTGTGAGATGTGTTGGATGAACTACGACATTTCCTTCAGTGGCCACCCCTCTCGCCGTCGGGTGGCTTGTTAATGCATTAGTTAACTTCTGCTGAGCCGTATTTGTCATAAAGTTTTGACGCTGTTGGGATTGGAACCTGGGATTATGGGTCAATCGTCCCAAGTTTTACGGTCTGGGCTCGTGTGGTATGGCTGGGAGGTGACTGGAGGTGCTCTGGCAGGTGACTGGGAGGTGCTCTGGCAGGTGACTGGCAGGTGACTGGGAGGTGCTCTGGCAGGTGACTGGGAGGTGCTCTGGCAGGTGACTGGGAGGTGCTCTGGCAGGTGACTGGGAGGTGACTGGCAGGTGACTGGGAGGTGCTCTGGCAGGTAACTGGGAGGTGCTCTGGCAGGTGACTGGGAGGTGCTCTGGCAGGTGACTGGGAGGTGACTGGCAGGTGACTGGGAGGTGACTGGGAGGTGACTGGCAGGTGACTGGAGGTGCTCTGGCAGGTGACTGGGAGGTGCGCGCCTGTGTCTCGGTCGTCGGCTTCGTGCTCGACTCGGCCGCGCGGCACCGGGTGCCGGCGTCGACGCTCGGCCAGGAGCTGCAGCAGCTGGGCCTGCCGCGCGAGCACGCCTCCAGTCTGGGCCGCGTGCTGGAGCAGCGCAGCGCGCAGCTGGTCGACCGACAGAAGCGGCGCACTCTCAGACGTGAGTCCCGCCGCCGCGTGTCGGCTCGTCCGTTCGAAACTCAGGGCGGCGGATTCACTCCGCAGGGCGGGTTGGTCGGGCCGGGAAGGGTAAGTGGGTGAGCCCCGTGGTGCCAGCGTATCACATAGTATTGCATTTGGTCAGCATGGGGCCGGATTCACGAAGACCGATTTATCTTATTGAAGACAAATTAGCCTTGATGAAGACTTTTCCAGTTTCATGAAAAAGTATTATTTTAGAAATAAGAATACAAAACTAAGACGGAAAGAAAACAATAAAAATGTCTTATTCTGGTCGGGATTGGATCCCATGTGCGCCGACGCTGCCGGTCGGCATTGCTGCCGTCACGGTCTTCAGTCTGGTGGCGGTCAGTCGCCACCCGGACCAAGTGCACGAGCGCCAGCCTGTCGTCCGAGGTGCGACTGCACACTGTCTGGGGACGACTCGCTCCTGTCGCTGTCCGCCGTCACGTCGTCCGAGGTGCGACTGACACTGTCTGGGGACGACTCGCTCCTGTCGTCCGAGGTGCGACTGCACTGTCTGGGGACGACTCGCTCCTGTCGTCCGAGGTGCGACTGCACACGTCTGGGGACGACTCGCTCCTGTCGTCCGAGGTGCGACTGCACACTGTCTGGGGACGACTCGCTCCTGTCGTCCGAGGTGCGACTGCACGCTGTCTGGGGACGACTCGCTCCTGTCGTCCGAGGTGCGACTGACACTGTCTGGGGACGACTCGCTCCTGTCGTCCGAGGTGCGACTGCACACTGTCTGGGGACGACTCGCTCCTGTCGTCCGAGGTGCGACTGACACTGTCTGGGGACGACTCGCTCCTGTCGTCCGAGGTGCGACTGCACACTGTCTGGGGACGACTCGCTCCTGTCGTCCGAGGTGCGACTGCACACTGTCTGGGGACGACTCGCTCCTGTCGTCCGGGTGCGACTGCCACTGTCTGGGGACGACTCGCTCCTGTCGTCCGAGGTGCGACTGACACTGTCTGGGGACGACTCGCTCCTGTCGTCCGAGGTGCGACTCACTGTCTGGGGACGACTCGCTCCTGTCGTCCGAGGTGCGACTGCCCTGTCTGGGGACGACTCGCTCCTGTCGTCCGAGGTGCGACTGCACTGTCTGGGGACGACTCGCTCCTGTCGTCCGAGGTGCGACTGCACACTGTCTGGGGACGACTCGCTCCTGTCGTCCGAGGTGCGACTGCACTGTCTGGGGACGACTCGCTCCTGTCGTCCGAGGTGCGACTGCACCTGGGGGGGCGACTCGCTCCTGTCGTCCGAGGTGCGACTGCACACTGTCTGGGGACGACTCGCTCCTGTCGTCCGAGGTGCGACTGCACACTGTCTGGGGACGACTCGCTCCTGTCGCTGTCCGCCGTCACGCCGTTCCGCGTCGGTGCGTTCATTCGTGCGGCTGAATGTTGAACTGGTGTTGAGGTGGTGCTGTGGTGGTGTTTTGGTGATGATGTGGGGGTGCGTATCAATGCAATGGTGGCTTGTGAGGTGGTGAGACGTGTGACAATGCAATCTGCCGTGCAAGGGAGCAGACGTTTGTTACAATTTTAGTGATCTGAGAATATTCAGGAGAGCCGACTTACTGTTTGGGGCTGTAAAACACCGTTAGAACGGTGTTCTGAATATATATTGGTGCGGTTGGAATCTTCGGTTGGGGTGAAAATTCATTGAACGTATTTTTATGTCGTAAAATATAGCTGCAAATCAAAGGCATTTATGCCAGGCCGTACTTTCTCGCCATCAATTCGATCGTGCAAAGGCAAATGGACGCATGTTGCAGAGAACGTGGCAAAGCTACATGTGTGTGATGCCCAGGGGCGCCGCCAGGATTTTCTGCAGGGGGAGGCCCGACCAAGAAAGTAAGGTTATCGAGACAGCCTTCGGCGCGCGAAACGCGCCCAAAAATTCATGTTTGGTGTTGTCAAATCCCCAAATTTCTTCTTTGATCTGGTGTATTATTTGTTCAGGGGGCGGGGAACACCCCCTTGGCTGCGCCCTCCGGCGACATCTTGAACTATACTAAGATTGCCAAAGTGCACATACTGGTTGGAAAATCATGCTCTGTTTTCGTGTGCACATTCGTTCTTTTGATACTAAAAAAGCCTGTAAACATTGCAACCAAAACAAGTACTAATTATTTGGTTGTAGGACGTACGTAGCAATGAGTATAATTGGCCACTGTGCGACATTATGTGGCTGTAGGAGGTACGTAACTATGAGTACCATTCGCCACTGTGCGACATTATGTGGTTGTAGGAGGTACGTAACTATGGGTACCATTCGCCACTGTGCGACATTATGTGACTGTAGGAGGTACGTAACTATGGGTACCATTCGTCACTGTGCGACATTGTGTGGCTGTAGGAGGTACGTAACTATTGGTACCATTCGCCACTGTGCGACATCATGTGACTGTAGGAGGTACGTAACTGTGGGTACCATTCGCCACTGTGCGACATTGTGTGGCTGTAGGAGGTGCGTAACTATGAGTACCATTCGCCACTGTGCGACTTTATGCCATAGTGTTGTCCCGTGTGGTCGGTTGTTTCGACCCGCGGTATTTTCAAAGACGATCTTGTTGCGTGTGACAACATCCCGCGATTGGAATCCGATCGCTATGCTTCGAATCATTCGTTGACCTTCCAGGTCAGGCTAAAGGTCGTATTCTTCCAAAGAAGGAGAACATTCAAGTTCGGTTGAAACGTGATTAAGATTAGACGTGATGCACTTGAAATATTTCCAGGAGTGTTCCTTAGTATTCTGTATTCCTAGCAAATCTCTAGATTTGCGACCTGGACGTCCCCAGAATACGGGCACTTATGGCTGCATGTCTGGCCTAGATAAATGCTCGGAACAAACTGAAAGCACCCTAATGGGACTAAGCTTGTCCGTCGTGTTGTCCAACGCTTTTATAGGAGACTTGGAGGAACGACTCCTGAGAACAGCCTCACTGAATCCGACATACTGGAGACGGTATGTCGATGACGCATTTATGGTATGGCCACATGGAAGGGTGGACAATGGACTCGACCGGTTCTCGGAGCACCTTAATGGCGGCCGTGCTGAAATTAAGTGCACAGTGGAAGTGGACAAGGTAGCACGTGCCGTTTCTGGACGTACTCGTACCAGACACGGACAGAAACTGGCAGCTTCGGTGTACAGGAAATCCACCCACTCGAACGTCCACATCAAACACGATTCACACCACGCTAGGTGTGAATCGTCGTTTTATGGAGCAGTTCGGGAGCAGACGTGTAGTCAGAGAGGCCATTGAAATAAGGCTGCGCTCGCCATCTCTGAACTCAGGCGTGGGGAAGTTCTCCCTCAGCCGGAAATGGGACTTCATGCTGCACTCACCAACTGTTAATTTACAGTTGGGACTTGAAGCAACCTCCCCTTTAGGAACCAAAAATACACTAGATGATTGAAGCAATTTTGAGATTTTCACTACCAAAACCCGACATTTTCGGCGCGCTTCGCGCACCAAAACCTGTCCCTGTTTCACTCCATTTTGTTTTGTCGTCGCCCACCCCCAAAGAGAATTTGGCTGCGCTACTGTGCCGCTTCCTTGATTGATGACTGCAAGCAATGGGTATTAACCTGTTTGTTTTATTAAGTGTTTCGTAGCCATCGTGTTGTTGCCATCAATACCTGTCAATTGAAAAAAATGAGGTCTTGATATGAGGTTTATTTTCAATCCATGTTCTAGGGGTGAACCAGTGTTTTCAAAGTAATGTGAATTCCCTATGCGATATTAATTAAACGAACGAAAAAACCAATGGTACTACTTCATGTGCAAAAAATAGCCGTTTAAAGAACTGATCTTTTGACCGGACTTCAGTTAATTTCACAGGGTCTCAACTGGGCTCGGTCACATCAGACCGACCGGTCCCGGGCTTCGGTCTTAACACTTTTGGTTTTGCCACATCTAGCTGAAACTGGATGACATGTCAGCCAGCTGTCTGTACAGTCGCCGCACTACGTTGATGTCCTGTCATGCCGTGTCATGTCATGTTATGTCGTGTCATGTCATTGATCGTATTATTGGTGCAGGGACAGCAAAAGTTCATATGGACTAAGTTTGAGATAGTATAACACACATTTTCATGTAGTTGAACGCACACTCCTTCACAAGTGGCTTCCCTCTCGCTGTCCCTCACGCTTGCTGCATCGTAAACGATTGCACTAGAGACACGCAGGCTGCACCATGACATCATGGTCATCCGCAAAGTGGACCACAAGCGGATTTAATCGCAATTCTTGCTAGCTTCATTATCATTGTCCACGACGGTGTGAATAATTCACCAGCCGTCTCTCTTCCACGTGTCCGATGCACGCGTGTCGACTGTTTGTGAGTATGCCTCGAGCGGTAAGCGAATATATGCAACATGCCAGCATGATTTTTTTCCATGACGCTTCCTGCACGTTCAGAGAAATATGTGCTTCCTACCTATTAATATTGATACTGTGATTCAGTGCATTAAAGCCGTGTGCAATTGTGCAATTATTAATTACTTGTCTATTAATGCAATTTCTCGTTGGCGTTCAAATAAATGCATACAAATACAGATTTGTTTCCGCCATGCACACTTTCAGGAGCGCCCTTTTATCAGGAGAAGGTTCTATGGCGGGGCATGGCGGGGGCTGATCCAGCCCGCTCCGTTCCGGCTGCCGGCTGCGCGTCGGTCACGTGGTCATGTCGTCATGCACGATATTTTCGTGTGCCGAAGCGGAACCACTGCATGGTTGGGTATCAGTCCGATGGTGGAGGGTGCCGCGCTGAGTGGTGGTGTACGACTGGAAAGTGCCAGACCGCGTGACGTCCGGTTGTGAGGTGTGAGGTGGGCGGTGGTGCTCGGGTCCACCGGGCTCTTGGTCCCGACGTGAGAGCGCAGACGGACGGCAGCAAGTTATATATTGAGTCGATGGGTTAAGGCTTGTTCGGTATTCCTCAGTTTCAATAAAACACGTTGTCGCACTCGGTTGCTGTTCGGGTTCTTACAGATGAGGAAAACGTTCACTTTTATGCTAATGCTCCCACATTATTAACTGTCTGTCCACCTACTTGCTCGCCTCTTGCTATCCAGTTGAAAGCTGTTGATGTTTACAGTTTAAATGTACTTCAAATATAGCCCCCCCCTCATCGCCGCCGATTACGTTATGCCTGCACACTGGCTTAGCCATAGCCATATCATATGATACTTCCACGGCTATCGCTGTCAAGGATAGCTGATAGTTCCTACCACACTTGCTTTTAAGTGCATGTAGACAGGTAGATGTTATTGTAAGCTGCAAAAACGCCGTATTGGATTTTTTTACTTTCATATTTAGTTTCAGTTGTTGTCGGGAAGGCTTTACAGAATCAGTGTCAGTGTTCAGCGCAAGCTTGTGGCGCTGACGCTGAGCTCAACTCCCAATCGGGAAGTGCCAGTCCTATAGCACAATTTTGATGGAGAGTTT
This sequence comes from Ashinkailepas kermadecensis, assembly GCA_034440615.1. Classification (NCBI taxonomy): domain Eukaryota; kingdom Metazoa; phylum Arthropoda; class Thecostraca; family Neolepadidae; genus Ashinkailepas; species Ashinkailepas kermadecensis. Next base: position 124,204 of record JAOTOM010004946.1, read on the forward strand.
ATCGTACCCACAGAACGGGCACGGCCTCCTGGCGCCCGTACCCCCGACCTTGCCTGGCCAGATGACAACTGGCCATCCCAGCCGGAGGCGTTAATAACGAGCGCGGAGGCGACTCGAACCCTTTGTGCCAAGGCGGGAGACCTTTGTTGGCCAGCGCTCTATCCTCTCATTCAACCAGGCGGCAATGCATGTGGTGAAAGTGGATTTTAAGGTGGAATAACGCGCCACCTAAAGCCTATTTGACAGCAAGACAGAATATCATGCTTAGCGTCAGCCACTAACAACTGAATTGGCTATGTCTTCGTCTCAGCGCATTAAGAACCCACCCACCCCCCCCCTCCCCCCAGTTACCCACTGGCTTCAAAGAAAAAGACACTAGACCTGTGAAAATAATGACCTTCACCAGGAACAAGTTGACGCATTCTCTCAGCGGCGACTGTTTCACCGCGCATACTGACATACGTCGTAGTCAGGCTGCGCGCCGGTGGGTCCGCCAGCTTGTTCCACTCCATACGTCGTAGTTGCCCTGCGCGCTGGTGGGTCCGCCAGCTTGTTCCACTCCATACGTCGTAGTTACCCTGCGCGCTGGTGGGTCCGCCAGCTTGTTCCACTCCATACGTCGTAGTTACCCTGCGCGCTGGTGGGTCCGCCAGCTTGTTCCGCTCCATACGTGATATGGCGTAGTTACGCTGCGCGCTGGTGGGTCCGCCAGCTTTTTCCACTCCGTATGTCGTAGTTACGCTGCGCGCTGGTGCGACCGCCAGCTTATGAAAATTAGCCGGTTAGCATTCATAGTTTGGAAATATAAGCTTCGCTGAATATGCCATTCCCAGCCGATCTATTACCCCAATGAAGGCGTACCGCGCCGTTTGACTTCTCTTTTCAGCGATGTTGACGATAGCGAAATGTTGAATCGGCATGCTGCAGTCAGTGAAAAGGCAGCTCCGAAGTTAGTGCAAAATACCGTTTGGCTTTCTAGACGAGCAGATGCAAGACACGGTATATTGGACTGTCGTACACAGGATAGGTCAGTCGCCAGTTGCCAACATATGACTTGTGAAGTGATCGCCCCCGCCCCACCCCGTCTTGGCATCCCGTGGACACTGAATGCCCGGTCATTTGACGTGATGGGCCTGGGCGCCGCTTATACCGAAACATAATACTTGCCTTGAGTAAAAAATGTCAGTAATTCAGAGGTCACACCGTCATGATTTTATGGTAGTACAAATACAATTCCCCGGGGGGAAGACAGGACTTGGAACGTTGCAACAACACAAATCTATAAAGGCTATTTGATGATGATGATGGACTGGTCGCTCACGAGTCGGATGAGGTCGTCCACGAGTCGGATCGAGTCCCTCGCGTGAAATTTCCCCGGCATTTCCGCAATCGACTTCCTCGGCTCCCGATCCGTCCGCAACTGCTTACTGTAAGTTCTTAGTGGATCGATAAGGGGGCCGCGGTAGCTCAGTTGGTACAGCGCCGGACTCTTGGTCGCAAGATTGTGGGTTCGAGTCTCACAACAGACAGCATTGCCGAGTCCACCCGCGACCAATCGGCGTGAGAGGTTGGCGACGCTATATGACCTAGCGGTTGAGTGCGTCGTAAAAGAACCCAAGGTTCTTCTTCTTCTAGTGGCTCGATAAAGTTAGCATGTCGTCCACACATTGACATTTCACGACGTCCGGTGTGGTGTGCTAGTCTCAACACTGGTGAAATATTTTGACAGCTTTTTTTCGCACGGAATGTCATGCGTTTTGCTGTCAGTGCTGGGCACGTGCTGACGAATTGTTCACCGGGATGTCGGTAAGATGCATGTAGCTGTCATGGTAGCATGTGTCTCGAATGTGCGACGAATTCGAATGTAAAAAGTCATGTATGATGATACGTCTTCTTGCCGTTGCCTTTTCGTGTTTCTTCTTCAACATACGTTCTTTAAGGATTCTTCTTCTCGAAACCATCATGTCGTCTATCTACAAAGCTTGAGCACACTTTCAGCCATTAGACGCGTTTCGTGAGGAGCTCTCGAATGCTGTAGAATGTCATACGTCATTTGTCGTTTGCGCGACAGTGACGGTGAAGTGTGTACGGCCCAGTTGTCAAATGGCCTCGGGCCGGAGCTACGTCGGAATCATGCGCTCTGGTCTCCCAGACTACTCGTATTCACGGTAGACATACGCCACCGCGAGCACTCCAACAGGTGTTGCTTTGGTGGCAGTGTGCTTAATAAGCAATCCTCCTGAACTTTTGGCCGGGTTAGGTGCTGTTTTAGAACAGTAATGTGGTCATTTATGGCAGTGCAATAGTGGTCTGATGGTGACATGCTAGTGGCGTGGAAGTGGTATATAGCACTGGATGAAATTGAGTAAATCATTACACACTACCATAGATGTGTGTCTTAAAAGAAACTTGTGCAAAACAAAATAATGATGTAATCCCGGCCATGACAAAAGGCGATACAAGAAAGGAACAACTAATGCAAGCGAATCGGCAAGACAGAGACACTTGGCTTTTGAGCGATGCTGTACAGCACGAACAGTGGTGGAGTTATGAAGTATGCAGAGCCAGCGGTAGGCGAGAGTGGACCGGCCTATCGCCGCGAGCAATGGCAAAACGGAACACACAGGGCAATGCGAAACATGTGTACAGAACAGCAATGTGGCTGCACTTCAGACGTACAAACGGCGGGAAAGGAATTAGACTAGGATTACGATAATTGTATGTTAATCGCTATTCGAAGTAGCGCAGTGAAAAGCCGAAAATTAAGGAAAACAACAAGCTGCTTAACGAAGAAATACACCGCGACCGAATAAGACTGATTAACGAAGGAAGGAGTTTTATTGGAGGCTTGCAAGATAGTACTTCGCTGGTTATAGCAAGAGGGCAGCACCTCTGGGCACTTCAAATACAGATTACAATGGCACTAGGTGGTATATTCTAAAAAGGAACACCAACGTTCATTCGTTGGATGATTGGAACTTTTGTATTTGTGTGCATGTGCTTTTGGATATTTCGTATGTGTTTTTCGCCAACCTGTGGTAGATGGTAGACGCTGCCTCACGTGTCGATTGAAAAATTCAAAATACTGTTTCATTTTTTCTCTCAAATATACTTGTCACCCTGATGAAGGCATCAAGCCGAAACGTTGGTGTTCCTTTTTTCGAATATATCATCTTGTGCCATTGTAATCTGTATTTTACTTGTCCAATTAACTATAACAACCTCTGAGCACTACAGGTATACAGTAATGCAATGGTGATGTAATGTTGCTTGTCATCGTAATTGTAATTATGGTGATTATAAAATGGTGATTAATGGTGCAATCACGAACATGGCTCAGTTTTAAATTCGGGTTTCTGGAGTCAACATTTCCCCGAAATTAACATATCAGACTGCCTTAAGGATGCATTTCTGTTCTGAAATTAAAAAAGAATAAACTCAGTGTCCACTGAAGGTTGCACTGCTTAGAAACGCATGTACTGAACAGCTCCTTACGGCTGCAGATGTTACAGATGTCCATATTTCTTGTAATGTTCCAATACGATTGTCTTGTCAAAAGGGTAAGCCGTTGTTACAACAATATCAAATCAGAATTTCTACAAATCTGAATTTGGATGTCTATCTTTAACACAACAATTCAATGTGATGCTGAATTCCGGTTCACATGTGACATGATGGTGATCGTAAGTATTTTACTGCGCATGCACGTTATTTTATGTGCCATTGTTATATTTTAACGCACTCCATTGTTATATTTTACTGTAAAAGACTGCTGTATGACCAACGCAGTCGATGCGCCCGTAAGCCCAAATAACCAACCAACTGTAAAAGACTGCCTGTAAAAGGCCGGCCAGAAGCCCGATATATATGTATATATATATATATATATATATATATATATATATATATATATATATATATATATATATATATATCCCAAAGACAGGTAAAAATTCCGCCGTTATTGAACAGGCTTTCCCACCGGGCTTTCAGTTCTCACATCTGCCACATCTAGTCTTCACATATTGTTATCTGAGCAAGTTTGCATGCATTGCGCCGGGCACAGTCAGACTGATATGAATAATGGAAACCCATTCAACATCGCACTCCACACCACCGGCATACGTGCGCATTGTTCAAGCCGAATCCGTAGTTCTTCCAAGGAAACTAACCGAGTTACAGCAGCTTAGGCCGGAACTTCAGTCTTTGAGTATGAGATGCTTGCAACATAATTCTTAAGCAATACTGCCCGGTGGAAAATCATATAATTGATCATTTCCGAGTGGCGTGGTGTGACTGGTAGACAATATATGAACAGTGGACCATTTGCAGACCACAGCGGTCACTGGATGATCCAAAGTCAAACAGTCCCGAGATAGAGTATATTTCGAGGGTGTTCTCCATGTGTTGTCAGCGCGCCCGGCCTTTCCCTATCTATGTAGGGAAGTGTTGAGGTACACCCGCAACACGTCGACAACGCTTCCTCGACACACTGCGTCGCAAGCACCGGTGTGCAAATCGGGGAAGGGCGAGTGGCTCCCAACGTTCGCGGATTTTAGCGTTAGCTCAGTGGTGTTGCACGGCCGCAGAAACTGTGCGGCGGCCAGCCACAGGTACTCCATGAAGCGGTGAGGGTAGCTACCGCCGGGCCCCTCCGTGCACAAATCACCGGGGCTTGTCGGGGCCGCAATCAAGCCGGACAGCTCGTGATTTTGGGGATAATACATCAGCAGACGGGCCGTGGTTCGGCGTGGCCGTTCGACTGTGCCGGCTGTGGTTCATCGACATGTTCCTGGAACCCGGCACTGGCCACACATTTGTCACGGAGAACTCGCCGCCTGCCGAGGTGGATTTGTCACGGAGAACTCGCCGCCTGCCGAGGTGGATTTGTCACGGAGAACTCGCCGCCTGCCGAGGTGGATTTGTCACGGAGAACACGCCGCCTGCCGAGGTGGATTTGTCACGGAGAACTCGCCGTCTGCCGAAGTGGATTTGTCACGGAGAACACGCCGCCTGCCGAGGTGGATTTGTCACGGAGAACGCGCCGCCTGCCGAGGTGGATTTGTCACGGAGAACACGCCGCCTGCCGAGGTGGATTTGTCACGGAGAACTCGCCGCCTGCCGAGGTGGATTTGTCACGGGGAACTCGCTGTCTGTCGAGGTGGTGCTCAGCCGGCCTGAGCCACATCAGCATCATATGTATGATGTGAATTTGTTCGTGATCGCAGTTGCGTCCAGCTTCTGTGCCATTTTGTAAGTTTTCAGCCTTCCATTTTCCAACCTCTCGTAGGAATATTGGCGTATGCTAATGGTGAAAGGAATGGAGCATGCAGTTTAAACCTTATTTTAGGAATATTGATTAAAGTGTTTTCATTAATGGGACACTATGATCAATTCATCACCAACCTGGAGGTGGGTACCTTTGTCAGCCGAAGGTTACCTTAACTCGACCTACCTTAGCCTGACCCAGGTACCTAGGTGCATTGGTGTTATCGACTGCCATGTAAATAACACCAAATCTGGCCATCTGCACTTGCACATGTATTTACTCAGTCATGACACTACCTATGCGTCTTTCAGGTGCGGATTTATGCATGCCCACCTACCCATGCATGTATGAAGGTACGCATAGGAACACAATTGTAGCTAAATTTGCATGTTAAACACGTCGGTGGCAGCCCAGTAAATACACATGACGTCAATTGTTCTGCTCTCCTGATTCACAGGGTAACACATGATAACAAGATATTTGCCGCACTAGGAGGAGGAAATCCTACACCATTGAGGATGGGTCCATATCACCACATCAGCATGGGGCTAATGGCCCTTCCGACTGCAGTGACACTCCTATCATCGGCGTCTACGTCAGCCAGAAATCGTCGCAGAGATATTGACTGGGAACGACGTGTCCTCTCTGTCTTCGATCGTGGCGACCCCCCGTGCACCAAGGGCGACGGAACAGTGTGTGTAATGGGGGGGGGGTAACTCTACATTGGTATGCCGTGTTTACTTAGCATGATGTTATGGTAGTGTGTTCACCAATGCAAGCTATGCGTTCTGCCGTGTTTATTGTGTATAGTGTATGGTAGTGTGTTCACCACTGGAACCTGTACGTTGATCTCCCGCGTTTACTGTGCATGATGTCATGCTAGTGTGTGCACCACAAGAACCTACGCCTCAATATCTTGGAAGGGCGAGCATCGACTCCTTGTGTGTTGAATTCCTTCAATAAGCGACTTTTTAAGATGATATAGCGTTCTCCTTAAGAACGAATATTCACCTTTTCCAATATCTAACTAGAGGGACAGGCCTCACTTTAGATTGAATGTAGTCATAGTTATGTGCATAAAATGGCCTCGTTGTCAAGCTGCTCCTAAGTATTAATTTACGATTCACATACAATAGGCACTACAATACAATGTAATGGACAATACAATACAATATGATACAATAGACATTGGCCTGCGTATGTGTTTATGCGTCCGCCCCACGGCGCTGCTGTGTGCAGTGTGCCCTGCCAGGCAACAACGCGTGTCACACGTGCTCTCCTCCGATCAGAGCCGGGCTTCGGTCGGCCGCAGTGTGCCCTGTCCGTCACACGTGCTCTCCTCCGACCAGAGCCGGGCTTCGGTCGGCTGCAGTGTGCCCTGTCCGTCACACGTGCTCTCCTCCGACCAGAGCCGGAGCTTCGGTCGGCCGCAGTGTGCCCTGTCCTGTCACACGTGCTCTCCTCTGACCAGAGCCGGGCTTCGGTCGGCCGCAGTGTGCCCTGTCCGTCACACGTGCTCTCCTCCGACCAGAGCCGGGCTTCGGTCGGCCGCAGTGTGCCCTGTCCGTCACACGTGCTCTCCTCCGACCAGAGCCGGGCTTCGGTCGGCCGCAGTGTGACCTGTCCTGTCACACGTGCTCTCCTCCGACCAGAGCCGGGCTTCGGTCGGCCGCAGTGTGCCCTGTCCGTCACACGTGCTCTCCTCCGACCAGAGCCGGGCTTCGGTCGGCCGCAGTGTGCCCTGTCCGTCACACGTGCTCTCCTCCGACCAGAGCCGGGCTTCGGTCGGCCGCAGTGTGCCCTGTCCGTCACACGTGCTCTCCTCCGACCAGAGCCGGGCTTCGGTCGGCCGCAGTGTGCCCTGTCCGTCACACGTGCTCTCCTCCGACCAGAGCCGGGCTTCGGTCGGCTGCAGTGTGCCCTGTCCGTCACACGTGCTCTCCTCCGACCAGAGCCGGGCTTCGGTCGGCCGCAGTGTGCCCTGTCCGTCACACGTGCTCTCCTCCGACCAGAGCCGGGCTTCGGTCGGCCGCAGTGTGCCCTGTCCGTCACACGTGCTCTCCTCCGACCAGAGCCGGGCTTCGGTCGGCCGCAGTGTGCCCTGTCCGTCACACGTGCTCTCCTCCGACCAGAGCCGGGCTTCGGTCGGCCGCAGTGTGCCCTGTCCGTCACACGTGCTCTCCTCCGACCAGAGCCGGGCTTGGGTCGGCCGCAGTGTGCCCTGTCCGTCACACGTGCTCTCCTCCGACCAGAGCCTGGCTTCGGTCGGCCGCAGTGTGCCCTGTCCGTCACACGTGCTCTCCTCCGACCAGAGCCGGGCTTCGGTCGGCCGCAGTGTGCCCTGTCCGTCACACGTGCTCTCCTCCGACCAGAGCCGGGCTTCGGTCGGCCGCAGTGTGCCCTGTCTGTCACACGTGCTCTCCTCCGACCAGAGCCGGGCTTGGGTCGGCCGCAGTGTGCCCTGTCCGTCACACGTGCTCTCCTCCGACCAGAGCCGGGCTTCGGTCGGCTGCAGTGTGCCCTGTCCGTCACACGTGCTCTCCTCCGACCAGAGCCGGGCTTCGGTCGGCCGCAGTGTGCCCTGTCCGTCACACGTGCTCTCCTCCGACCAGAGCCGGGCTTCGGTCGGCTGCAGTGTGCCCTGTCCGTCACACGTGCTCTCCTCCGACCAGAGCCGGGCTTCGGTCGGCCGCAGTGTGCCCTGTCCGTCACACGTGCTCTCCTCTGACCAGAGCCGGGCTTCGGTCGGCCGCAGTGTGCCCTGTCCGTCACACGTGCTCTCCTCCGACCAGAGCCGGGCTTCGGTCGGCCGCAGTGTGCCCTGTCCGTCACACGTGCTCTCCTCCGACCAGAGCCGGGCTTCGGTCGGCTGCAGTGTGACCTGTCCGTCACACGTGCTCTCCTCCGACCAGAGCCGGGCTTCGGTCGGCTGCAGTGTGACCTGTCCGTCACACGTGCTCTCCTCCGACCAGAGCCGGGCTTGGGTCGGCCGCAGTGTGCCCTGTCCGTCACACGTGCTCTCCTCCGACCAGAGCCGGGCTTGGGTCGGCCGCAGTGTGCCCTGTCCGTCACACGTGCTCTCCTCCGACCAGAGCCGGGCTTCCGTCGGCCGCAGTGTGCCCTGTCCGTCACACGTGCTCTCCTCCGACCAGAGCCTGGCTTCGGTCGGCCGCAGTGTGCCCTGTCCGTCACACGTGCTCTCCTCCGACCAGAGCCGGGCTTGGGTCGGCCGCAGTGTGCCCTGTCCGTCACACGTGCTCTCCTCCGACCAGAGCCGGGCTTCGGTCGGCCGCAGTGTGCCCTGTCCGTCACACGTGCTCTCCTCCGACCAGAGCCGGGCTTGGGTCGGCCGCAGTGTGCCCTGTCCGTCACACGTGCTCTCCTCCGACCAGAGCCGGGCTTCCGTCGGCTGCAGTGTGCCCTGTCCGTCACACGTGCTCTCCTCCGACCAGAGCCGGGCTTCGGTCGGCCGCAGTGTGCCCTGTCCGTCACACGTGCTCTCCTCCGACCAGAGCCGGGCTTCGGTCGGCCGCAGTGTGCCCTGTCCGTCACACGTGCTCTCCTCCGACCAGAGCCTGGCTTCGGTCGGCTGCAGTGTGCCCTGTCCGTCACACGTGCTCTCCTCCGACCAGAGCCGGGCTTCGGTCGGCCGCAGTGTGCCCTGTCCGTCACACGTGCTCTCCTCTGACCAGAGCCGGGCTTCGGTCGGCTGCAGTGTGCCCTGTCCGTCACACGTGCTCTCCTCCGACCAGAGCCGGGCTTGGGTCGGCCGCAGTGTGCCCTGTCCGTCACACGTGCTCTCCTCCGACCAGAGCCTGGCTTCGGTCGGCCGCAGTGTGCCCTGTTCGTCACACGTGCTCTCCTCCGACCAGAGCCGGGCTTCGGTCGGCTGCAGTGTGCCCTGTCCGTCACACGTGCTCTCCTCCGACCAGAGCCGGGCTTCGGTCGGCCGCAGTGTGCCCTGTCCGTCACACGTGCTCTCCTCCGACCAGAGCCGGGCTTGGGTCGGCCGCAGTGTGCCCTGTCCGTCACACGTGCTCTCCTCCGACCAGAGCCGGGCTTCGGTCGGCCGCAGTGTGCCCTGTCCGTCACACGTGCTCTCCTCCGACCAGAGCCGGGCTTCGGTCGGCCGCAGTGTGCCCTGTCCGTCACACGTGCTCTCCTCCGACCAGAGCCGGGCTTCGGTCGGCTGCAGTGTGCCCTGTCCGTCACACGTGCTCTCCTCCGACCAGAGCCGGGCTTCGGTCGGCCGCAGTGTGCCCTGTCCGTCACACGTGCTCTCCTCCGACCAGAGCCGGGCTTCGGTCGGCTGCAGTGGGACCTGCTGCTGATGACCGGCTCCGGGGAGCCACTGCACCGCTCGCCGTCCATCCGGCTCGTGCTGCACCAGACGGACGAGGCGGACGAGGCGGACCAGGCGGACCAGGCGGACGAGCCAGACCAGGCGGACCAGGAGGACCAGGCGGGCAGCCGGCTGCCGCGGCGTGTCCGTGGCCCGCCGCGTCACCTTCTATTCAGCCTGCAGGACGCCATCGTGTGCCGCAACGGTACGCAATTGGTGGGCAAGTTCGCTCGGTGCTCGGTGCATCAGGTAGACACATGTCCTGGCAGTCCTGACCTCGTGTGCCCCTCCTCACAAAGCGTGCAGCGACACGTCTCCAAATCACACTGGAAGCTCACGCTGTCTGAAGTTAATTGATTTATCGATAGATGAACAAGTATTGTTTCCGTTTTCACCTTTTGTACCACCTTTGTGCTGATATATGAGCTATCTCTCCCATAGTCATGGACAAGTGAGTAAGTTCAAATTCAGAATAAATTCGGACACGTTCCGGTATTCGAACACTTGATTTTGGCATTTCGTTTCATTTGCTTTCCACGTGTATGAGCGTCAGCGGCAAGGGATCGGGACCTAGAGCCGGCCAGAGGAGTGACCCCGATGAAGTTCAGGGGGCCCAAGAGCCGGCCGGAGGAGTGACCCCGATGGTGAACAGGGATGCGAGTTGCGCCACGTTGTGCCTTGCGGTACGAGTACACTGGGCGGCAGCTCAAACGTCCCGGTCGTCCAGGGCTGGTCGGAGTTCACGCTTAAAACTGTAGAGTTTCTGCACAACGTGGTCTCCGTTAGGGACCATGCAACCGGCAAGTGTGAATCAATCGACCTCCCCCTCCCCCTGCGTGGTCGCCATCGGAGTTGCGCCATCAAGCATGATGGGGTAAGCAACAGCATCAACACTACACACGGTGAGAGGAAGCTTGTTCACCTACCACACAGCAGCTCGGCTGCCTGTCTGTCGGGAACCCCACCCAAATGCTACCCTCATTCTTTGGGAGTTGCTCAACGATTAGTGGCTGTTATTGCAAAGCGCACTGTGCCCGCATTATTCCGATAACTCGGTGACGTCCGGCCAGCTCTGTTGCCGGGAATCGGCTGCGTCCAGCAGCAATATGCTTCAGCTGCCATGCCGGTGCTGAAGGTCAGGCGAGACATGCGGATGACGTGTCGGCTGCCTAGCCATGGCCGCGCTCTGTAACTCTCACTGTGGTCGTGACCTGTAGCTCGGGGTGATCGTGGTCTGTGGCTCACCATGGTCGTCCTATGTATCACACTATGGACGTCCTCTGTAGCCCACCATGGTCGTCCTATGTATCACACTATTGACGTCCTCTGTAGCCCACTATGGTCGTCCTATGTATCACACTATGGACGTCCTCTGTAGCCCACTATGGTCGTCCTATGTATCACACTATGGACGTCCTCTGTAGCCCAATATGGACGTCCTCGGTAGCCCACTATGGTCGTCCTCCGTAGCCCACTATGGACGTCCCCGGCAGCCCACTATCATCGTCCTCTGTAGCCCACTATGAATATCCTCTGTAGCCCACTATGAACATCCTCTGTAGCTCACTGTGGACATACTCTGTAGCCCATTATGGTCGTCCTCTGTAGATCACTATGGTCGTCCTCTGTAGCTCACTATGGACATCCTCTGTAGTCCACTATGGCCATACCGCGTAACTCACTTTGATCGTGCCCTGTAACTCACTATGATCACGCTCTGTAGCTCACTGTTATCACGCTATGTAGCTCACTATGGTCACGCTATGTAGCTCACTATGGTCACGCTCTGTAGCTCACTATGGTCACGCACTGTAGATCACTATTGTCACGCTATGTAGCTCACTATGATCACGCTCTGTAGCTCACCATGGTCACGCTCTGTAGATCACTATGGTCACGCTATGTAGCTCACTATGGTCACGTTATGCAGCTGACTGTGGTCTCGCTCTGTAGCTCACTATGGTCACGCTATGTAGCTCACTATGGTCACGCTATGCAGCTCACTATGGTCACGTTATGCAGCTCACTATGGTCACGCTCTGTAGATCACTATGGTCACGCTCTGTAGCTCACTATGGTCACGTTATGCAGCTCACTATGGTCACGCTCTAGATCACTATGGTCACGCTCTGTAGCTCACTATGGTCACGCTATGGAGCTCACTATGGTCACGTTATGCAGCTCACTATGGTCACGCTCTGTAGATCACTATGGTCACGCTCTGTAGCTCACTATGGTCACGTTATGTAGCTCACTATGGTCACGTTATGTAGCTCACCATGGTCACGCTCTGTAGATCACTATGGTCACGCTATGCAGCTCACTATGGTCACGTTATGTAGCTCACCATGGTCACGCTATGTAGCTCACTATGTCCACGCTATGTAGCTCACTATGGTCACGCTATGTAGCTCACTATGTCCACGCTATGTAGCTCACTATGGTTACGCTATGTACCTCACTATGGTCACGCTATGTACCTCACTATGGTCACGCTATGTAGCTCACTATGTCCACGCTATGTAGCTCACTATGGTTACGCTATGTACCTCACTATGGTCACGCTATGTACCTCACTATTGTCACGCTATGTAGCTCACTATGGTCACGCTATGTAGCTCACTATGGTCACGCTATGTACCTCACTATGGTCACGCTATGTAGCTCACTATGGTTACGCTATGTACCTCACTATGTCCACGCTATGTAGCTCAATATGGTTACGCTATGTACCTCACTATGGTCACGCTATGTACCTCACTATTGTCACGCTATGTACCTCACTATGGTCACGCTATGTAGCTCACTATGGTTACGCTATGTACCTCACTATGGTCACGCTATGCTGCTCTCTATGGCCGTTCTGTATAGCTCAGTCTAGTTGTACTCTGTGGTCAGTGTGGGTGTTTTGTTTTTATCTGTGTCCCAGTGTGGACGAGTGTGCTCTGTTACAGAACTTCGGTTGGCGCGAAAGAGGATGGCTGACGTCTCCTGAGTGCTGCAACTGGATACCTCTGCAACTGGATGTATCTGCAACTCGATACATCTGCAACTCGATACCCAGCTGAACTTGCCTGGCACTGGCTGGCCTGACCTGACCTGACCTGACCAAGACTAATTGACAATGTAATGGACCTGGCCCGACCTGACACGAACTGAACTCTACCAGCAGCCTCTGGGACTGGATGCTCAGCTGAACGTACCTGGCACTGGCTGGCCTGACCTGACCTGGCCTGGCCTGACACGAACTGAACCCTACCAGCGGCCTCTAGGGCTGGATGCCCAGCTGAACTTACCTGACACTGGCTGACCTGACCTGACCTGGCCTGGCCTGGCCTGACACGAACTGAACCCTACCAGCGGCCTCTGGGACTGGATGCCCAGCTGGACTTTCCTGGCACTGGCTGGCCTGACCCGGCCGGGTCCGACCTGGATGCTAACAGCCGCCTGATATGATGCGGTCAAGTGGTGCTTGAGTTGAATACTGGCAGCGAGTCGACCTACACAGCGGAAAAGCCATCTATGATTGCGCTAGTGGTCGCCTGTTCTGCAGTCCTGTAATATTGATGTCACCAGGTGCGCTCAGTTAGAGCTGGTGAGGCTGATGGGGCCACCACTAACCCCTGATTTGCGTGTCGGTACTGCGCCTTTGACGACGCACCTGTAACGTTTCCATCCGCAGGCTAGGCGTACATTCCAGCGGCCCCGCGAGGCCACACGCGCCCGTTCCTCCCGTGTCCGGGAGGAACGGGCGGGCAGAAAAATGGCAACGTCTAAAGCACGCTGAATCGATATTGGACAGTCACTACTGCGCGTTGAACGCCATGCTTGCGCCCGTGCATTATTCTGGCCGACTGTTGCGGAAATGTGCTGGTGGAATCTGCTCCGTTTGACTGCCTGTCCGTGACCCGTGGTCCACATGAGATTGGTGGGATATGGTCCCATTGACTGCCTGTCCGTGACCCGCGGTGCACATGAGATTGGTAGGATATGGTCCCATTGACTGCCTGTCCGTGACCCGTGGTCCACATGAGATTGGTGGGATATGGTCCCATTGACTGCCTGTCTGTGACCCGCGGTACACATGAGATTGGTGGGATATGGTCCCATTGACTGCCTGTCCGTGACCCGCGGTGCACATGAGATTGGTGGGATATGGTCCCATTGACTGCCTGTCCGTGACCCGCGGTGCACATGAGATTGGTGGGATATGGTCCCATTGACTGCCTGTCCGTGACCCGTGGTCCACATGAGATTGGTGGGATATGGTCCCATTGACTGCCTGTCTGTGACCGGCGGTACACATGATACTTGTCGGATATGGTCCCATTGACTGTGACCCGCGGTACACATGAGATTGGTGGGATATGGTCCCATTGACTGCCTGTCTGTTACTACGGTACAGATGACCTGTTGCTGCCGTATGTGGTCGGATCCACGCTAGACATTTTCTTCTTCTTTTTGCTTAATGGTATCAATGTTATAATGCCAGTTTATTTCAGTGTCTTCCCTGGGCCAGCGAACATCGAGCTACAAAATGCTTTCGCTGAAAGCAATCGCGATTATGTGTGTTTCCGTCTCAAAATGTTTTAGAATGAATATATCCCCTGATCACTATGTGACAAGCGGAATACACCCCTGGATTAGCAAAGATTTGGCAAGCGGAATACACCCCTGGATTAGCAAAGATGTGGCAAGCGGAATATGTTCCCAGATCAGTGGAGGTGACTAGCTGAATATCAGCGATCTATTTTGACGTAATCGAAGACTGACCTCCGGGGCGTTCCACGACAGATCGACAAATAAAATTTCGATTTTGCACCCCCACATCTCAGATTTTGATGAAAATGAGTCTATAGGGTTATCAGCAGCCCTAAACACGCCTGTGACATTTTCAGGCCTCTCCGACTTCCGGTTTTCGAGCTACAGCCTGCGACATTTTTACATTCGATGCATACATGGCTTTGTTTGGCAGGATTTTTCCCTGCTACATTGAATGATAAGTAGGTGAGTTTGTACATCAAAATGATTGCAATCCCATGCAGAATGAACGTTTATCACTATCGAAACCATAGCAATTAAATATATGTCAAATATAACACTTCAAAAAATGCCAAGTTCTCTTGAGCAATTTTCCCCTTCAATATTGTGATTTTTGATATTTTTAAATGAAAGAGCGTTGATTATTACCTATATTTCATCAATAAAAAAGTGGTTATCGGCTTATAAATATTTTAAACATAATTTCAAACACCAACCGCCCGGCCTCATTTTACCCAATACGGCGTCGTTCAGCAACGGCCGCGGCCAGCTGCTGCCAACGGGGGATAGGGGTGCTGGCGGCTGTCGTCCGCGGCCCCGTGGGATTGAGAGGACACTATGCAGATTATTTATAAACACCAGGCAGGACGTTTTAGCACTTCATTTATTATTCACACAAATAACAAGCCGGAAAGTACATGTACATTTGCGAATGCTAACGAGATGGTACAATGAGCCTTATCAGAGGTACAAAATGCATAACTTAACATTAGCTCACTTCACATTGTAATTCGCACATAAACAAACGGAAATCAGCTGCCGATGTAGGTCACGCTAACCATTCAACCTAAATCCTGTAGCAAATCAGGCCACCATCACTTCTCTTCCTTCACTTATGGCAAGTTCTCGCACAACGACAATGTTTGCCTTCACTGGAGTTACCCTGTGTATTTTTAGAGTCCCTTTGAAAGTTTTTGCCATTGACAGTCTATCGCCAAGCTCATGCCGTGTACGACTAACCTCTTCTTTCGCTACAAAGCAGCACTCGGTATGCAAATTACCCTTGTCCTGTAGCACTTTACATAGCTTTTCCGCAGTAAGAATGTGGTCCGAGTGTGTCCGCGAAAGACTGGCGCTAGCTGCAACCCTTTTCAGTGTACCCCCAACACCGTCGCACGAATTTTTCCCATGCGACGTTGCAAAAAATTCCAATCGCACTGGACTCCGAAATCCTCATCATGAAAACTCACATTCACGAAATTAAACTTATTCTTGTACTGGGCAGCTGACCCATCCGAAAAATAATGAATCTTTTTCAAGTTCGGGACTATGCCTTTCACTTTCGGTACAATGTGCTGCAAGAATGTGTGCACAGCGACGGTGTCATGCTTCAGTTCGTTTGATAACACGCAAAAACTGTGGCATTCAATCTTTCCAGCCTCTCGCCAATAAACAACAAACGGATGAACGGTACACTGTGGTGCGTTCCAGTGATATGACTGAATTTCGTCTTGAACTACAAAAGTGTAGTTTTCTGAAAAATCTAATATGATCAGTGCTTCATGCTCAGGTAGCTGCTTTTTTTAGATCGTCGAAATATTTGCTTTGATGCTGACTCGTGAAATGATGCGGAGTAAGTGTCACAATGGCGTCAGACAGTTTGTCAAGAAACTCGTCCATAGGAAGAACAATTTCGGTCAAAGTGCAACGATCCGTGCTTAGCCACTGACTAAATCTGACTTCGTCCACCAAGTGTGAGATTTCCCCTGCCTGCGCATTTAAAGTGTCGATCAAATATGACCTGACACCGTCCTGACCTGGACAGTTTTCACACTTTTGCAGCATACAGGCTTCCCTCCCGACATCACAAACCGCGTGCTTCAACAGGTCCTTGTAGGTAATGTCTTTTAAGCCCAGAGACGCTAACATTAGCTTCACGTTCTGGTGATAGCAACATACACAAACCGTATGAGTGCCGTTGCTTCCCAACAGGACACAGTGTTTGGGGCGGAGGCTGGCGAACTTCGAAAACCCAATGCGCGGGTTGCTACCGTTCTCTTTATAAATTTGGTAAATTTCCTGCAAATTACCTAAAATCAAACGTTTCTGCTTCTTTACTTTAACCCCATTCTCATCTCTTACCGTCACATAGTCTTTTTTTCCAGGACATATTCTACTCACTTCGTCAGATTCGTAAAAGGATTTTACCTTTTGGCATTCCTCCTCAGATATTTTTCTACCCTTGGAGTAGGGTGGTATCTCGGGCAAAATTCCGTTTTCCGCTTTGAGTTGAAAGCTTCGACGCACCATGTACCAAGTGGTTCCAAAAAACTCAGCGGTTTTTTCTACCGAAAAAGGAGACAACGTGAGGATCCGCAGGCGGCGCTGAGGGTCGGTTGACTTTTGAAACTCCTCTTTCAACTCATCCATCAGGCTGAAAATAAAAATGGTCCCTGTCAAGAAAATTCGCGAAAAAATACATTAATAACAGTGCGAGACGTTTATGTTTATCAAGACTAAAGCTATGCATTTTTTATAGCTGCAATAATCCAGGATTTATTGCATACAAGATTTAAAATGGTCTTAGCGTAACATTTGACCGTACATTATTTATTTATTTGTACGGTACCTATATAATTAAGCTTTTTAGTCAAGAATGATCCTAATGGCTTCTCTCTATCTGTTTCGTATCCATTTGTGCGTGTATCTAGTTATACGTATTTGAAACATACCTCCATCCTCCCATCAATATACACAACGAATTTCAAGATATAGGAGCGAGGGTAATATGGCACATCCTTTTGTTTGAAACTTTCCTGTCTGCATTCTACAAGCACGGCACCTGAATTAAAAAAATACCTTTCTAGATCCTTCTCCTTTTCCAGTCGATTTTTCTTCACCGGAGTGGTACCCGGAGTCGGAATATCCACGCCTAAAGATCGCTCCAGTTTGCGTTTGAGCGATGTTGTGACACTTTTCAAGTTTTTTTGATCCCAGGGATTTTCTCGTCGATGCATGTATGCCTCCTGCAGCGAAAGAAATACTTATTTTAGAGGGTCATTTACAAAATATATTATATTTGTAAAATGTGTAGATTGTTTAGCCAATATATATTTGGATGGGTAATGTGTATGGAAATACACGTACATGCAAAATGCTGAATGTAAAGCATGGTGTTTTAGATGCGCCAAAAAGGAAAAAGTAATCCAAAGAAAACAACTGGTACTCACTTTTCTGCACCGGAGATTCTCCGAAATCTTCCAAAACAAGCTGAACATTCTGCTCCGCAGTATCAGAATCCCGGTACTCAGAGCTTGTTGTGCCCCCGGAGTGTTCCGGAGTGCTCCTGACATCGTCGCACAGCTCTTCACTGCTGGACGCAAGACTTTCCGGTGCCGTTTCAGCTTCGGGGAGGCTTTTGGGGTCCTTTGTCAGCCTGGTACGGCAGTTGCAGCAGAGCAAAGTTGTCTCTGTGATCCTCGTATCACCGACTTGACTGACAAGTGTTTTGGACGCCGTTCTCAAGCCTCCCCGAGCTCTTGCTTTGTGCCTTGCAAAAGGATCGGCACAAAAAGGATGATTAGAACGCTTCATGGTTTGGTTGATTAGACCACACACTTGTCTTCACAACACCTCGCACTACTACGACCTGTCCTTCACCTCGCACTCCTACGAACTGTCCTTGCGAACTGTCTAGTTTCACAGACTCACCCCCTGAGTAAACACGCATACTGCGCAGTACGCGCGGGGGCCAGGGGGGAGGGGGCAGTCACGTCTCCCATATCATCCTCCCGGGACGCGCGTCTCCTTTGTTGACATCCCACGCTCGGCTCCCCCTTCCCCTCCCCCTCCCCCCGGCAGGCGTATCGCGAGGCAGCGGCAGCGCGCGCGCCGGTCCGGTGAGCGCAGCGCCCGCATTCACCGCATTTGATTCGTCTTTCCAAGTCGATAACCACTTTTTTATTTATGTTTCTAGGGTAAAAAACTACGCTCTTTCATATGAAAGTGAGAAAAATACGATATCGGAGGGAAAAATGTTTTTATTTCTTTTCAATTTTTTATTTGGCTAGAGTCGGCAAAAATTACGTAATGAAAGTTTAAATGGTGGCATAGTCATATTCTTCAATGTTTTGTCTTCATTTTGACGTATAAATTTGTTCAGTTACTGAAAAATGACTCAGAGAAAATTAGCACCAAAGATAGTCATGTCAGTGCAAAATGTAAAAATTATATAGTTCATAACTAGAAAACGGTAAACCTAAGAGACTTCAAAATGGCACAGGCGTGTTCAGCGATGCTGATAACCCTATAGAACCATTTTCATCAAAATCTGAGGTGTGAGGGTGCAGGTCACATGTCGATTTGTCGTGGAATGCCCCCTCCATAAACACTTATTAATTTGTTCATGCTTTGCGGTTATTTCCGCTCGCCTTATCCCAAATCCGTCTTCAGAATTCAAGTATTCCAAGTAGAAGCAACCCGCGAAGTACCGCCCGGCTGAAACGGCCTGTGATTGGTTTGACGTCACAGTACGGCGCCGCCACCGGTCGGCCAGCGGTGCAGGGGCAGGCTCTCCCGCGGTTTTGTCGGTCGGCGCGACGCTTCCTCTCGTGCCGCGCTACTCCCTGCAACATAGTGGTCAAACACAAATACCGTTTCGTTCCTGGCTGTGCCAAATCGCTAGCATCCAAGCTAGGCATGGCCTTTTTGTTCGTTCCAAAGGAGCTGGAAGAACGAATGATGTGGTGTCGAGCGGCAAGAAGAGCTGACTGCGAACGACCGCTAGCTTGCTGCAGTCTGTACTGCTGCGAGGCTCATTTTGACCTGGAGTCCAATATGGCAAACTGTGTCCTGTATAGGTTGATGCCAATCACAAGAATGCGGATGAAACCCGGTATGGTTCGTCACAAATTTGGGTGCGAACCGCAAAGAACTGTCCGGTTTCCACCTCCCTGTGCGCTCCGGTCGATCTGCGGTGAAGAAGAGGAAAACACAGGACATACTCAATGAACCAGAGCTGGAAAATTCTGATCTGGAGTCAGTGGACAACCCAGGTGAAGGCGTGGACCACAGCCAGAGAAGAAGGACAGTTGGTGTTCAAACTAGACACGTGAAAGTCGTTGGATAAAAGGTAGTGCAGACCGATGCGCAATCCACCAGTCTCCCTCCCCCCCCCAAAAAAAAAACAGCCATGGCCAGAACCACAAGTCAGCCGATGCAATTATTTCTAATCCAGTATATTGCTGTCGTACTAATTGTGTAGTCAGTCGGCCAGAGTCGCGGCCGGCATACGTCACTGCTACCGATGGACGGGGTGGAGGACAAAAGATGTTTTGCTCCCCTTGTCTGGCTTCGGGCAGAATGTGGTCAAAATGATCCCCTGGATCCGCCAGAAGTGAAGCAGTGTATAAGTACCGAGCTGTACGCTGTAGATTAAAACTGTACGTGATATATAAAGATGGAAGTGGCATCGAAGTCGCCAGAAATTAGTCTTTGAAATTGTCGTTTTTTATATCTTTATTTCACGATACATGCCCCCCTCCCCCCACGTACAGTGGCTGCTATGGACAGTCTGGGTATAACTCACAGATATTTACAAAGAAGGGATAGATTTGTGGTCAATAGTGGGAGCAGATGGGGAACAAACATTCGTACACCAACATAATACAATACCCATATCACTATCTGCACTACACACACCGTGCTTGCAACACGAGCTATAAACGAGTAGTTTATAGAAGTGATAAGAAAGCGATGGCCTAAAGGTGAGTTCATAGTGTACACACATCCATTGTGTAAGTTTTGTTTTGTGCGACTAGTGTTGTTCGTGGAGATAAGCTAGTGCATGTTTCTTGAAGCTAGACAGCCTCAATGTTTTTGTTTCAGTAGGAAGGTTGTTATAGTGGAAACAGACGAGTAGAGAAATCTCCTGTGGCCCGCCTCTCTGTGTATGGCTGGCAGGTGCAGGTGGTCGTCTGCACGTTTATGACGGTTTCGCAGGGTAGAGTTTGCAGTGATTTGACCGGCAATATGCGTTGGCTCACGCGTCAGAATGATCTTGTGGAGCAAAGTAAGGCTGTGAAATAGATGCAGATCAGCTGCGGTGAGGAGACCCAACTCGTTACGGTCATCAGAAATATGATCAAATTTCCGTAGACCTGACACGACTCCAGTGGCGAAGCGAAATCTTGTCTATTCAGTGGATGTTTGCTGCCGACCCGTTCCCGTAAACAGATATGCAGTAGCGGATATTGGATATAACTAGGCTATTGATTATAGTGAAGAGGGTTCTGGTGGGCAGATGGTGACGCAGATGGCTCAGGGCCAGAAGGAATCCGGTGCACTTGCGGACCACAACAGCTACATGGGAATCCCACGACATGTGGCGATCAAATGTCACCCCAAGGTTCCTACACGAATGGCTATCATCTATCACGGCGTCCCTAAAGCACACATGAGGACGAGTGGTCTAGGGGTAAGATGCTCGTCTCACAATCGAAAGGTTGTGGGTTCGAGTCTCACCTGTCGCTACACTTCGCCCGCGACCAATCGGCGAGAGAGATTGGCGACGCTACATGACTCAACGGTCGACGTGTCGTAAAACCAATAACCAAGTAAAGCACACTCGTATCGAGGTAATGTTGCGAAATTTTTGACGCGATCCGAACGTGAGAAGCTGCGTTTTGGTCAGGTTTACCTTCAAACCGCTATCCAGGAAGTAGTCGTAGAGTTCGTTCAGACATGTCTCCATCTGACTTATCAGATTTGGGAGATCAGATTTGCGACCGGAGATGAGGACCTGGGTGTCGTCTGCGAACTGAGTGACGTGTGCTACCTGGATGTGCAAACTGAGGTCGTCGTGCTTCAGCGATCGGGCAAGGGCATATATCCCCCTGTATCTGCGCCTCTTACAGATGTATAACTGAAGAAGAGAAGGGGTGGAGTGAAGACTGGCGCAGACAGGGGATCCTAGGGAGCCAGAACCCCAGGAAAAAAATGATCATGGTCACAACAAACGATCACAGTTAGAGTGGTCATGAACTATTACTTGCCTATTTGCTTTGACTCCTCGGATCTCCTGGTACAGAAAATCGTTGTTTGCCCAAAATGACGCCATCATTTCAACGTCTACTCCGGGAGATTCTAGAGTCAGCAGTCACGAAATTATCAGTGACTGCTGAGGACTTTCGATGACAAACTATATAGATTCTTTACGTATTGTGTAGTGCAGCAGAAGGAGGAGGAAGCTCTATCCGGGTATCATGGCCACGGTACAGCCAAAGGTGGGGGTACGGTAAGTAAACGGTAAACGTTGACTCAAACCTAACTACGACCAAGTACGCGGCAGTGATGAGTGAACATTGACTAAATTAAACTCAGGTCATTCAAAATTGCTGCTATTTACCGGGCTCCTAATGCGTGTTCGGAAGATGTTTACTAATCTTACGCTGAATGTTCATGCTGAATGCATCTCAATGTCGCGGAAATATGCGGAAGCTCGATTGGAAATAGTTTGTTCATTTATAATGAAAAGCAAACCTAATGTACGATTCAGCGTACCCATTCACAACCGCTTATGTCAGTGTTTGCTCAAACGTCTACTCCGGACTAGCTGGATGGAAAATATAAATGTATGGACATACTCCAAATTTCCGTTCACCGATTTATGAGGGAGGGTGATACTGTTACGTCGAGGTTTTCGGTTTGGGGAGGACATTTTACTACACCAAGGCAATTTTTGATAGGGGCTCGAAAATTATCATCAAAATGGGAAAAATAGCACACAATTATCCCAAAAGGAGGCTATCGACGACAATTGGCTTCAACGAGGTGCAATTTTTCGGTAGACGGTCCAACCTATCACCAAATACACAATTATCATCGAGTTTTGACCAACTTGTGCGTCAAATGACCAACAAATGGGCGGCAGAGGCCCAAAAATGAGCTCCAAAAGGGAGCCTTCGGACTTCCTCAGAATCCTGCCCCAGGCAACGAACCGAACGCTGCTGGGGCCCCATAACTTGCGGTGCCACCGCCTTACAGTCCCGTGGATGCCTTGATGCTTTTTCTTGGACCAGTCCAACCATAGGTCCTGTACTTGTATCGAACCGCCGTGCCCGCCGTGCACTGGATGCTGAATCCGGGTCCGTTCACTCGTGCTTGTGGGCAACGGGAAATGAGGCGACTCATATCGCTTCACCCATCCCCTCCCGTTAATCCACCGCTAATGTTAGACAAGTGCGTCAAATGGCTGATGCTTCTGCTGAAGAGCACACGTAGCGCTTGCTCCCATTATCTACGTATGTGCGCCGTTTCTAAAGCCCATTGTCAAAACAACCCTTCCGTACAACCTCTCCTGAGCGGAACACGCGGAAATGTCGTAGAAGCCAGCAGAAGGCGACAGACACCGAGCAGCAGAACATCCATACAGAAATAGGCAAAAACCAAAGCTGTTTATGTTTATGCTGTTTGTGAAAGCAAAAACAGTCAGTACTCCACCACAGTGGCATAGCCAAGAGGAGCGGGGGGGGGGCAGCCGCCCCCTGGAGGGTCGAAGGCGGGCCTCAAGGCGTCGATGCAGGGGGCCCCCTGGACCGACGTGAAGAGTCCCCGACGAGAGGGGCCCGGGCCGACAAAGAGGGCCCCGACTTAATGGAGAGTGCCCTCAGGAAAATGTTGAGGGCCCCCGGCTGGGCTAACGTGAAGGGCGTCTAAATCGACAGAAGGGGGATAGTTGGAAGGGCCCAGGAATGACGGGGAGGGCCCCAGGCCACTATGAGTGTTTACGCAGCTGTTTATTTTAAACGAATGAAAGGATGTGTGCTCAAAGAAATAGGTCCGCCGCTGCATTTCCACTCGTGTGCAACTCTCCAGCAGCGTTTCACGTTGTAATATTCACATTGTATTCCAAGTTCTAATGTTTCACTAAGAGCCAAACCTGCTCTTTTCATTTGGAGATTTACCAACTTTCATCACACTATTTTTTCATGAAGCACTCTCAGTCTGTATTCAAAGAAAGACGTTTCGATAGCACCCCGTGCGCTCGCCATACACAATGCCATACGCTCGCCATACCCCAGCTCGCCATACACAATTGTACGGTAGGTTTCGATTCGCATCGCAGCCGGCGCTTGCGATTCGTCCCCGGCGGGCGAATGGCTAACAAGTTGGTTTGTATCCCGGCGTCTCGAGTTTAGTGTGCCAGGGAGAGATGACACTTACCATTGGCGCTTTAGTGATGCAATCTGGTGAATGTATCATAAAGTCATAAAGTGTTAAGGCTTAATAAGAGCCACAGGGGCCCATCTGGGTTAACCCTATCTAGAAAAGGTACTAGAAATGTACATACTCTCACCCCAATCAATCCCTTATCTAAGTTCCTAGGGAGCTATATATCCCAGCCTATCTAGCACCATTCACTTGCTATTGCATAACACACTCAACAATTACAAACTCCTCCCATCATACCCATTGTGCTACCATAGACAATCTCATCAGTATCACATCCCGAAGGAAGGTGCTGAATCCATTGCTAGGTACACCCTATTTAAAGTTATAAAGCATTTAGACTTAATAAGAGACCCAAAGGCCCATCCAGTATCGCATCCAAAGTCACTAGTTCTGTATGGATGTTATGCAACCACGCACCATGCGTGGTTGTATACACACTCAAGGCAGTGCGTCTACGACTGATGGCGCAGATATTCGACTTTAACACGAACCCGTAGCTCGTCCATGACCCCTGTTGGAGTAATTGCTTTGGTATTTAAAGAAGTGTTGTCGGTGGGAACTTGAACACTTTATCATTTGAGCAAAGTGATATAACTTGAACACTGCCATGCTTTGATGCCCTTGCCCCGTAAGTAACTACAAAGAAGCTTACAAGGCCATATCTAGCTGATGCTCCATTCCATCCTCTCCCCTCCCCCGGACAACACACAGGCAATGCTCAGGTCCATCATAATTACGCTTCACCGGATGTGCAACTCGTCCGGCCGGATAACTCCATGTTTAGAACATTAATGTGTTCTCCTCGTGAGTCCCGTCGGACCTGGACTCAGCGTGAAAGTCGATCGACAGGACAGCGTTCACACCGAATGGATCCAAACTTGAGCCAACAAAAAGCTGGAAAAGCCTTAGTATGCTTTCACCAGCGGCGCCATCGGTCACGGGGACGTCCAACTTCACGGTCGCAACTGTGAGCCGGTGTTTTGCAGCCGGAAAACATGCCACTGGTGGCTGTGCTTCGGTATCAGGAGCCGGCAGTCCAACAACAAGTCTGCCAAACTGTCGAGCTATGTCGAGTCTGTCTGGTGACGTCATCAGTGTCCACGCAGTCGCCGGCACAAAAGGGCCAACTGCAGACAAAGAAGCATAGTTGGCTCCAACACAATATACCTGCTGACATCCTATACCTACTGACATCCTATACCTTCTGACATGCTGTATCTGCTGACATCCTATGCCTAATAATATCTTATATCTACTGTCATCCTATGCCAAGTGATATCCTATACCTGCTGACATCAAATGCCTACTGGCATCCTATACCTGCTGACATCCTATGTCTGCTGACGTCCTATGCCTACTGACATCCTATATTGATATCCTGGCAAGGGAAGTGATAACCATTTGTGATCTGGAACAATGTAGCCAATCGGCGCCTACTCAGTGAACTGCAAAAGACACAAGAGATAAAGGACGTCAAACAATGCAATGGCAATTGGGATCAAGGGAGAGGTGATGATTTTTGACAACGTAGACTACGCATTTGGTGTTCCTGATGAATGGTGGTGTGGTTGTTCGTGTTCGTTCGTGCTGCATCCTAGGCCTAGTTCACTGATACCTGCTTGTTGCATGGTTTGCAACCGAACTCCAATTTGCACCGTTTCATTTCTTCGTGTCGGGAAGTGTTCATATGCTGATAGTCTTTTCGGTTGTGGTACATATTTCAGGCACATTGCTTGGACAAACCACGAGTCTGCAAAACTTGAAGTTTTTCTCCGTGCTGCTTTTCATTTTCACTTCACCACCAAAATAGGAGAACGTTAAATACCATTCTTAAAACACATATTTCTCCTACTGGACGGCAATAATAAACTGCACCGCAAACTATGTGTTTGTCCAGCATACAGGCTAGGGAACAACATGTCGAGCTTCAGCAACAACAGTCAGCGCCCTGCTTTATGTCATTCCGCGAAATTAATTTGTTTTCATGAGCTATAGACAGGCATTCTGCACCTCTGACAACCTGGCTCGAGGCCAGTTTTCTGTCTTTTCCTTGGTGAGAAGGTAGCATTTTCAGTTGCCAATTTTCCACTTCTTCCTTTGAACCTTTGATAATTTTCGAGAAAAACGTTCATTGGGGAATGGCGGCCGACGATCCTAACGAGGGCCCTAACGGTGACCATAACGTTCTATGGTTTCCGACACAAAACATCGGAACTAATTTAAAGTGTTTTGCCTTCAAATTCAATTTTGGAATGTCTAGTCCCATCGTGTACCGCATTTCGCCATCAACACAATTCTACTCAAGCTCGTCACTGGTGCAGAGTAGACTTTTCCATTTCCCATGTTTCACCACCCCCGGGGTGAAATGGGACAGAGGGCGAGACAATATCAAGCAACTAGCAAATGTGCTGTAACAAACAATTACAGCTGCAGTGTATTACATACAATTACAACAATTACATACGACTGCAGTGTAACGGCTGCAATGTAACGACATCAGTGAAATGGCTGCAGTGTACCGGCGGCAGTGCAGCGGCTTCGGTGTAGCGGTTACATTGTAGCGGCTGCAGTGTAACGACTTCCTACCTCGTTCTTTGCTCATGACTGGTTTTCCGGTTTCGGAGGTGCTGCCTGCGGCAGCGCACGCAACTCGCCAAAGTCGGTCGGTTTTTGTTTCCGTGGCGTGCTGAGGATCGCGTGCGATCGCATGTTCCCAGCGGTCGCGTTCTTGCCCAGTTTGACCCAGTAAAATGAAGTCCCAGCGCCGGCTATGTTCCGCTAGGAACGCTCTTCTTGTGGTACCCGAGTGCTGTGCCATGTAATTGCATCCTGCACATCTGGGCAGGTGTATCATAACTTCCACAGGTTATAACCTCCACAGGTCACAACCTCCACATCTCAGACGCGATCATAACCTGCACAGCTCACAACCTCCACAACTCCGAAGCGGTCATAACCTCCACAGTTCACAACCTCCACAACTCCGAAGCGGTCATAACCTCCACAGGTCACAACCTCCACAACTCCGAAGCGGTCATAACCTCCACAGCTCAAAACCTCCCCTGCAGTTAACATGCCCTGGTGGGCCCAACATGGCAACCACTGCCTTTGGAGGCCCAGGTGGTGTAAAGTGGTGTGGAGTAGAGGTACATACTTGAGTCATCAAAAAATAACTGCATGCCTGTGTGAATTTCGAAATTTGGAAGATATGGTTCACAGAAGGTCGTGTTTGTAACCATACCGCTGTTCTAAGATTATAAGATATATCGATATGAACAACACTACCAGCATAAGGCGTCATTAAAGAAAAGTCGCACTGAAAATGCGATTGGAGAAAGCACAAGCCTCTTAATTCTAACTTGCTCCGGCCTATTGCGACGTTTCATGTAATGAGGTGAGCCTATTCAAACACATGAAGTATTTTCACATTTCTTGAAGCGAAGAGACCTCGTTTTTCCTCTTAACACGGGGCACGGGAGCTGGAAGGCCTCTGAAAGTCACTTGCCCTGGAAGGGGCGGGGGAGGGGCCGGGCAGAATCCACCCCAAGATATATAACACTGTGATAGGAGTATCAAATTTTCAGGATGGCTAGAGGTTATAGGAAGCTCACTTATGTGTGAAACTCAATGTGCATGACCCCAGGCCAATTCGTTCTGGGCCAAAAGCGAGCGGATATGTTAAAATTGGTCATTGTTTTACGTTGGCGTCATTTTTCAAACTAATGTGCACGTGTCATGGAAAACATAGCAGAACTGGGCATGAACAACATAGTTCATATAGTATCCCAAATCACGAAAAATGGTTCGCAAGCCTAACCCCTCACTTTCAGACGTCATTTTGTCGGTACGTTTTACTTTGTACGTTAATAACTTCCAAAATTGTCCACCGATTTTATTATTTCGTTTTTAATCGATGTTTTCTATTTAGGGGCACACAAGCGCAATCACATCTGTCAGTTTCTTGCTTCGGATATATTTGTCAGGAACCGGAGGCGGCGGGATTTCGCCTCGTTTCCTGCCAGTTAATTAGGTCGTAATCATGGAATGAGTTGGAAGTAAAGTAAAAAATGCCGGCCAATCACTGACGGCGGAGCCAATGGGGCTCTGGGGCTCGGAGCTCCCTCTTCCGCGGGCAGGGTGGGGCTCAACCTTCCACCTGGCGGGAGCCAAGGGACTCACCGATTTCGATTTGCAAGTACACGGAGCCGATTTGTTGTATTACTGAACCATTCGAACTTCAGGCTGCTGGTACTTTTGCACTTAAAATCTACAGTTAATAGTAAATGTTATATACATACCTATATCTCCAAAGATACCAGGGTTACCAGTGTTCCTGGACTCATCTTGAAATATAAAAGAAAGCAAGGTTGGAAAGGTCTCCTAATGAAGTTTCAATCAGCAATAATTCACTTAATTTTTTCCTGGCCAAAAACGAACACATCCCGGAAAATTAATTGGGGTATGGATGAACACGTTCCCAGCAACTTCACAGCATTCCAAAAGTACCTACCGCAGTAACTATTCCACACCACAGTTACTATTCCAAAAGTACCTATCTCCTGTCCCTCCCTCAGCACGGTTTTCTTCCCCGTCACTCGACTGAGACCGCGCTTACTTACATCTGCGATCATCTCGATCTTGGCAAGTGTTTCGATGTGATAGATCATACTAAACTTATAATCAAGTTGCGTGCCCACGGTATCGATACTGCGTGGTTTCGGGCCTACCTCCAAAATCATACGCTGAATACCAGCACCACTGACAGTCTGGGCAATGCAAAACTTTCCTCTGGGTTTCCAAACAACATAGGCGTGTTTCAGGGCTCAGCACTACGCCCCTGCTCCACTGCGTCTTCGCGAATGACATCAGTCCGTTCGCTGATGATGCACGTGGATGTCGCCCAAATTCTGGTCAGCGGTTTAAAATATCGTCCTCATTTTTTATTGGGTGTTTCACGACGCACTTCATGCACGATCACGGCTAATGGCACCGCCCACACTGTCTCGCCGGTGGGCCGCGGGATTGGGAAATGTCCTGAGTGGTGCGAGTGTTGAACCCGGGACCTTCGTTACCCAGAGCTTAACACCTTAACCACTCGGTCATCCCCGCCTGAAAGCATCTCCGTCAAAATACTGTTTCGCGCATGGGAATGTCCTGGCCTCCCTTTATCTTTATGTAGGGCTAATTTCCTCAAATTCCTCAAAATTAACCTAGATAAGACTCATGATGCTTTTCTGAAGTCATTCTAATATTCGTAGTGTCCCCAATTTCAGTGTCAAAGTTCGCGATCGCCATCTTTTCTCCTGTCTAGAAGCAAAACATTCCGTGTTGCCTTTGGTCGCACTCTCAGCTGAATTGCCATGTTTCGCTCATAACCCGTCATTGCCACGGTATTTTAGCCGGTCTGTCACACCTGAGGAACTACCTGCCAGCCAGCTTCGTTACTACACTTGTGGATGTCATCGCGCTGTCGCATATCCCTTAATGCATCACAATTTATGGAAACAGTACTCAAACCAACCTTTCTCGGATCCAAAGAGTTCTGAACTATTCAGTCAAAGTCATATTTGGTCGCAAAATGTTCGATCATGAAGCGGACCTGCTATAGGAACTCGACTGGCTATCGGCGTGGGATCTGGTGAGGCACAGCACCCTTGCACTGACGCACAAGTTGCGGCACGGCACTGGCCAGCCTGAGGAGCTCGCCAGTGAGTTTCTCACCGTTGGAGAGACCCACCAGACAGGACAGAGATCTTCATGTTCCCCGGTCTCGAACTGAGACGGGGAAGCGTCGGTTTGCCTGTCGGGCAGCAGTGCAATATAACACCCTGTCACACGATCTGAAGCAGGTGCCTGTGTCGCAGGTAGTAGACACGCTTTGATGCGCCATGTGTCGCGGAGGCCACCATGAGCGACGATGCACCTGCCATCTGTGCATGCGTTGATAATGCGCTTGTGTATGCGAAGCTTGCACCCATGACTCCATTTCTTTGTTACCTATTGCATGTATAATGACGAGGGGACGGTGATAGGATATGATGATGGAAGGGTCTTGTCCAGGAGGTCCCACTTGTTTGGCAAGCTCTTGGCAGGAGGCCCCTGTTCGGTACAGCCTTTTTGTGAGACCCTGTTCAGAATGCCCCTGCTTAGGAGAACTCTTGATCGGGAGGCCCTTGTTCAGGAGGCTCATTTTTTGTTATGTACCTTATCCAGGAGACCCTTACTCACACAACTTTCTGTTTAGGAGAGCCCTGCCCAGTATGTCCCGCTTGTTAGCGGGCTCTCGACTAGGAGGCCTCTGTTTGGAAAGCCTCTTGCTTAGAAGACCTTGTTCGGATTGCTCCTATTTCAGAGACCTCGATTGCTCAGGAGACCTTTGTCCAGGAGAACCGGATCTTAGAAGGGCCCTGCTGAAGTCCTATACACTCACTTTACCCTGGGGCCTTGTTCAAAGCGTGCACATTTAGGAGACTTCTTGTGCATGAGGTTCCTTCTTCAGGATGCTTCTTGCTTAGACACCTTAAGGCACTTTGAGGCCATGTCCACATTCAGGTCCATGGGGCCAGAGGTTCCGACACGGGTTTGAAGTTGAGGTGGGGGGACACAAATGTAACGACTTAAAGGCTTCAATTATGTTTCCATGTTACATTGGTGTGCATTGGTGACTATCATATGAGATGTCGACAAAAATGAACATTTTTGTGAGTATATTTTAGATAATTTCCACAGAGATTACAATTGAGATACGCCAGTTCGAAACGGCTTCCCACTTGTTCTGCCATCTACTCTCGACTCTAATTCGTGAGAACCTATGCACGCGGCAGGCAGACAGCCACACACCAGCAGCCACGACAGGCCCAGACCCGCAGCAGGCAGACAGCCACACACCAGCAGCCACGACAGGCCCAGACCCGCAGCAGGCAGACACAGCCACACACCAGCAGCCACGACAGGCCCAGACCCGCAGCAGGCAGACAGCCACACACCAGCAGCCACGACAGGGCCAGACCCGCAGCAGGCAGACACAGCCACACACCAGCAGCCACGACAGGGCCAGACCCGCGCCGCCGCCACCGCCTGCACTGCAGAAGGGGGCGCGACGCCGCACCCGTGCGTGGCCGACCGTCTCGGCGCGTGACGTCACGCGTCCAGCGGAAGCGGCACGGCGCAGCGCGCGCGGAAGCGGTCGCGACCCGTTGCGACCGCCGGTCAGTCCGGTTTTGCGGCGGCCGCCGCAAGAGCCCCCGAGTCACGTGGTGAACGACTGATGAGGTACTGTGTCAGGTGGCATGGACGATGAAGGTGCAGTGTCGCACGAGGTGACGGTGAAGAGAGATACAGCCAGTGGTGGTGATTGCAAGGTGAGAGACGGCAAGTTGACGGCGACGGTGAGGTGAGAGACAGTGAGCTACGGGTGACGGTGAGGTGAGAGGCAGTGCGTTGGAAGTGACGTTCTGACAGCAAGTGGCGACTGGGTAGGTCCCGTGATCGGCCAGCTGCAGACAACCAGTCGACTCAACTTCGCAGGAGCACGCCAGATAATCGGCGGATGTAATGAGCCAGCAGTGCACACACGAAGTCAGCAGAGAACACACCCAGTGCATAGACAGCAACAGTGCGGATTTTCAGCCCGCAGTAGTTATCCCCTACTCGTTGTGGACAATGAGGCGATGAGCTGTGGTCGACACGGTGAGTCTTCGTTCGCATTCAGCCAGCTGACGAATTTCGCGGCGAATACGTGACGCGGGAGTACTTCTTGTTGACCCGTCCGGTCCGGTGCAGACGTCAGCGAGCGTGATCACGGACCCTTCCGGTCCACTACAGACGTCAGCGAGCGTGATCAGAGACCCGTCCGGTCCGGTGGAGACGTGAGCGTGATCACGGACCCGTCCGGTCCACTACAGACGTCAGCGAGCGTGATCAGAGACCCGTCCGGTCCGGTGGAGACGTGAGCGTGATCAGAGACCCGTCCGGTCCGGTGGAGACGTGAGCGTGACCACAGACCCGTCCGGTCCGGTGGAGACGTGAGCGTGATCACGGACCGCACAACAGACAGACGGCGGCCGCCGACTGTGGCCGCGGCAGGCATGGGCGCTGCCACTGCACCGTGGCTCGGAGGAGTGCGCCGCAACCGTCACCTGAGGAAGCCGTACGACAAAGGCGGCGCACAGTCCGGTACGTGTTGTCCGCGCGCTTTCCGCCACAACGGAGTAGCCGTTGATCAAATGTCAGGCATACAATGTCAGGTATACGTACACGCCAGAGGCATGACAAATCTAGGCAATCAGGAACATAACGAGTGTTTACCGTCCGTGACAGGGGCACTACAGCGCTGGGTGATGAGGGACATGACGCGTGCTCATCGTCGGTGACATGGGCACTACAACGCTGAGTAACGAGGGACTAACGTCGGTGACATGGGCACTACAACGCTGAGTAACGAGGGACTGACGCGTGTCCTTACCGACGGTGTTCCTTTTCTTGGAAAGAAGGCTAAAGCCCGTCCAAATATACACGCGATCCATAACTAATACACCAGATACATATTTAGTTTTCTTGCTGTATATGACACAACGTGTTCCATTTTCCATGTCGCTGAGATACCAGCGGATAAGAGTAGTACATTGCAGTCATAAAAACGAAACTTGATCACATCTACGCAACTTATAAGTATTGACTAAGCTTATAAATGAATGCTAGACTAGACTAAATACTTATAAGATTAGATCGACTAATCTAAACTTATAAGTATTCATCTAAGTATTGACACGCAATGCTAAATGTAGACGTCGCGCGGCAAGTCAACACACCCACGATACAAACGCTTCCAGCTCACATAGATCTGCAGACATCACATACATCAGTTTATCATTTATCGACGATTCCCTGACCAAAAAGATAACCACAGCCATCGCTAGGTCCACACTCTCAATGCGCGTCGCCTGGAAAAGCAGCAAGACACTTTCGGAAATATTGACTACATCTGCAATTGACCCTCCACCATGCCCTGCGGGCACTAGAGCGTGCCAATGCCGTCTGGCCGGCCTCAAAGATAGATGTCACACCAAAAATGTGGTGTACAAAATTAAGTGCGAGCTTTGCACCTCACTGACAGCACCCATAACTTATATTGTTAGCTCAGTTGGTGGTAGCTCAGTTGGTAGAGCGTCGGACTCTTAAACGCAAGATTGTGGGTTCGAATCTCACAACCGACGGCATTTACCGAGTCCACCCTCGACCAATCGGCGTGAGAGGGTGGCGACGCTATGTAACCTGGCGGTTGAATTATATATATATATATATATATATATATATATATATATATATATATATCAATGTTCTCGAAGTGTTCGTGTGTGCGGATGAACGAGTGTGTGAGTGAACCTTGGGTTCTTTTACGACGCATTCAACCGCTAATGTGGCAAGGAAAGTGGGAGGGACAAATAGATTGGGAAGGTACAATACATGACGGCAATGGGCGGGCCCAAGTGGATTGGGCGGCGTAACACCTAGGGCACCATGTTAAAGCATGAAATCATTGAGGGCAAAGCCAAAGACGTAGCCAAGGAGGGGGTAGCGGGGGGAGGGTGTGTCACGGTAACGCAGAAGCTCCGTATCTAACCGACGTTCTGGTCAGACTGTATATTCCTCTCCCGACCAGCGGGCAGGTCGCACAGTCAGCTGATTGCGCGACCCGCCCTCGGGCGCCACCTGGGTCAGTAGCGGACCCAGGCTCGGTAACATTTCCTCTCGTTGAAATGGAAAACGTAAAGACGGAAGATGCACACACATACACAACATACAATACGCATCGCACGGCACTTAAACATTGCGATCAAACACGCTTCACAAACTTCATGTGCGTACGCTGCACCGCATCTGTCCGAGTGTCTACATAATCTAGATGATGCCGTCCAACTGCGCGTACAACTACACGCACCGGTGATCAAGGAGGCCACATCTCAGGGGATACACCGCGTGGGACCTCGAAATGCCGCAGCCTTATTCTGTCTCCAGGTTTGTATACCGGTGGTGGTGAGACCACTCGGTTCCTCAGATCGTAGGATCGTTTTTGTTTCTCCCTTGCATGGATCGTGTTTTCCTGCGCGGTTTTTAATGTATCTACCATCGATCGCATCCTTTCGTGTAGTGTCAAATGAATACTTTGGTACATGCTGTGCGATTAAATTGGGGAGTGGCGTATTCACATTCCTCATAAAGAACAAGAAGTATGGAGAATATTCATGAACTGAGGAAGTCTTCTGGTTCAATGAACAAAATAATGTAACGTAACTGGCACTCCCAATCATCACCATAACTGTCAGATAGCGCCCTAAGCCGGCGCTTTATATCAAAGTGGCGCCGTTCCGCCATTCCAATCCCTTCCTGATGGTGTCCGATGGCATGTCAGAGCTCGATGTCCCAGAATGCGCAAAACTCCAACAGGAGACGACTTTTCATACTCGCGCCGGCGTCCGTTTCTATGTATTGTGGAGGCCCATACCTTACAAACTGGGCATCTAGAGCATCTAAATGCTGTTCGCACCTTCAGATTACAGCGGGTAGTGCGTCAAAAAACGTAAATTTATCAACGCATGTCAAAACTAGCGTTTTCCCCGACGTTCTACTCCTCGGCATGTGCATCACGCCAATCACAAACACTTCCCCTGGGCTCATGGAATCCGGCTGGGTCAATGGGGGTGCCTGACTGCCAAAACCTTTCTTTGCTGCATAGCGCTGGTATGACGGTACATAATTCTTGCAATCCTGCTCAGACCGGGATACCATATGCTTCTATGATATAATATGATATAATGATTTATGATATACATAATTGACCTCTATATACAACTAGACAAACAACTCGACTTTTCAAAACGGTCCCGTCGGCGGCGTCGCATATGGGCAAAACGGCGGCGCTGGTAGGCACTGCACAGTGTGTTGTGGATGTGAAGCGGTGATGCTGGGGCGTTCTAGGTGGTGAAAATGACTATATCATTTTCAAATGATATATTCATATATGAAGCAAAAACTTTGCTTGATATATATGCATATATCAAGCAGCAACCTCATCATATATTCCCCATTAAGCCTGCACTCCGACCTGCCGCGTCCCTGCCGTTCATCCCCTTGCAGAGAAAGATACCGGGGGCACAGGGAACATGTGTCCGCTCATGGCAAGGTGGCGCCCATCTAACCAGGAAAAGTGAACCTACAGTCAGGGTCGAGTGCATCCCTTTCTATTTTTTTTCAGCTAAAGGCTGAATGTCCAGATAAATTCCGGATGAAAATGTTCCCCTTAGAATCATTGAGTGCACCCCCTTGAATTTCCAGCCGAAGTCTCCTTTCCAAGACCCTCGAGTGCGCCCCTCTCGACATTTTCAGCTGAATGCACCCCTGGGGGCTCATACAGTGGCTCCAGACATGCCCCTTCCATGGAAAATCCTGGATCCACGTCTGCCCTCTTGGCCACGCCCTTGGAAGAGGTCCCGGGGTGATAGAAAGAACTACAATTAAAGAGGAAGTCCTGAACGCACGGATGTTGATTTCTGAAAATTATTCGGGCGGGGGGGGGGGGGGCAAAATACATGAAGGCAATGGGCAGGCCCAAATTGATTGGGGGAACACACTCCATAGGATTCCATGTTGAAGCTTGAAATTATTGTCGGGGGCAAAGCCAACATTGATGTGGCACTTGTCCCCTCGAAAGTATATAAAGCAACATCCCTGTCTGAGCACCAACCCGTGCCCTGCAGGATGGTCGTGCGGATTCAGGGATGTTCGGCGGATCCAGGGACATGTCCCCATGGAATTTGGACCCTGCGCCCCTCCGGCAAGGCTCGAGTGCTCCCCTTCATATTTTTTCAGCCAGAAGCATCCCTTCAGTGTGCTCAAGTCCACGCCCCCTCCCCTGCTAAATGGATTTTCGACCGAAGGTGCCCCTTTAGGTATTTTCGCAGGGTGCACCTCCTAAGAAATTGCGCCCCCCAGACAAATACCCCTCTCCCATGACAATTCCTGGATCCGACCATGATTAGAATATAGGATGCACACGCAGTACACATATGCTGTCAACTACAAACATTCCCAGCGTTACTTAGGTAGCGTTTATCGGGTATCCGGGGTTTTAATTCCATGGGGCACACGTGCCCAAAACCGCACAAAGTTGGCAAAACGATGATAGAAGTTTGGCCTGAAAAGCACAATTACAATATTTTACGAGACGTTTCGCCAATTCTATCTGCTCATCATGAACCCAGCATCATTTTGCACTACTTTTTATCAAAATCTATCCACAACTTTTCATTCCAGGGCCAACATGCATGGGAGCGGGCGGCGCGCTCGATCTTTTGCCCATATACCGCTGCTCCAGGGGATCCATCAGCCGTGGCGCCGCCAAGCGGCAAAACCGTGAACTAGCCTGGAGGGCAGAATGCATGGAGGGCTATGGGGAAAACCACGTTAAGCCCAATATCTCATGAAGTATTTGGGGTAGCGCAGAACTAATGGCAGATTTAGAAAGGGCTTTACGAGACTCACCATATTCACATGAAAAACACATATACAGGGAATACTGGAATAACGCGTGCATGATCTAACGCATTCTTTGACCCCCGGCTTTGACCGTGGCGTACCGCGGCGGCGTTCAGGCGCGTCCCGGCGCGTCCCGCTGCTGACGACGTTTCGGTGGTAGGCCGGGCCTATTTTGCCGCAGAGCCGCAGCGACCGCAGGTTCCGTGAACAGGGCTTTATTTCAGGAAATGAAAGCGTTGTGCTACGTTTTTAGCTAAAATTATTTGTTGAGGTTCCTATACTTTTGTTAACTTCAATTTATTGTAATTTTCTGCGAAATATAATTCAATAGCACAAGACTGAATATTCTCCCACGAACATTGCTTTTTTTTCAAGCAAATGATGCTAGCGTTAGCATTACCTGTCCAATCACTACCTGTCCCCAGTTTTTGGTCTGAAGGTCAGGCCAAGGTTATGCCAGCGTCTGGTGGGCCCAAGGCTATAGAACACCGGTGGGCCCACCTTATGAAATAGCCAAGATACCTTTACTAGAAGGCAGATCGAAGTTTTCCTTCAAGCCCGCATGACGTCATCCGAAGGTTTTTTTAATATGGTATCAATATGGTTGCAGAAGACTTTTCTCAAATCATACGCAATGGTACTTTTATTTTGCTTCCTCTACAAGCAAATGTATTTATCTTCCGCTGACTTATTAATCTAAATCTATTAATCTTATTAATATTGTACTGTTCTTTCCAGTGAACATTTGTTCAGACACATATTTGTGTCATGGATAGGCGGCAAGGTTGGATTTGTGCATTGTAATCTTGCATGTTGAGGGGAATATTTTGTAGTCATCCAGTATGGATAATATTTTTGTTCAAACCTTATCCATCGTAACTGAATTTGCACCCCCTTTCGGTGAATTTTGAGCACTTTTACTTGATCACAGCAGCTCATTGTCAAACTTAGGAGGTAACTTAGGAGATTCAACCTCCAGATGAGAAAACAAAAAACAATTTTCTGGAGAGGATAGTGTTCTGGATTTAAAAAATCCAGGAGCAGCCTATTTCTCCAAACATGTACCTAGGTACCTACCTACATTGACATACAACAGTCGTTGAAAACATAGCTTTTTCTAGGCCAGTTAGACCCAGGCCATGGTGCATTATTCCTTGATTAATTTTGCATGGATTATTGATGATACATGCATAATTGAACATTTATGTACAATACAATCATCATGCTATGAATGCCTTCCCAAAACTTACCATGAGTTGCAGTCTGATTTCCTGTAGTATGAATTCAGCATCTAGATATAATGTTTGCATGTAACACATCTCTGCTTCAGGTGTCATGCCTTACTGTGCAATACCAGAACATAGAGGTGGCACTGGGCAGACAACTTTAATGAAGAAGAAATATGATTACACCATTTTTATCAGGATTCTGCCTTAGCAAAATATCTTGCATACAATAAAACACATCTAAGTTCTCAAATGTTTGAGAACCAAGAGTATGCTCCAAACATTTCAAAGACATTGATAAGAAAAGAAACCTAAAGAAAGAACTGCTCAACCCTGCCTATTTGCAGAGAAGCAAATGTCTCCTACCATCAGCTATTCCCACCATAATATTCCCACCAGCCAAAACCCTGGGTAATCCTGAAACTTCTTGTATTATTGATGTTTACATCATTTGCAAGATTACTTTGTGTTTTTCCTGCTTCGTTTGCATGTTGGCAATGTTTTTCCTCCACGAAAGAAAAAGATGGATAGGCCTGGTTAGGTTATGTCCTTTTATTTCAAGATTTTGATACTTTTCTCTGAGAAAATAGATTAGGCTAGCTAATTTTATGCTAGGTTATCTTGCAATTTCTAAAGCTTTAAATAATTAGTTATTGTATATGAACCAATTGAAACCCCCTCCTTTTTGGTATTATTTCGCTTTTCAGCCAATTTTTGTGCTTGTTGGTAAAAAATATGTTCTTTGTGCACTGAAATAACAATCACGATAAGACCCTCATGTCAAGCATTTACCAATAAGTTATAGCTACACTAAGTTAGGGTCAAGGGTATGAGAAATAGATGATTTGGGTCAGATCTGCTGACTGAAATGGTGCATTTATGAGCTACATTTTTTTACAGAATGGACAAAGAATGATATCAGGTGACAAATGTATCCATTAGATACATTTACATTTGAACAAGTTTTTTTATCCTATATAGTGAGCTGGATATAACATATTTTAACCATTTTGTAGATTTCTTCTGTTCTATCATAAAACTTACTCTCGAATGCAAGCATAATCCTTTTTGTTAAATAAATAGCATAGTTATTGTCAGAGGATCACATGTTCAACTTTATTGACAAAAAGTATCAAGTCTTTTGGAATGGCATTATATAGGTTTTGTTTAGGTGATTGGAGCACGATTGCTGGATGTCCTGGCCTGCGTAATTTAAGTATATGTCTCAAACTTAGTATGAAGGAGAGGTTATCATGAGATAACAAGTGAGTGATGCCTATATTTAGGTTGATTCTTTCCATCAACAATTATGGGATTTGTGTAACATGCCGCCACATGCCACGGTCTTCACTGCGGAGTTGATGGCCATCAGGAAAACTCTTGCATACATCGAGGTTGACGACGATATTTTACATGCTATTTTGACTGATTCTCTGAGCAGTCTTGTGGCGTTGCGCAGTTTTAACCAGCAACATGTCATCGTACGAGACATTTTATCGCACCTTACTTCGCTGCATCGCATGGGAAAACAGGTCATATTTTGCTGGATTCCAGTACATGTCGGAATCCGTGGTAACGAGCTGGCCGACAGGACTGTAAGGCGTGCAACACAAGCGCCAAGGAGTCGCGTTCTTCCACTTCCTGCCAGTGACTACTACCCAATTACCTCATCATTTATTCTCAGACAGTGGCAGGGCAAATGGGACCAAGTGGAGTTCAACGAATTCAAGCAAATCAAACCATACTTAGCTCCGTGGCCCTCGTCCTTCAGCCAAACTAGAAGGGACGAGGCAGCCATCTGTCGTCTCAGATTTGGTCACACTCTAGCAACACATAGGTGTGGAGTGGCTGAACGCACACTCCACACTGTCTCGATGGCATCATAACCACCTCGCTATCGCTACGCACGTCGCACCACTAACCGCTGCAGACCGCTGACGCCGACCGACCTTCCGGAACGCAAGGGATCGTTGCCGGCTCGACGACAGAGCTGCCGCTGCCGCAAGTGCAAGACGCCGTACACCAGCCATCTTCTACGAGCCACCAGCCTGCCACCACACACACACACCGCACCAGCCAACATACACACAAACACCAAGCACACCAAACCAAACCACACCTCCCTGCGCCACTGATCTCTACTCCTCCAAGCATATAGTACCCCCAACCTAATTCTCCGGCACTCCAACTCTATCCAAACCCCCTCAAACCTTCAACCGCCCTCTCAAGCTCACCTGCTACATCTGCTGAGCCGTCGACCTCTACGCTACTCTTCGAGATCTTCAAGACCTACTTCAACTCTACTCACCATTCTACTTCATCTACTACAGTGCTCAGTGACAGTGCCTCTCCAGAACAGTGCCCGTCTCTGCTTCTACAACGCCATCTACACCTCTACGATCTACCGCCTTTCTACAAGGTCAGTCCGGCGGTGCTGCCACCCCTCCCACCGGGCTCCCTCCACCCCACCCCCCGCTTTTCCCTCTAGTGCCGTCTGCACGATCTTTTTCTGATCTTTTTGACCGTGCTCTCTTCACGCACATCTCTGATTTCTTTGTGTTTTCTTTATCTTTATCTGCCCCTCTTTTACAAACTGTCGGGCTTCCTTCACGCCCTTCTATACCCTCCGCCAGCAATTTGTACTGTTCTGTGTCGCACACACACCTGTCACACTCACCTTTTTCAACACCACACAACAAACACAGCCAACACCACACGATTCAACACCATGAACACCAACACACCAGCGACAGGCGAGTTCTTCATTTGCCGCCGGGGAGACGGGGAGCCCATGGGCTCCCTCGACCCCTGGCTGGTGGATGAGGAACTCGTCAGACAGACAGGAGCGCCCCTACACGCCAAACCAATGAGATCTGGGGCGCTCCTCATTCACGCCAACAACGACATAGACGGCCGCATACTCCCCACCATACATCACATACCAAACACCCCTATCTCGATCACTCCGGCCACACACATGGACACCTCCCAAGGCACCATCAAGGCACGGGAGTTGGCCTGTATACCGGAGGAGACCCTAACCCGGAGGTTCCGGGAACAGGGCGTCTCCTCCGTGTACAGGCCACCCCCACGACACGGATACAACACCACAGACATACTAATTCTAACATTCATAACACGTACACAACCAAAACACGTGAAGGCGGGCTACCTGCTTTTTTCGGTCACACCACGCGCACCCCTCCCGCGAAGATGCCGTAAATGTCAAGGGTACGGGCATTCAACGGGGGGGGGTGCCACAGCAACACCCACACCTGCGCGAATTGCGCAGGACCACACGACACAGACCACTGCACTAGCGACGTGCGCAGCTGCGCCGCCTGCGGGGGGGGGACCACGCGGCGTCGGACGGGGGCTGCCCCCGATGGCAGGCGGAGCGGGAGGTGCTCCGCCACGTCCACCTCCGGGGCATGGCCCTGGCCGACGCCAGAGCGTCGGTGTTTGGCCCGCGGGCGGCGTGGCCGCTTCGCCGCACAGAGCCGGGGAACCAACAACCACCACCACTATCACACACAAAATACCTGGCTCTGCCCGCACCCACGCCACACAAGCAGAAAACGAACACATGCACACAACAAACCGACGCACCAACACCAACGAACACCAACACACACCAAAAACACCCCGCAACACCAGGACACCCCATCACCCACCGACCACTACAGGCACCACCAGCCATCCCGACTCGCCTATCAGCACCCACCCCACCCTGCCACCCACCACCACCGCCACCACCCTACCAACCAAGAACCTCAACATCCCCTCAGACCTCACTCACTTCACACACAACGGACACATCACTGACACAGCACTCGCACACAGACACGGGGTCTGAACAGACAGACACCGAGCGCATCAATACCGACTCAGACGTCACAATCCCCTGCACCCCAACACCACCCCCCTCCCAACCACAAGTACCTCATAGGCCCACGAAAAGCACCACCAAAAAACACTCCCCCAAAAGACCACTCACGCGTGCCAACACCCACAGACAATGAACACAATACTCCAGTGGAACACGCACGGACTCATTAGACACTGGCCAGAATTCAAACACTACGCATTACAAACACACCACACTGCACTATGCATACAGGAAACACACTTCAAACCCCATGACCCGTATCAATTCAACATCCCTCACTACACGCTACACAGACAAGACACACACAACACACACACATACAGATCAGGCGGAGTATGCACATACATTAGGAATACAACACCGCACCGCCTGATACAATTCAACAGCACAGCAGACATATTACTCACGGAAATCCACCTACACAACACAGCTTACACACTCATCAACATATACGATCCCCCCTCGCGAACCACAGAAACCCTTTCGGAATTAAACAAGGCACTCGATCAAATTCACACACCCGTCATAGTCACAGGAGACTTCAACTCGCACCACCCACTATGGGACACCCGCACAACACGACCCGATCACAGAGCATTCACACTTATCACACTGGCTACACAACATAACCTCACAGTACTCAACACCGGATCACCAACATACCTCGTCCCAATTAACCACACCCTCCCCACTACCCCTGACGTAACCCTGGCATCCTCACGCATAGCCCTTACCCTATCATGGACATCCGACCCCGATCCTCAATTCAGTGACCACGCACCCATAACCATCACCTTTAACCAAATCCCGACCATCGGCTCACCGCATCCACCCACGGGCCGATGGAACCTCAAAAAAGCATCCTGGACACCCTTTTCAGAATCTATAGCAGCACAAACAGCACACAACCCACACCTCACACCAGAACAATTTGCAGACATCCTCATCACCACAGCACACCAACACATACCACAAACAAAACCACGCCATCAACACAAACCTCGCGCGGCACCCTGGTGGAGCGACGAATGCCACCGGGCGGTCCGCGCGAGGAACCACGCACGACACAGACACGAAAGACACCGCACACCAGAAACACTCACTGTATACAAACAACTCAGAGCAGCCTGCAAAAGAACCATTAAAAATGCCAAAAAAACGTCCTGGAATAAATTTTGCACCCAATTTAACAGATTCACTCCTCTCGGCGAAATTTGGACACTTCTTGGAACATTCCAACATCGACAAAGACCACAAGCCAAAGCCATCACACTCATACACAACAACGTCACCACCACAGATCCACAAAGAATAGCAAACATTTTCGCACACAACTATCACATTAGGTCATCCACACTCGCACGACACCCCCCACCACCAATCAGACACACACGGCCACACCTTTACAACACTAGGTTTACACTCACAGAATTACAAATAGCAATCACACAAACAGGAAACACAAGCGTAGGACCAGACAACATACACTATTCATTCTTCAAACACCTACCAACACAAGCACTACAAACACTACTGGACACCTACAACACCGCATGGACAACACATACATACCCACAATCTTGGCTACACGCTCTGCTCATTCCTATCCCAAAACAAAACAGACCGAACCCTATGCGACTCCTACCGCCATATCGCACTAACCAGCTGTCTCCACAAACTCTTTGAACGCCTTGTCAAAAAACGCCTCCTCTACATTATTCAAACACAAAACTAATCTCTCCTATACAATCAGGCTTTCTCCCTAACCGCTCCTGTCTTGACAACCTCACCTACCTCACCACCCACATCCAGGAAGCGGCGGCACAGAAACGTACCACCGTCGCCGTCTTCCTGGATCTCAAACAAGCATATGACACTATCAACATCACAGCACTCTTACAACACCTATACAACCTAGACATACAAGGAAGACTAATACACTACCTACATTTCTACTTACTAAACAGATCATTTCAAGTCAAAATTGGGCCCCACACGTCAGACATTAAATTCCCCACGACCGGCTTAATGCAAGGCTCCGTTCTAAGTCCCCTTCTCTTCATTCTAGGCCTAAACTCACTCATCACTGACAACTTCCCGACCAAAATAGCAATATACGCAGATGACATAGTAATATGGACATCACACGAAACACCCAACAACGCATTAGGAACACTACAAAGAGCACTATCAGAACTACACAACAAACTAGCCTTACTTAACCTACACATAGCACCACACAAATCGAAGTGCATGCTATTTGGCAACACTCGATACACAAACTTACAACCACTAAAAATAGACTACACACCCATACCATTTGTAACTACAACAAAATTCCTAGGTATCACATTAGACCCACGACTTACCTTTCGGCCACACATCTTAGACATCCACAAACACGCATCAAAACGAATAAACATCCTCAGAGCACTTTCTGGCACAAACTGGGGATCCGATCGAAACACACTTCTAACTCTCTACAAATCACTCATTCGGCCAATTTTGGAATACGGATCCCCACTCTTCGAAAATGCAGCTAAATCAAACATCCACCTACTAGACACACTACAACACCAATGCCTCAAAATAGCCACCGGAGCATATATCACTACACCTTATCTCGCACTGCACATATACAACCACATACCCGAACTCAAACACAGACGCACAGAAGCACTACTTAGATATCATTACAAAACACAATTTGTCAAACACCACCCATGCACTGAAGCACTCAAAATCCGCACCAAACGCAGACACATACTCATGAACGCAACACGACTCAAAACCACGATAGGAACTCGCATACACCAACACGCAAATAGGCTACAAATCACACTCCCCACAGCACAACCCCTCCCACCACCCACAGCATGGTGGAAACACCAAACACCCACAACACACTTCCTCATAGACAAACCGAAACACACATACACAGACGCAGAAATTCAACAACTCTTCCTACAATTCACATCACAATATGCAAATCACAACATCATCTACACAGACGGCTCCAAATCACATACACAGCAGACGGGCACAGCGGCGGTGCTGTATACCAATACAGCACCGCCCCGAGTCATCTTACGTGCCCGTCTGCACGACACAGCATCCACATACACAGCAGAACTCTACGCAATTTTCTCGGCATACTCCACCATCTATACCTCACAA
The DNA here is from genome assembly GCA_034440615.1 of Ashinkailepas kermadecensis. Lineage (NCBI taxonomy): Eukaryota > Metazoa > Arthropoda > Thecostraca > Neolepadidae > Ashinkailepas > Ashinkailepas kermadecensis. The sequence goes on from JAOTOM010004946.1 coordinate 168,633, forward strand.
ATGCAACACAATATCATAGCAACATACGCAAAATCAGCACTACAAAGCATAACACCATACACCAAATTCAAACACCCACTCATTCCCAAAATACTCTACATACGTAACAAACTAAACATCCAACAACGCCCACTACTTCTCTGGATCCCAAGCCACACAAACATACACGGTAACGAACACGCAGACACAGAAGCAAACCTAGCCACGACACTACAACAAACCACGCAATGCCCATACTCAAAATCCGATTACTACCCCACAATACGCCAAGCCCTCAACAAACACATACAACAAACCTGGGACACAACAATAACACAACTCCACGAAATACACCCCAAACACGAACAATGGCACTCCATCAACCAACACACCAGACAAAAAGAACGTACACTAACACGCATACGAACAGGACACACAGCACTCACACACTCCTACCTCATCCTACGACAACAGCGACCACAATGCACAACATGTCACCGAATACTCACAATCAAACATATACTCATTTACTGCACCAAATACAACCACCAAAGACAACATATCACCAACTATTGCGCCACACACAACATCCCACTAAACCTCACTACTCTCCTCAACGACGAACATCCAGCACTACACGAACATGTCTTCCACTTCCTCTCTATCACACGCATACTAGAACAACTGTGAAAAAAGGAAAAAGGGGAAAAAAACACCAAAAAATAAACAAAAAACAAAACAAAACAAAAGATGGAATGAAAACAAAAAGATGTTACAAAAAATGAACAAAATAGCCAAAAAACGAAAAACATGACGCTGATTAAAGAACAACAAAAGAAAAACAAAAATATACCCCAAAACTCAACGTTCTTGCAATGTCTCAAACAAGGCGAAGACCCAACCCCAAACCCCCCACTACACCCCATACCCCAATTTGGCACCGTCCGGACTGGCGACTCTTCTCAACCGCATCATCTTCGGACTCCGACCAACTCTACCATACTTCCGCTCAACCCAACTCTACTCAACTCTACTCTACTCAGCTCTACTCTACACTACAAGAATCTACTTCGACACTGCTCAACCAATCAACACCCTCTTCCACCCCTCGACTAATCCTCCTACCATACCCCCTCACCCCTTTATACCGCTTAACACCAACACAACAACAACAACCGGAAACAGCCGACATCACCACACGGTGGCAGGCTGGCCAAATTCATACACATGCATACATCGATGGCGTGTTGCCAGAAACTTGTGCGTGTCGAAGAGAGCTTGTATTTGCAGACAGATTTCAAGTCAGAGAGATAGAACAGTTTGCATGACACGTTATACACAGTAACAGACGACGTGTCCGAGTGCGGTTCGGCAGCAGCGGCCCGTACGCACGCGCAATGATCTCAGCGAGGTCACGGGCGATACTGGCAAGCGGCCAGTTGTCTCTGCGCAGGCGCATAGCTTCGGCCCGCTACATAGGTATTTATTATGCGGGGACGACAGGCCGAAATGTGTTAGGTGTGATGCCGCGCTGACTGCACCATGTGCTGGTGGCGTGCCAAGCATACACAGAAGAACGTAGGCGTCACTTCGGATATGATGCGAATGCTCTGAGGTTGAAGGACTTATTGGGATATTATTCCCGATTTATACACAATGGAGCAGTTTTGTGCTTCCTTGCGGAGATGTGATTTGATGTAATATATGCACCTGCCTAACTGATTATTTGTTTCCCCAGATCTTATATCAAGCGCCTTAATAGCTACCGATGTTTTATATTCGTTTGTGAGTCTGACGCGTGCTTAGGCAACCTTGTTATGGGTGCAATATAACCCAATGGGGTTGACGCACCCTAAAACCCCAATAATCATCATTAAAATGGCAAACATGCATAAGAAGTCCCTGGGCTATTTTTGATCACAACGTTGTTTTTCTGGTGTTTTCTGATTTGACACTCATTCCTTTGGAAAATGAAAATTTCCAAAGATATAAGCACTTTAAGTTCAAGTACTTCTATCTAAGAAATCAGTCCAAGAAAAGAATATAAAAAACATTGAAATAACTTTAAAAAAGAAATAAAAAATTGACTACATATACCTGCCATCCCACCTCAACAACATATGGGAAGTGTAGGGGAGAAGGTTTTGGATGTAGTGTTATATAATGAAAAATATCATACAATTATTGATGCAAATTAATGCAACCTAACCTAGCCTACTGATGTTGGACGGCCTAAAACCTACTGATGTTGAATCACTTAAACGCACTAATATTGGATTACTTAAAACCTACGGATGCTGGATTGCCTAAATATGATTTTAAAATGTGATTTTCAAAGCAAATTGCAGAGGACTGTCCACAATAGCCACTGCACGTGGAGGGCATGTATCGTGAAATAAATAAATAAATATATAAATAGGAAGACGTCAGCCTTCCACAGCCGCCGGCTGCCAGCGACCATCGTGCAGACAGCGGGTCAGGCGTGCACGGTCCAGTTCGCGGACCGCCGATAGGTCATTCACATAATGACCAGATCAGGTCGCGAGTGGTGCCGTTGCTGTATCCGTTCCCGAAGCCGTCCCCGTCGGCTCCTGCGACGTCATTTGCGCGAGGGGTATCTCAGCTGAGGCCACCATCAGTGGTAGCCTTACCCGCTGGCGTGTGTGTTCCCTTGCCGCCCCAGTTCAGTACATAGGATCAAGTTCAAGTCGCGCTGTGACAGAGACGGTCACCACGTGTGCGCCGACCACTAGTACATTACGGGTGCGATGCGAGTGATGAATGAACGCAGGCGAAGCTACAGGTGTAAGATTCTTATATCGTGAGTTCATGTTTGTTTTTTTATCGCCAACCACAGTTGGCGATCCACGCAGGTAATCGTGCTGTTGCCGTTGTTACTTGGTTATGTTATAAGTTCGCGATACATTCGTACTTGAAATACGTATGCGCAAACATGTGAAAATCATACTAAGAACATATTCGCACTCAATATATTCGTATTCGAGGAGTTTTATGAACCACGCAAGCAGGACGCAAATCTGCAGTTGGGTCGAAAGTAACCGTTTGTATGCAATTTTCCAATTTGTGACTTGTATCCTCAATGACAGGTGCAGCCAGCTTCCTGGACACAGACATAGCGAACAGATGTCATCAGCGGGTATGGACAAACACCCCCTGCCACACCAATTATTTTCACAATTTTCCACAAATATATACAGACTGCATATGCAGCCACAAACCAAACGCGTGCATCCATTCATGTGTAGGCTTAACCGTAAGCATGCAAATAAAGGACATAATCATTTGTAATAGTGTCTTGCGGCCCACTGGTGCAGATTGCTTTTGTACCTTTAATGCACCAGATATGTATATATATTACGTGGGCTATATGGGGCCTCCTGTCGGTGGCGGATCCAGGGCGTGAAGTTGGGGCATATGCCCACCCCCCATGAAAGGTGGCGTCCCTTCGACCAGGAAAATACGTCCCTCCGCGAAGGCTCGAGTGCACCCAAACACACTCTAATTTATCAGCCACAGGCGCCTCTCGGCAGGAAAGGCACCCCTCAAGCTACTTTCGCGGTGGCGCCACTCCAAACACGTGTCCCCTCCCCAGATGACAATTCCTGGATCTGTCCCTGCCTCTTGTGGCAGTTATTGGTTTCCTGTGGCGGCTATGGGACCTCTTGTGACGACAGAGGGCCTCCTATTGCGGTCTAGGGGCGGTCAGATCATTTTAGCCAGCTAAAACGGACGGTAGAGGGAGCCTACCAATATCGGGAAAAATACCTTTATTTTGGAGTCACTTGATGGTCAGCCTGCAGGAAACGGCACATTATTAGGCAGGAAGATTGTCACTGGGTCATTTAAAATACATTTTGCTGAAGCTGAAGAATAGGTCTTTCAATTGGTATACGTCAAAGTGATCTATATTGCCATAAAACATGCAAGAGAGCGTAGAGAAAAACGGTAAAATTGCATGTAAACCAATGGTGAAGGGAAACCTTCAAGCCCGCTACCAAACCCACTTCGTGGGGGCCCGGAAATAGCTTTGCCGCTGCTCCAGCCGGGACCGGCCGGAATAGGACAGCGTGCGGCGGGCGGCGAGTGTGTGTGCGTGTTTGGCCAGCCTGCCACCGTGTGGTGATGTCGGCTGTGTGGGGGGAAAGTGATTTTTTTTTAAAGCGTGCCGGACCATAAAGGTCATTTGCGCCGCCTTTCGGCTGTGTCGGCCATCTAGTTATATATAGACGTCAATGATATAAATCCTTGCGTGTAAAGAAAGCATACGACCTTCAATATACCAGGAGGTGCTGAGTTGACATCAAAAGTAACGTTAAGGATTATACTTTATTAGGTACTCAACGTTTCGGCCAGGGGCCATCGTCGATGGCCCCTGGCCGAAACGTTGAGTACCTAATAAAGTATAATCCTTAACGTTACTTTTGATGTCAACTCAGCACCTCCTGGTATATTGAAGGTCGTATGCTTTCTTTACACGCAATGTCTAAACCCCAGGAGCATCTAAGAGCCATTCTTCGTTGTATTAAACGATATAAATCCTGTTGCATACTAGCGCACAAGACCTGGAGTCCTAGCGCAGACGTGACGTTCGAAGGATTTCGTTGTCCAGGCCTCGTATGTAAATATTGTGTTTCATGATTGCGGAGGAATTTTGTAAACACGAATGGTAGTCCGGAATGACTGCACATATTCTGAGGTACCTCCTGCAAAGTGCTATGACGTAAGAAAATACACTTGTCATTTATTTTCATGAAGTTTATCAGCGACCAAAACACGCACCTGAAATATTCCCGGTACCGTGCAGGCATGTGCGATTGTACGGGACTTACCCGCAGAGCCCTGGCTTGGTTCCCTCACCTGGTTGGCTCCCTACTCAAGCATCACTCACCCATAGATGAGTTCCGTGCCCGGTCGAGGTGAGCCCGTATCTGCAGGTACGCCAGTCCCCTAGATTAAAGAAAATATGGTTATCAGATAGACATGGCAAGACACAGGAACTGGAAAGTGTGCCTTAAGCAGAATTTGTATGCTTAGAGTAGCCGCTAGGTACATCTGCTAATATTTCGTTCAGTCAAGATTTATGAAAAAGAGAATATAGAGATTGAATATAGAGATATATAGAGATCTCGATATTCTGAATATAGAGAAGTAAAGCTACTCTTCAAGTTTGATTTAGTATATTATCATGGTTAATCTATTCAGTATATTTGTACAACAATGTGCAGATATTTGAGTGCAGTGCAGCTTAAAAGGCACCCAGGTCCGTTAAGGCTACTACATCACCAGGCAATGAGTTCCAGGTGGCACCAGAGTGGGAAACTTACTTTCCGGGTTGGGAGTCGGAGTGCATACCGATTTCTTCCGGAGTACATTTTCATGGACATTATTTTTTATGCATGGAATCTGTTTACCAGTAAATGACCAGAAAAACCTAAATCAGTACCTACATAATATGCATAAGTAATATTCTCATTTTTGGTCAAATCAAATGCCAAAACATACGAACAAAGAAGTGAACAATGGATGGCACCGCCCGGCAGTCACCCGTAATAATCAGCACTGTTTCGTTCCTTATAACTCACAGGATAAATGTGTTTTCCCTTCACTGTTGGTCTCGGTACAAGGCTAGCCACATGAAAAACAAACAAAAATACTTCACACGTCACCCTCAGCTCAGAGCGCATACCTACCTACGCAGCCAATTTCCCACGTAATACGAACGCAACTACGCTACCGCACACGCCACAGTTGGATGTGATCAAAGCAAAAGATCAGTCAAGGTCTTGTGTTTACTGATAACTTGTGTGGACACTGTTAACCATGTGTTCAAAGTTGCTAATGGTTATGATGTTATATACAAAATACCTTGCATCGATTGGTTGACAGACAGATTTCAGAACAGAAAATGCTAATGCAGCCAATTCTGATCGGTGGCCTCCGGGACTCCGGAGACGTCTCTTAAAACTGTCAAAGTTTCCCACTATAGGGTGGCAGGAACACAGAGAGAGAGAGAGAGACGTTGTGTTTGTCCAGCCTGCCACCTGTGGGTGATGTCGGCTGTTTCCTGTGGTTGAGTGGGAGAATGATAGGAGGATTAGTTACCAGGTGGTGGATAGATTTTCGAGTAGAGTCGGAGTCGTCTTGAAGAGTTGAGTTGAGTTGATCCAGAGCCGGAGAACAGTGTTCTCAGTGCGCATGCGCATCATCTTGCAAGTTGCTGTTGGTGCGTTGTTGTCGGCAATTCCGGTGGTTGAGATCGATGAAGTGTGTGAAGCTGTGGTCCGGCTGCCGACTGCTACAAAAAGTGACTAGTTTGTGTGGTGACTGTAAGTGGAATAACCAGCGTTTTTTGGGTGTCGTTCTGAGTTTGTTTTTATTGATATCTTTGTTCCCACATTTGTGGCTGAGTACATATGAAGCCGATCCTATCCAGTATGAACCCGGAGTGCAAAAATGTTTTCAGAGATAAAATCTCTTAAGAAGTGCCTCAATTCCCACCCTGGGTGGCACAGCATCTGTGGCTAAAAAATATCGGTATCATTCCAGATCTAGGTAAAATGCGATTTTTTGGATTTTTTTTTGAATACAGGGTATTTTAATGTAAAAATCATGATGCGACCACTCATTTTCTCCGCAAATAATTATTTTTCAGTTGGCAAACAAATACACGACCATAATCTTCACTATGCAAACATAGCACATCACGTATAATTATCCGTACCTGGTGTGTCACATACGTGATAAAGAAGACATTCAACACTTCATGCACTCAATTTAATACTCTGTCATCAAAAACCTCATGTTTCTGCCTTAATTCGACATTATCTCTGAGAATGAATACTCGCAACATGTCGCGCCAGCAACCGTCGACAAGGGCCGGAAATTTCTTGCGATGCTATATTATTTTATTTTCAATATATTTGATGACGTCATGGCGGAAAAATTTGTTTCGGACGATTCTGGTTTTCTGGTTAGGTTAGGTTAGATTAGATTAGATTATATTATGATGTAATATATTTTATATATTATGCTACGTTATCTTGGTCTAGGTTGGGTTAGGTTTTTTTTTCTTCCCCTGACTTAATGCATGACATCAAATCATTATGACGTCATCAACCGTCGCTGACTTAAAAGTAATCATTTGTGGAGAAAATGAGTGGTCGCATCATGATTTTTACGTTAAAATTCCCTGTATTCAAAAAAAAAATCCAAAAAATCACATTTTACCTGTTTCTGGAAATTTACCAAAATATCTTCCTACAGTCCACTGATGCATGCCTGTGAGCCAATTTCAGTGAGTGTCCATGTGTGTTCACCAATGGTGCCAGCACAAACATGTCAGGGATCTTAATGACAGAATGGCCATGAAAAATCTTCCAAGATTTAACAGTGTCTGCTCAAATCAGTACCTTTCACTGAGTACAGACCTAGTTTCCGTAATCTGGCACCATAATCCAGACCTTTCATCCTCTCTATGTTTCGTGTCCACCTTCTCTGTACTGATTCTAGTCACCTTAAATCACCTATGTAACCTGTATTGCAAACTCCAAAAGAGGCCTGACAATGAGTAATGTATAGGGTATTCATAAATTCAAAACAACATAAAGTAAAACTTAGTAGTTTGCTGGCCAGACTTACAGCTTTCTGTACTATACCAGCAATGTGTTGATTGAAATGCAAGTTTTTATCTACTGTGATGCCTAGGTCAGTATGCATCTCAACAAAGCTTACCTGAAATCCATCTAGGTAATAATGTGCCAAGGGCCAAGATTTTTCCAGTCATATGAGTTGCAGTATGCTTTGAGAACTGCACATTTCTTGGAGTTAATCACTAGTCCCCATGACTTGGCAGTACTAACCAGTGTATCAATGCCTTTTTGGCCCTGTGAAATGCCAGCCAGCAGGTCTGTGACAGATTTGTACTTCAGTTTCATGTATATCTTTAGGTCATCTGCAAAAACCTTGAACTGGGAGTGTATACCATGAGGTACATTATTCACATAAATCAAGAATAACACAGGACCTGGTACAGAGCCCTGAGGCACTCCACTTAGAACATTCTTTGGTTTGCTGGAAGAGCCAGAGACAAGCACTTTCATTTCCCTCCCACAGATAAAATTTTGGATCTAGGTGAGGATTATCTCTAAATTCCCAGAGCTCTCAGTTTTGTTAGTAGCAGCACATGATTAACAACATCAAATGCCTTTTGAAAAATAAAAGAAAGTTACATCCACCATATAGCCCTCATCTAGCCAGGTAGAGACAGTCTCATATGTTAGCAGTAGTTGATCCTCTACAGAACGTCTACAACGGAAGCCAAATTGTCCTTGGTCCAGCAAGTGATGGACCTCCAAATATTCTGTAAGCTTCTCAACAATTACACATTCCAGAATTTTACATGGGATGGAAGTAAGACTCACTGGGTGATAATTTAGTGGATAATGCTTTGAACCCTTTTTAAAAATGGGAATAACTTGTGAAGTTTTCCAACTATCAGGAAGACTTCTAGTAGAAAGAGATGAGTGAAAAATTATGAAAAATGGTTTTACAAGCTCCTCACAGCAAGATACAATTAACTGAGGGTGGACCCCATCAGAGCCCATGCTGGAGGATCCATCAACCTGACTAAAAATTCTGAGCACCTCAGCTTCAGTAATATCAATGCTCTGCAGCACTGTTTCAGTAGTTTGGTGTGGGGCTGGGTTTGCTAGTCTACCTTTGCAGTATACTGAGGAAAATGCCCCTGCAAATATCTCAGCCATTTCCTGGCAGTCACTTGTTAGTCCATCAGTTGGTTTCCCCCTCAATGGCCCCAGGGATGTTCTGCCAATTTTCTGGTGTCATATGTGAGAATGAAATTTCTTGGAAGATGGTTTGTTAATTAATGACAATTCATACTTGATCTGAGAGTGAATACTAAAGTTTATATACTGTCTGTTTAAATATTGGAATGATCTCAGTGAAAGACCTGCCTATGAAGACTGTCTCCCAAATTGGTTTCTGTCCTGTTTGTACTTTATCCATGCATCCTTTCGCCTGCTTAATAGACTTTGAGGAGGTCTGGTTGGTCATGGAGGATGCACCTTTGGCACAACTCTGGGTATGTATAAATTTGTAAGGGCTGATAATATTTCTAGGAACCTTTTGTACATACGACTAGTGTCTAAATACTGAAACTCAAGGCTCCAGTCATATTCAGACAGACGTTCCTCAATACGTAGGTACCTATTTACCAACATAAAGTCATCAGTAAGTAGTAGTTGGATGCATAGGGAGGTAGGTAAGTCCATGTACCTGAGCTGCATCATGCTTGGCTGAATCCTCCAATGAGTACCTAATTTCGTATTTTAGCATGGGAACCTTTTGACAAACCCCTCGAATGCTGATGTGCTTGGAATCTATCTGACTTGACCGTGAACAAACTCTTTGATTATTATTACAGTTTATGGTACATCAACCATGATTGGCAAGTTTAATTTCACCCTTGTATGCACTACCTGGGTACCTAGGTTAGTGTTGTATTATATTTGGCATGCTGGTAGTTTGTACCAACTGAGGGTAGTTCAGTATATGAGACATGTAATGCAACATTTTGGCTGCTGGTCACCTACCTGTATGCCATGCAAGAGCAAAGGGTAAATATATAGAAGTAGCCCCAAGGCCAGTTTCTTTTTTGGGTCAAATATATGCTCTGGTGCTTTCTGATGTGATTTGAATGAATGAATTATAATTGATTTAGGATATGACACTTCAAGATAAAAGCAATTCAAGTTAAAGTACTGATATCTCAATTCAGTAGTCACTTCACGAAGAAAAAACTTGTATGTAAAATGTCAGGTATTATTACAGTTTAAGGTAACCACAAGACAAGTTAGTTATTAGGGTTTTTGGGTGCATCAACTGCATTGGTTAACCACAAGACTAATTTCACATTTTCGAACAAAAATAAGAAATTAGAAGAAATCAAATTTGAGTTTTTATTCAAAAACAGTTCAGGCTAGGTTAGACTAGGCTTTTTTTAATTTGATTTTTTTTTCAGAGAAATAATTGCTGGTAAATTTTCCATTTTTAAGCAATGAATTAGTTTTCTTGTGTGGTGGATTAGGCTAGGTTAGACTAGGCTATGTTACATTTTTACGTTGCATATTATATTTTATGCTATATATATATATATATATAACTTCGTGCCCATTTTTGAGTGTTATTTTGCCTCCCAGCTGAAAAGTATTGCACTTGTGGAGGAAATAACATTAATAAACATTGCATTTGAAGAACAATTTCCAAAAATCAAAAATTACCTTAAACTGCAAATTTACCAAATATTGGTATTAGGTAAGATGCCACCACAATCCACAGTTCATCACAACTCACCATTTGTGGTAGCACATGGTGATCATGAAATAAACATAAAACATCAGTGTTATTCTTATCTAAATTTGCAAAGACAGTGCAATGGAACACAGCTTGGAACCAAGGGAACCTAGACATGGCTTCATTCAGCAATTGGTGCCCTCCTGAACATGATAGGGAATGACATGACCCTGCAGTGCTACACAATGTACATAAGAACATTTTATGAATATTTAATTTACCTGATGTTTCAATTTATATTGAAACAAATATTTTGAATCTATGACCAGTATTTTATTTGTATTGTTGGATATACACAATTCCGTGAACTTATGAAAACATATATTAAAGATCATCAACACAGAACATCAGTTCTTCTTATGCGGTGGAGAGTAGTGCACAAATTAATCATGACATCACCACGACAGTTCGCTTTTCTGCTGCATGGACAACAGGTGCAGTTCTTTTAAATAGTAAATATCTTGCTTACTTATGGTTTCCCAAAGAAATGATAGAGCAAGAAGTTGCTAAGCAAGCATCAACAAGTACAGGCCATACATTTTCCCAAAGCATATATTTGGACTTGCAAAGGTGCAACAGTGACCATTGCAACTACTTCAATCTGTTGAGCTGGCATGACTGTGCAGTTGGTGATATTGTATTATCATTTGCACTTTCGGCTATTCATCAGATCTTGATAAAAAATGTTAGGATATAACGTTGATGGATATGATTAAAGCAATGTGACCCCTTATTTCTGGTGGAAATCCTAACTTTTCAACCGGGAAGCAAAATATTACCAGACAGGGGGATTTCAGTGAAGTAATATACCTATAATGAAGGTGAATCCAAAATGTGGTAAGCCTAACCTAGCTTACCCTCTTTTTCAGGATTTTGTCTGAGAATATCAACATTTTGAAACAAATGTCACTTATTTGTTGATTGTAATTTAAATGTAAGATCCAAAGAACATGGAACATTAAACATCAAAGGAACATTCGTTTCAAGAGCGTTCTTTGCTTAGTGACGTCACCTGCCGTGACGTGGTGGTGCCGTCATCGGCTGGCCGGCGTGTTGCCGCAGTGACGTCACCTGCCGTGACGCGGTGTACCGTCACCGGCTGGCCGGCGTGTTGCCGCAGTGACGTCACCTGCCGTGACGCGGTGGCGGTCCTATACGTCGGCCGTTATCGTGGCCGGCCGGACCAGATACGGGACCGATACCGATAGTGCACGAGTGTGTCGGCGGCGCGCAGTCGGTGCCGCCGTTGTCGCAGCGCGTCTCGTCGTCCCTGCTGGTCTGGACGTAGGTCGCCGCCCACCTCTGCCGCCGTCCACTCCCAGGTGACACCATCGGCAGGTGGCGTCCTCTGCTGTTAGACGCGGCCCGATCTGAACTGGCTCCTGGTGTCGCCCTTGGCTGTCAGTGGTCGCGGCAGCTCAGTCGATAGTGCGTTGGATTTTTGATCGTGGGATCGAATCGAATCAAAGTTCCTTTTTAGCAGAATTACCGAGTCCACCCGCGACCAACTGACGTGAGAGGTTGGGGACGCTATACGGCCGATCAGTCAAATTTGTCGTAAAGAAACTCAGCTCCTTTTACCCTCTCCTCTCAGGTACCCTGTGTATATACCCTCCTACCCTTTGTGCATGGAAGCCACAAAGGGACGTCAGTCAAACCTCAGCCATATCCCTTGGATATGACCGAGGTGTGATGCACATTTTTATTGCGACATTTTCCACTTCACTTGCAAATACAAGGCCGACATTTGCGAGTTTGTTTGCTGCTGCTGTGACTGACCAGCTGCTGTGACTGACCGACTGATGCTGCTACTGACCGACTGCTGCTACTGACCAACTGTTGCTGCTACTGACCGATTGCTGCTGCGACTGACCGACTGATGCTGCTACTGACCGACTGATACTGCTACTGACGTACTGCTGCTACTGACCGACTGCTGCAGCGGCTGACCGACTGCTGTTACTGACCGACTGCTGCTACTGACCGGCTGCAGCTACTGACCGACTGCTGCAGCGGCTGACCGACTGCTGCAGCGGCTGACCGACTGCTGCTACTGACCGACTGCTGCGGCGACTGACCGGCTGCTGCTACTGACCGACTGCTGCCGTGCCCACAGCGAGTGAGGGGAGCCGGCTGCTTGGAGTTGATCCTCCGGAGGACTCTGAGGACCACTGGGGGGCGACCATGCCTCCAGGCGGCGGCGACCACCGCTCCTGGTGGAGCCAGCTGAAGGCAACCGTACTCAGAAACATCACCATCAAGAAGCGACAGAAGCGCCGGACGGCCTCGGTAAGTAGATGCCCGCCAGGATGCGCCAGACATGTCTAGTGGATGGACCAGTAGATGCCTGCCAGGCTACACCAGGTATGTCTAGTGGATAGACTAGTAGATACCCGCCAGGCTACACTATCATGTCTAGTGGATAGACCAGTAGATGCCTGCCAGGCTACTCCAGGTATGTCTAGTGGATATACTAGTAGATACCCGCCAGGCTACACTATCATGTCTAGTGGATAGACCAGTAGATGCTCGTCAGGCTACACCATGCATGTCTAGTGGATAGACTAGTAGATACCCGCCAGGCTACACTATCATGTCTAGTGGATAGACCAGTAGATGCTCGTCAGGCTACACCATGCATGTCTAGTGGATACAGTGATAACTTGTAGGGTGGAATCCACTTACTGAACATTGAATCGACATCCTTCCCAAAGTAGTATCGACATCGTTCCTCTTGATGCGTGCTTGTGAAGTCTTCGTGCCTCGTTTCTAACAGTATCCGTTTATATACTCATGTTCACCATAACGGATCCGGCATCGTGATAACGAACATGCCATGGAGCAATTCGGGGAAAAGGATTACCTATGATACGCTATGCTATACAATGCTAGTTTATGGCATAGGTATTTGTGTGTTGTCGTTGATATCAGTATCCCCAAATTAGTTACCTCCCAAAACACGCAAACACGCGGCCGACAGTGCGGACAGGGGGCTCAACGAACGTCGGCCTGACAATGAATCGCATACACTTGGTCTAATTCGCGATGTACGACGGACAACCGCACCGCCGACAGTTTTGGCATCAGATACCCGGGACACGCGCAGCGACCCTCCCGCCGCGTCGCCGCTTCCACCCACGTCCGCGCGCGCGCCGGCAGGAGATCTTCATGCCCATCTACATCTTCGCCATCCTGGCGGTGGTGCGCGCCGTGCAGCCGGAGACGCACTACCCGGCCGTGTCGGAGCCGCTGGGCACGGCCGCCGTCACCAACGGCAGCCTGGTGCCGCCGCTGACGCTGCACCTGGTGCCCAACGACTCGCAGCACGCCGAGTTCGGCGCGCAGCTGCGCCGCAAGCTGGCCGCGCAGGGCGTGCTGGCGCGGCTGGTGATGCACGCCAGCGAGGCAGACCTGGAGGCGGCGGCACGCGACGCGCCGCCGACGCCCGTCGCCGGCCTGGTGCTGCCGACCGCGCTCGGCGGCAACATGAGCTACACGCTGCGGCTGGACCGGCGGCTGCCGCTGCCGGCGGCGCCGCACGCCGGCGCCAACCAGTGCCGCGGCGGCGGCGAGCCGGTGCAGGCCGGCTGGCTGTGCGCCGCCAACATGTACCTGTTCAGCGGCTTCCTCATGCTGCAGAACTCGGTGGACGCGCTGATGATGCAGGTGGGTCGGGCGGCGGCCGCGCGCGGTGCGCTCTGTGGCGCGTGGCCGCCAGTGGCCGGTTGGTGTGGCGGCGTCCGTGTGCCGTGCTCCGTGCTTAGTCAGCTCCCACCGACAGCTGGCAACCGCCACCGGCAGCTGGCAACCGCCACCGACAGCTGGCAACCGCCACCGACAGCTGGCAACCGCCACCGGCAGCTGGCAACCGCCGCCGACAGCTGGCAACCGCCACCGACAGCTGGCAACCGCCACCGGCAGCTGACAACCGCCACCGACAGCTGACAACCGCCACCGACAGCTGGCAACCGCCACCGACAGCTGGCAACCGCCACCGACAGCTGGCAACCGCCACCGACAGCTGACAACCGCCACCGACAGCTGGCAACCGCCACCGGCAGCTGGCAACCGCCACCGGCAGCTGGCAACCGCCACCGACAGCTGGCAACCGCCACCGACAGCTGGCAACCGCCACCGGCAGCTGGCAACCGCCACCGACAGCTGGCAACCGCCACCGGCAGCTGGCAACCGCCACCGGCAGCTGGCAACCGCCACCGACAGCTGGCAACCGCCACCGGCAGCTGGCAACCGCCACCGGCAGCTGGCAACCGCCACCGGCAGCTGGCAACCGCCACCGGCAGCTGGCAACCGCCACCGACAGCTGGCAACCGCCACCGACAGCTGGCAACCGCCACCGGCAGCTGGCAACCGCCACCGGCAGCTGGCAACTGCCACACTTCGTATTGTCGGCTCAGTGCGGATTGTGCTGTTTGACAGTGTCCGGGCATTGCAACTGTACTACGAAATATTATGCAGAAGTATTCGGCCAGTGTCCGAGGAGGCGGCTGTCCAGTGTGCGCGCCACCACCCCAGCATTCCGTGTGCTACCAGTTGACTTGCTCGTTCGGATCGTACCCCGTAGGTGCGTGTGATACGCTCGACGTTGGCGGCCATAAGCGACACGTGTCGCACATTTCGTATGTTTGACCCATGCACGTCGTCTGACGGGCTTGACGTGTCACAGATCCACCTCAACCGGACGGTGGATCCGACCGAGCTGACGATGCAGGACGGCCCGAAGGCGGATGCCGTTGCCGGTAAGGCTGCGTTAGCTTCCGCCGGCCCTTTCTCCTCATCCCGAGGCGGGCGGTACTGATGTGAACATGTGCTTTGTTTCCTTCTCCTGGGTGTGAGAACGGTGTGATGTGAACAATGTGTGTTATCGGTGTGTGTGTGGGTGGGAGGTGGCGCGCCGTATCTACAGACCAGTTGTGATGGGAACAATGTGTGTTATCGGTGTGTGTGTGGGTGGGAGTTGGCGCGCCGTATCTACAGACCAGTTGCATCGGGTCGCCAGTCGTTACGGGCTGGTGTGCCGTGTCTACCAGTGTTAAAAATAATGGTTTTTCGTTAGGTGTGAGATGTCGAAATGAGTATAGTACAATGTCGAAATTTGCCATGGAAGCGATGTCGCTGAACATGTTCTTCCAACACATCTTAGATCCAACAGCGTACCCGTATGTGTACCTTTTTGCCTGTTGCCAGGTACCCAATTTAGGGATAACTATTTTATCGATAACAATACAAATACCTATGCTCACCAGATGATAATATATGACAGACCACATCATAGGTAATCATCTTACCTGGGATTGGGTTAAGAGATGTTTATGTATCATAGTCTGCAATGGTGAGCAGAAGCATGATACTTATCAAAGCGATACTGTTCGAATTGGATATAAAGACATCATACAGACTCATCAAGAAGCACATTGTCGATACTTCTTTGGAAGGGATGTCAATTCAGTGTTCAGAAAGTTGTATATTCCACCCTATTTCACTAATAATTTATCACTGGTATCTACAGACCAGTGGCATCGGGTCGCCAGTTGTTAGGGGCCGGTGAGCCGTATCTAGTCTGTGGACGGGGTCTCGTCAGTGTGCCAAATCTGGTCAGTGAGCCGGATCCGACAAGTGGGTGGGATCTGGCGAGCGAGACGGCCGGAACTGGTCGGCGCCAGGCCGACCGGCGGCGCGCGCGCTCGTTCTCCATAAGAATGGCCGGCCGGCGGGGCGCCGGCGACCCGGCACTAAACGCGGCGCGCCTCTGCCGGCCGCCCGGGGCCGTTCACGGCCGGCCGCCGCGCGACTCGCAGCCGAACCTCGCGCTGGCTACTGGACTGACCGGCCGTCCGATCAGTGATGCGGCGCCTCGTGTGAGCGTGTCGACACCGCGGCGCCGTCCGTGTGCACGTCCACCTGACGGGTCCTGGCAGTCGGGAGGTGGCTGATGGTGGTCCGTGTGCACGCCCACCTGACGGGACCTGGCAGTCGTGAGGTGGCTGATGGTTGTCCGTGTGCACGTCCACCTGACAGCACCTGGCAGTCGGGAGGTGGCTGATGGTGGCCCGTGTTCACGTCCACCTGACGGGACCTGGCAGTCGGGAGGTGGCTGATGGTGGTCCGTGTGCACGTCCACCTGACGGGTCCTGGCAGTCGGGAGGTGGCTGATGGTGGTCCGTGTGCACGCCCACCTGACGGGACCTGGCAGTCGTGAGGTGGCTGATGGTTGTCCGTGTTCACGTCCACCTGACGGGACCTGGCAGTCGGGAGGTGGCTGATGGTGGTCCGTGTTAACGTCCACCTGACGGGACCTTCAGTCGTGAGGTGGCTGATGGTGGTCCGTGTTCACGTCCACCTGACGGGTCCTGGCAGTCGGGAGGTGGCTGATGGTGGTCCGTGTGCACGTCCACCTGACGGGACCTCACAGTCGTGAGGTGGCTGATGGTGGTCCGTGTTCACGTCCACCTGACGGGACCTGGCAGTCGTGAGGTAGCTGATGGTGGTCAGTGTTCACGTCCACCTGACGGGACCTGGCAGTCGGGAGGTGGCTGATGGTGGTCCGTGTTCACGTCCACCTGACGGGACCTGGCAGTCGGGAGGTGGCTGATGGTGGTCCGTGTTCACGTCCACCTGACGGGACCTGGCAGTCGGGAGGTGGCTGATGGTGGTCCGTGTTCCCGTCCACCTGACGGGACCTGGCAGTCGGGAGGTGGCTGATGGTGGTCCGTGTTAACGTCCACCTGACGGGACTTCAGTCGTGAGGTGGCTGATGGTGGTCCGTGTTCACGTCCACCTGACGGGTCCTGGCAGTCGGGAGGTGGCTGATGGTGGTCCGTGTTCACGTCCACCTGACGGGACCTGGCAGTCGGGAGGTGGCTGATGGTGGTCCGTGTTCCCGTCCACCTGACGGGACCCCTCAGTCGGGAGGGGGCCAGCAGCACATGCAGCCTGTTTGCTGACACGCCGTACGCACTGCGCTGCGAACTTGATATGAAATTTGAGCTTTACCTAGTATCAACTGTCGGGGACGGTGGCCGTTTTTTCATAGCTGAAGTGAACGGTCGATTTTTACGTCCTAGCTGCTTGCACGTGACTAGACAAGGAATTAAGTTTTGACTTGCGATGTTGGTGATTGGATGTAGCTCTGTGAATTCGTCGATGTTAGCGTGCGCACAATGGAATCACCGGCTATGGCAAATCACGGTAGAGTTGTGTTTCTTCGTCACATGGAAATGTGTTGCATGAACATGTCTATTGCCAGCATGAACGCAGCGCACACTTGCCGTGCAACCTATGAAGGCGCTACTTAGTCTTATATAATATATGATGAATGCTGGATGCCGATGTCTTATTGGTATCGCATCATTTCAATGGTCTACTGTTGCGCATGGTGTTATGCATGTGGCGGTGGAGGGGTGTATGCAACGCCTGAGTACCCGCGGGGGATAAGCGTCCGCATTGCTACCGCATTTACTGCTAACGATGAAACTGCTTTGATGTAACTGTTACTTGACATTGCTGCTACAGACACATTACTGCTACACGACATAACTGCTGCATGCTTGACTGCTCCATATTTGACTGCTCCAGACATTACTTATGCGTGAATTTACTGTTGTTTGACACTACTGGCAATGACCGTATTGCTACCAGCATAGCTTGTGGACGACACCACGACCGGACTACATTATCGCTACATAATGTACCGCTCCAACTTTGCTGCTACGCGACGTTGCTGTTACAGGGACGTTAATGCTGCAGACCTTAATGCTTCATACAAGACTTGTATTTAGCATTGCAGCTACGCCGAATTCCGCAAACTTGACTGCTCCCGACATCACTTTCTGAGTACAATCTTGCACCTCATGTGTGTAAGCAGCACATGCTGAACGCTTCCGAAAACCCTCCCATATTGGACAATGTTTCGTCCAAGTGGAGGCTGTCACGAGAGCTAGATTTTCCAACACCCCACTAATCTTGACGCAGTGTCACTGCCAGCCGCGATGTTTTATGTTCGTCAGGATTGCTTTCATTTTAAAAACAATCACTTCAGCACAATAACCGGCGTACGTACGAAACGTGAAAATATTCAGGAAGTTCCGTTCAGCATGCTATGAAGGAAAAATGTTTTGTCTGTGTGTTTCTTGTTTGGTTTGTCGAGTTTTTAATGAGATTATAAGGCTGTTCAAAGTGTGGCTATGGTGGTCGCCGACGTTTAGCCCTAAACTTGGTGACCATTGCGCTCTCGAAAACCTTTCGCTGGACATAGTCGAATCGTTCGAGTAACGAGGCTGAAATTAGATTGTTTTTTAAAGTAACGATTTGGATTCATATTATGTGAACACAATTATGGCCTAAACTGAACTAAAGGACGGGCATTTTTGGAAATTCTGAGGTTAATGAGAACATCATAAGATGGATAAGCGTACGGATGGGATACGGGTATAATGACTCCCGTGCTTCTGCATGGACCCTGGCGTTGATACTGTATACAAATATTGCTAGTGATGCCAATGGATGGAAGCTCCTGGGCTGAGAGAGGTGGGAATAATGTCTCGATCACTGAAGTAGATGGTAATAATGTCACTTAGGAGTAGTATCAGGAGCAGTAATGTAACAATAGTGATGTTTTGTAGCAGTACATAATGTGAGGATAATGCCGCATATGAATTGTGTCAGGATGAGCAATATCATGCAATGTGTAGTGTCGTGAGTAATCAAGTAAAAACAGTATTAACACATGTCAGTAATGTTGTATGGTGAGTATATCTCGAGCAGTAGGATGTGTAGCAGTAGTGTCGCATGGTAGGAATGTCTCGAGCAGTAGAGTGTGTAGCAGTAATGTCACATGGTAGGAATGTCTCGAGCAGTAGAGTGTGTAGCAGTAATGTCACATGGTAGGAATGTCTCGAGCAGTAGGATGTGTAGCAGTAATGTCGCATGATAGGAATGTCTCGAACAGTAGAGTGTGTAGCAGTGATGTCGCATGGTAGGAATGTCTCGAGCAGTAGGATGTGTAGCATTAATGTCACATGGTAGGAATGTCTTAGCAGTAAGTGTGCAGCGGTGATGTCGCATAGTATAAATGTCTCGAGCATTATAGTGTGTAGCAGTTGCCTGCCCCACTTGCCTGTCCACCTGTCCTATCTACCTGTCCTGTCCACCTGTCATATACACCTGTCCTGTCCACCTGTCCTGTTCACCTGTCCTGTCCACCTGTCCTGTCCACTTGTACACCTGCCCTGTCCACCTGTACTGTCCACCTGTCCTGTCCACTTGTCCTGTCCACCTGTACTGTCCACCTGTCCTGTACACCTGTCCTGTCCACCTGTCCTGTCCACCTGTCCTGTCCACCTGTCCTGTCCACCTGTCCTGTCCACCTGTCCTGTCCACCTGTCCTGTCCACCTGTCCTGTCCACCTGTCCTGTCCACCTGTCCTGTCCACCTGTCCTGTCCACCTGTCCTGTCCACCTGTCCTGTCCACCTGTCCTGTCCACCTGTCCTGTCCACCTGTCCTGTACACCTGTCGTGTACACCTGTCCTGTCCACATGTCCTGTCCACCTGGCATGTCCACCTGGCATGTACACCTGGCCTGTACACCTGGCATGTGCACCTGGCCTGTCCCTGTGTCCTGTCCACCTGTCCTGTCCGCGTGTCCTGTCCACCTGTCCTGTCCGCGTGTCCTGTCTCGGTGTCCTGTCCACCTGTCTACAGACTGGGGGAAGGCCCTACTCACACCATTCCCATGACCCCATACGTTGTTCTCCTTGGGAGTAGCTGTATACTGACCAGTCTGTGTATGATGCTGGAACACGGCGGGGAGCTATCCCTGTATAAGGTTGGGACCGGGGGGGGCCGTTTTTACCACCCCCTTTGAAAGGCCGGGGGGAGGGGGGGGGTTGGTAAAAAACCAGCTGTGGAAGGGGGGGGGGGGGGGGGGGGAGAAAATGCGCCCTGACGAGTCTGTGTACAGTGCTGGGACACGGCGGGAGTCGCTGTGTACTGACCAGTCTGTGTACAGTGCTGGGACACGGCGGGAGTCGCTGTGTACTGACCAGTCTGTGTACAGTGCTGGGACACGGCGGGAGTCGCTGTGTACTGACCAGTCTGTGTACAGTGCTGGGACACGGCGGGAGTCGCTGTGTCTTGAGTGTGACATCCTGCCCAGTGTAACCGACGTTTTGACGACTTCCCCGAGCAGCGCCGTGCCCTTAGCCCAGCTGTGGCCTGTTCTCAGACAGCTCCGAGTTCCTGAAGATCTTCGTGCCGCTCTACATGGTGATATCGCTCTCCCAGTTCATCACCTACCTGCTGACTCTTATTGTCGGCGAGAAGGAGGCGAAGATCAAGGACGGACTCAAACAGATGGGACTGCGCGATTCTGTGTACTGGTGAGTTTCCATGCGCTACCGTTAGCAGGAGGCCCGTTGTTTCGGCGGATACTGGACCCCACACACACATCCATTGTTTGCATGCGGTGTGGTGCCGTAAATTCAGATGGCATTGGATGAAGTTAGTCCACTCTGTTTTTGTTTGCACCGAGTCTGTTGTGATACATGATCCGTCAATAGCTTGCGCTGCGTCAATACTGGTGGGCGCCTTGAGCCGTTCTTCGCAATGCGGTTGCCAGTAATAATCGTACTGTAATTATCTGAATTCATGGAATCTACAATGCCTGGCCAGCACTCCCTCACAGCTCGCTGTTGGGGGCATTCCACGACAAATCGGCTGGTGAACTGACAATTTGACACCCACAGGCTGGTCAGTTCATTGGGCACGTTTCGTTCATTGGGAGCACACCAACTGTTGTTTCTAAATGTCAGGTACGTCCGTCGTTGGCCAATGTTTTTGTCGTTTCACCAACTTCATGACCGTGTTTGCGAAAATATGAACTTCCTCCAATTCATTACTCCAAACACTTCCCCATCAACTAGATTATTACCGTGTTGTCTGATCTTAACGTGTCGACTGTGAACACCGAACATGTTGATTGCAGTTATGTTATCAGATGATTTAGGCCAGCATATGCAGCACTCTCCTTGCCCGAAAACGTATTTATAATGATGATAATTTTTATTATTATTCTACCAAATAAATAATGGATCTTCATTTCGTCGTCGGTAAATGTGCGACTTTCAATGCACTGGAAGATGCCAGGTCACGTGACCTTCGACCAGCGTTAAAATATTGGTTTTTCGTCAGGTGTCAGATGTCGAAAGGAGTCAACTAAGATGTCGATCTTCCCCATGGAAGTGATGTCGTTTATAATATTGTCTAAGTCCTTCAAACTCAATTTTGAGCCCATAGCCTGTTTATATGTGCATCTGTTTCGTTTATTTTGGGAGACACCTATTATAGGGATACTTATGTTAATGACAATGATACGAATGGCATACTATCAGCAAATTATCTTGAACAGTAGACCATATCATGGGTAAATCCCTTTACTTGAAATCGCGTTCGGTACAAGATGTATCACAATCTGTAATGGTAAGCAAAAACATGATACTTACACACAAACCACGGTTAGAAACGAGGCGTGTAGACATCACAAACACACATCAAGAAGCACGATGTCGATAGTTCTTTGGGAAGGATGTCTTCTCATTGTTCAACAGGTGGTACATTCCACCCTATTTCACGAATAATTTATCACTGCCTTAGACCAACATCTGACTTGGTCGTGTTGGGTCGACACGACCCAACACGACCCGTGCACTCGATCGCCAAGATGTTTTCCTACTGGGAGCTCATTGAAACCGACGTCAATTGATTGGTGTTGCTCCAATGAACCGATATCCCAATGGATTCATGTTGGTCGTGTCTGAACGGCCGAAGGAATTCCCGTGATATCACAGGAAATATGTCGCACCTTCAATCGCAACCTTGATATGCACATTCATTGTGTGAGCAGGCCAGCATCTTGAATGTGTGCATTAGCTGGTCTGCTTCACATCACTGAAGGGAGGGAGGGCGGGGGGGGGGGGGTGCCATGAGTTCCACACCAAATCCGGAAGACATTGATGGAGCCAGATTAACCGATGGCTCACCGGAGGTATATACAGCGATACGACTGAGTTACCACGCCTTTCATTGCTGTATGGAATTAGCAAGTGTTTGTATTTAGTTTGTGAGATCGGACGGACTGCAGAAGACACGACCCGCTGACAGCACACCAATGCTGAACAGCTGCACTTCGAGCCAGCACGTGTTCGGGAAGTCACTCCCAGCAAAGTCACTCCCAGCAAAGTCACTCCCAGCATTGCGGTCTGTCCGGCGCAGACACGCGCCCTTCGAAGACAAGAACACTGCAGGCTGGGATCCGACAGGTTGAAGTCGGTGAGCACATTTTGTTGCGTCATATTAATCTTGGAATCGTTCGACAATTTCCTCCATGTGTTCGTAATGTTTCACAACTTTGGCTGTTGCACATATTGTAGCCATTTTCAAGCTACACGTCCAGCATTTTAGAACCTCCTTGCTCCTGGTAGGTGCCTAATACGACGACCCTAAGTCAATCACAATAGCACAACTTGTTCGTTGCTCGAAGAGTTCACATGTGTGCGTGTGTTACAGGACCTCCTGGTTCCTGGTGTACGCCTTGTACGTGTTCGTGGTGGCTAGCATCTGCATGGTCATCATGTACTTCAGCAAGCTGTTCCCCTACTCGGACAACATTTACATTTACATCATCTACATTCTGTACGGCTGGTCGCTCGTCATGTTCGGCTTCATGCTGACACCCTTCTTCCAGAAGGCAAAGGTGGGTAAGACCTTGGCTGCGACTGTGCGTGAGGTATCCTCGCCAGTGTTGCTCGTCATGTCGCTCGTCATGTCTCGTATGTTCGGCTTCATTAACCCTTCTTCCAGAAGGCAAAGGTGGGTAAGACCTTGGCTGCGACTGTGCGTGAGGTATCCTCGCCAGTGTTGCTCGTCATGTCGCTCGTCAGTGTCGCTCGTCATGTTCGGCTTCATGCTGACACCCTTCTTCCAGAAGGCAAAGGTGGGTAAGACCTTGGCTGCGACTGTGCGTGAGGTATCCTCGCCAGTGTTGCTGTTGCTGGCGATGGCTGTACTTGCAATGATTATAGGAGTGTCATGAATACTTGCTACTGATTATTGACTACCGTGCGTTGTCCATATCTGTATACCGTGTGTTTGTCTACTGGTATCGAATTTTCATGACTACTGGTATCCATGCGTACTACTGGTTTCAGCTCACTTCGACTTTTGTTTTGTAATTATGGGTACTTGTTCGTCGGTTGTTCGTCGTCCGCTTGCTATTTCCATTTGCCTGACGTTGCCCGGCCTGTTGGTACTCTCCGTTCCACTGCTTCCGCCATTTTTCCAACACGTCATGTGTTCACTGATGGTGCGCTCTCTTTCCCTGGTGTATTTCGCGACGCCACGCGTCTATTATCCGCTTTTTTCCCCACATCGCCCGTACCTAGTTGGTCATATCACGCTGCCTTTCCCTCGTGTATCCCGAAATGCTACGTGTTTGTCTAACCTTGCCGCGTGCTTATCTGTGTCTCTTATCTGTCTGCTACTGCTCGTACCGGTCTGGGTGGTGCATCATCTCTGTTATCCATGCCTTGTACATGCTTGTCTACGTCGCGCTGGTGCTTCGAAGGTTTTATTGGGGGGGGGGGACCTAGCAATACCGAGCTGATGAATTCTAAATGTATTGGAGAGGCTTCCCTTATGGTTCCACGTTACAGTGAGTGATTATTGGAGCGTTTCCGCGAAAACAGATCCTACCTAGATCCTACAGATTATTGGAGCGCGAAAACAGATCCTACCTATGTCCGTGCTTCCTGTTTGTGCTCGAGTCCGAAGGCTTGGATAGTGGCTATGTCATGGACAGTTGATGCTTAGGCGTCACCGAGATCCTGCAGTTTGGCATTGGGCTTATGGTGACATATAGAGCGTGACACGTGTATTGTGCAATGTACACCACATGGAAAGCGTGTCAGATACCAAAGCCCCACGTGAAGCTGTAGAGAAGTTCTGCAACGCCCGACCGGTGCCGTGCGGACTAGCCCGGTCTGTGTTGCAGTGAGAGCCTTGTTCATAGGTGGTCGGTGCCGTGCGGGCTAGCCCGGTGTGTGTTGCAGTGAGAGCCTTGTTCATAGGTGGTCGGTGCCGTGCGGGCTAGCCCGGTGTGTGTTGCAGTGAGAGCCTTGTTTATAGGTGGTCGGTGCCGTGCGAACTAGCCCGGTCTATGTTGCAGTGAGAACCTTGTTCATAGGTGGTCGGTGCCGTGCGGGCTAGCCCGGTGTGTGTTGCAGTGAGAGCCTTGTTCATAGGTGGTCGGTGCCGTGCGGGCTAGCCCGGTGTGTGTTGCAGTGAGAGCCTTGTTCATAGGTGGTCGGTGCCGTGCGGGCTAGCCCGGTGTGTGTTGCAGTGAGAGCCTTGTTTATAGGTGGTCGGTGCCGTGCGAACTAGCCCGGTCTATGTTGCAGTGAGAACCTTGTTCATAGGTGGCCGATGTCATGCGAACTAGCCTGGTCTATGTGCAGTGAGAGCCTTGTTCATAGGTGGCCGGTGCCATGCGAACTAGCCCGGTCTATGTTGCAGTGAGAGCCTTGTTCATAGGTGGCCGGTGTCATGCGGGCTAGCCCGGTCTGTGTTGCAGTGAGAGCCTTGTTCACAGTTGGTGAATGTGATGCGGACTAGCCCGGTATGCGTTGCAGCGGCACCCTTGTTCACAGGTGGCCGGCGGCGTCGGAAACCTGGCGGTGACTGTGCTGTCTCTGCTGTTCCTCGTGCAAGTGTACATAAACACCCTGCCATCGGGCTTCTTCTGGCTGCTGTCGCTACTCAGCCCCGTGGCGTTCACATTCGGCATCGAACGTGTGAGTGGAGGAGGAGGTGGGGGGAAGGGAAGATGAATTTAGAGGTAAGAGGATGGCGTTGGGGCTAGGGACCATAGGTAGATAGTATAGCATAACACGGATTGGATATCTGAACGGATATCCGTTTGGTATGGATAACTGAAAGAATTGGATGGAGTTTGGCAAATATAAACGAGTGCGGATTGTACAACTGATTGGCTATCCAACTTTTCCAGTGAAACGGAAATTGAATGGGCAAATAATATTTCCATCTTTTTTCCAACCACAACTTTACACAATATGATGTTGGGATTAGCGGATGCTGGTGTTTTTGTTTTAGTATCTTACAAATATATGATGCCACTAATCAGCAAATATTTACCATACCTATTTTCACAGGTACCCTTGATGTAAAGCGCATGCAAAATTAGCTTGAGGTGGATTCATTCCATGGTCTATCAATTTCCAGTCAAAGTCAACCTTCTATGCGATCCCGATTAATAAAGTCACATTGTTAGCCTTGCGCTCGTGGATACCATCTATCTATGATCACATTCAGCAACCCATTCATTCACCTGTAGCTTCATTGTTACCGAGGTAGTTTGGTACCTACAGACCGATTATGTCGTAGGTATATATGGTGCTCAATAGTCCTACATATAGTGAGCCATATGAAACTGTTAACTCACAATCAGATAATAGAGTGCTGTCAGCAAGACAAGGTATGCATGGCAATTGTTCAGGAAAACAATTCCAGTGCCTTCCCTGACAATTTAAAATGAGTATAGAATACTACAGCTGGTAGGTAAGCAGTGTCACCGAAGATGGCGCACATGTTGCTTTTAAACAAAGGAGGTCCTCGTGAAGCTGTCTCCGACGTCATCATGGCTTCAGAAGAGCTCCAAATTTGTACAAAATTTAGCGACCCACGTGCATGTGGACTTAACTAACTATGCTGCCATCTGTGAGTGTACTTCGGTTGGAAATGGTATGCTCACTAAGTTCCATTTAATTATATAACTTTAGAGGCGAACAACTGATAGTGCCAACTCACTTCCAAGGCAAAGTGTTTAGCATTCCTATCACATGGGCAGCCATTGTGCTAGGCTTAGTTGGTGTATTATATTAAGTCATGATTTCGTAATCTAACAAACTGTAATCATGAAGTACTAATCAGATATAGCGATCATTTTTAGATCTTACTACCAAATGTATGTTCTTTCTTGTTGAACACTAGCCAACTGTATGCATACAATCATGAATGATTCCATCAAGCATTTGTCGAACTGTACCTCAACATCAAGTTGGCAGCGCTTCTACCAAATGACACCAGAGATATCTCGTCAAAATATGGGAAGAAATAATCACGTTCTTAATATGCAGGGATTCGGAAAGTGAATCAGAAAACACCATCGCCAAATGGAATATGCACTTAATAGTGTTACAAGGTTATATATTGCGGGACGTTTCAGTGATTTTTATGCTTGTTCACATTTAAAATAAACCAGAAATAAAAATATGCTGTCATCTATGAAAAGTAGCGCATTATTATCAGATTCGAAGCAGTGGTAGACAAATATAATATTGTGTTTGCAAGCGGTGATGTACGTACCAAACTCAATCGCAAACATGAGTTTAAATAGGGTGTTTACAGCCTGAAGCAGATACTAAATGCAAGTTTGATAGCCAGGACAGTAACTGTTATGAGTAATGCCGTGGGAATGTGTTGGTTAATAAAAATAAGCTCATTACCATTAATTGATGGTAGGTTGTACATTGTACAAGCATGAGGTAGGTACCTGCCTAACTACATATGGATGTGTTTCGCTGCCAACCTATGCTTGTGCTTCATTGAATGCGTGACTTCCTAGCTAGGAGCCTAGATGGGCACTTCAAGGCATTTGGACGCCAATCGCACTGAACTGAAATAAACTGCTTTAGGTTGTTGGTGTTCTTAGGCTTTAAATGAAATGATTGCGAGTCTGCCATGACAAATTTGTGTTCTAATGCATTGCGCCTTGTAGCTACCTAGGTTTATTTTAGGTAAGTGCGTATTTTGTTAAAGATAGTGACACTGGTTTGCATGCGGACATGATGGATATTTTTAATATTTCATTTTCAAACTCATGTTTCATTTATCTTAGTTGATTCCTTTGTGGTTGTCCTGCTTCTTGTATGCTTTGTTCGTGCTCCTGCACCATGAGCTAGCATAAGTTAGAGGACTGCCTAGCAGCGTTAAAATAATGTTTTTTCGTTAGGTGTGAGATGTCGAAACGAGAACAGTAGGATGTCGAAATTTGCTATGGAATTAGTGTCATTTAAAATGCTTTTGATATCTTTCAGACGCAACTTTGAACCAATGGCGCACTTACGACTGTACTTTTATCATTTGTTTTGAGATTCATAACTTAGCAAGCGCTATATTCGGGATAGCGATAAAAACCTATGATATAAACCACCATTTTATGCAAAATCACATTAGAGGTCAAAATCCATTTACCTGAAATTGAGTTGCGAAATCTTCGTGTATCACTATCCCTTATCGAGAACATGAGCTTATCTTACTACTTATCAACGAGATACCGTTAGAAAGGAGACAAGAATACTTCATAAGGACGTATCACTAAGCAGGATGTCGATACTTCTTTGAGAAGGATGTCGATTGAGCGCTCAGAAAGTGGTATATTCCACCCTATTTCACGAATAATTTATCACTGCTGCCCAGTCTGTACATGTGATCTGAAGTGAAATTGTTATGTTTGCTAATATATCATGCTGCTAATGACAATTATAATCCACATTTAACACCATATGTTAATTTAGGTTTTTTTCTTAGTCTTGTTAACTACACATTGCACATCTACAGCTACAGCTACCGCTACAGTACATATTGCACAGCTACAGTCCATGGTGTACATCCTATTGTTTACTGTAACCAATCAGGCTTTAACAATTTTAAATTTTTGGAAGTGAATTGGATAACGGATGGATATCTGATACGGATATGGATAGGGCTTGGATTGGTTCATACAGATATGGATTGGACAGGATTTGAAAATGTAAATGCGTGTTATGCTCTAGTTGAGAGGTAGGGAGGATGGGATGGGAAGGTACAGATGGTGTGGTGGAGAACCAGAGAGGATGGGGTAGAGAGGTGTGGAGGTAGGGAGGATGGGATGGGGAGGTACAGATGGTGTGGTGGAGAGGCAGGGAGGATGTGGTAGAGAGGTGTGGAGGTAGGGAGGATGGGATGGGGAGGTACAGATGGTGTGGTGGAGAGGCAGGGAGGATGTGGTAGAGAGGTGTGGAGGTAGGGAGGATGGGGCGGTGAGGTATAGGGGATGGGTGGAGGGGTAGGAGGATGGGGTGGAGGGTTGGGGAGGATGGATGGAGAGGTAGGGAGGATGGGACATGGAGGTGGGAGGAGGGCGAGGTGGCTCAGAGGGACGGACACCGTGGAGCCGCGTCCACAGGGCCATTCGAATGTGTTGCCTTGGGGAGGGCTTTTGGTTTCGTTTCTGGAATTTACTGGGACGATAAGATAACAATTCAATGTACTGTGGCAACACAGTCGCTGCTACACCTAACAACTGTCTTCCTTTACTAAATGCCAGTCATCCTCCAATACATTTATCTACTTACACCGGCGCACAGATGATTGATATCTACTCATCTTTACTTCATCAGATTTGGCGGAAATCACAACCTACTCAACAAATTTGTATTGTTGGCAATGTGCATATTCACCCGTACCAATCGTCAGCCCGTGCCACATCCTGACCACGTCCCTATCCCTGACTGTGTTGTCAGCCCGTGCCACATCCTGACTTCGCCTCTGTCCCTGACCTCGCCTCTGTCCCTGACTGTGTCGTCAGCCCGTGCCACATCCTGACCGCGTCCCTATCCCTGACTGTGTCGTCAGCCCGTGCCACATCCTGACTTCGCCTCTGTCCCTGACCTCGCCTCTGTCCCTGACTGTGTCGTCAGCCCGTGCCGTATCCTGACCTCGCCCCTGTCCTTGACTGTGGCATGCTGACCTCGCCCCTGCCTCTGACTGTGTCACCGTCCCTGGATAGGTCACTGAGTCTGACCTTGTTGCCGATCCGGCAGGCGGTGGAGCTGGACACGAAGAAGATCGGCCTGCTCTCCAGCAACCTCTGGGAAAGCGACGGAGGCATGCCGTTCGCCGGCTGCGTTATCATGATTGTGATCGACATCTTTCTCTACGCCTTCCTCGCCTACTACTTGGACAACGTTATACCGAGTATGTAGGCTGGCTGCGGACTGGCTATTGATGTATTGGTTTTTGATCTTGTCGACTTGCCATAGGATGTTTCAGTTGGTTGTCGCTCTCCACGTTGGGGAAACTCCTTACTGATTGATTTTGAAGGGGCATCACAATTCTTGAAAATGGCCACATAGAGCCAAGAAAGAACTGCAGCACTTGCTGTATGTTTGGTGTTATATGCACTGTGTTGTACGTTTGGCCCTGTGGTCATATGACTGAAATAGTCTGTTTTGTCAACTGGACATTTGGTTACCTCTTACTGTATGGAGGTATAGCGGAAAGTAGTTGTCCTCTCTATAAATTATTTGGCGCTCTGGCGAGGCATTACATATGCATCAATATTACACGACGACCTTTTCTCGGAA
The DNA here is from genome assembly GCA_034440615.1 of Ashinkailepas kermadecensis. Lineage (NCBI taxonomy): Eukaryota > Metazoa > Arthropoda > Thecostraca > Neolepadidae > Ashinkailepas > Ashinkailepas kermadecensis. The sequence goes on from JAOTOM010004946.1 coordinate 198,498, forward strand.
AACAGATATGGTTGGATCTGGTTAGATCTTGATCATCCCATCTATATATATTTAGATACTATGGTTAGATATGGTTTGTGTTCTCCAATGAGTAACGGCAGCGCGATCTTGCAATCCACATGGCCTTTAACTCTGAATTGTATCCAAATGTCTGAAGGAATTGAAGTACAATTATCCTGTCCGTGGGTGTTTGTGAAGTGGTCTCCTATAGGGATATCGGCTGTTCTATTTAACCTGTTCCGAATGTGTTCGTTGAATCCGAGTCGGACTGGGTGTTTGGATTCTCCGATGTACGTAGCCTGACACAGCTTGGGCGACATTATATATCCTTTTTTTTGGTGCAGTCTCCGATGAAACCGGGCCTACATGTATGGAAACGCTGTCCCCCAGGGCACCTAGGCTAAACGCATCAAAGAGCGCAATTTTCTGTTGTGTTTTTACCAAGCTATTCGCACTTTAGACGAGACTTCCTCACTATTTTCTTTACCTTGCAAAGTACGTTTTCGTCAATGCATGACAGCGTTAAAAACCATCGGTCTCATCCCGTTTGCGTCGATGTCTGGAAAACCTGGTGTGCTGGCGGGTTTTGTTTTGTTTCACTTCCCACAACAGCCTTGATCACAATTGTATTGGGCAGCCGTTGTCCAAAAGCATAGTGAATCCATGACCACGTGGATGGGAAGACCGCTCGCTGGGTGGTGATTTATTAGGGGACACAAACCAGATCTAAATTCGAACACTGGCTCTTGGCATACATGATATGATTAGGCGATAGGTATGTGTCCACTGTGTGGGTATTTCGTCAGTATGTCGCGCGTGTCGTGAGTGTCATGGGCGGGTGTGCGTATGCGTATTGCGCACGGAACTGTAGCCTACGGATTGTGTTGTTCTTGCTGGTATTGCGGTGCTCGTGTGTATGTTCCTACCGGGTTAAAGCAGATAGATGAAATAGGCACGCGAAAACAGGCCTAAATTGACTAGTGTACTTTAGAGCTTCGATAAGTTAGCTATATACGAGTAATAATAATATAGCCTCGTATATAATAATATAATAATAATAATATAGTAATAATAATATTACTCGTATAGTAATATAGCCGAAGCAGTTAACGCGCCCCCAAATCCCAACTACACACACACACAACAGAGCTCAGACAAGATATTTGTTATGGCAGGTACCGTCGTGTGTTGGCAATGTAAGCACATGCGGATATATGTTCGTCCTGTACTAAGTACCATTTAAGGCGTCTCCGGAATCGGAGAGCTTCATGACTAGCATGCTAGCATGCTAGGCTAGCATGACCTGACATGTCATAGATATACAAAACATGGCAGTGAGAATACATACGATAGATTGAGTTTTTGTTTGGTTCGAGGAAGGGTTGTACCCGAATATACACTATGTGTAAAGTAACTCTTGACTGTGTTTTCTGGTTACCGAGTAAGGGTCATCGCGTACTATTGATAGCTGTCCTCTCTTCCAGCATATTTTCCTAGTCCCCTTATACACGAATACTATTTGAAGTCGGACCGTGCTATTGCGCGCCTTTTTCGAAACTGGAATATCAGCTGTGTTGTGCTTGTGTAAGCCGGGTTTTTTTTTCGCAGACGAATTTGGTCGTCGTGAGTCTCCGTTCTTCATTTTCAAGAAATCCTTTTGGTTCAGCTCCAAGACAGCCATGGTAAGTGCACTGAGTGAGGGGCTGCAGCGCTGGACGGCCGGCGATCGTGGCTGCGGCTTGGGCTGCGGTCTGCGGCTTGCTGGTCGGATGAGGTCGGATGAGCTGGGCAGCAGAACTCATTTGCTGAATCGGGCGTACGGTTCCCACACGGGCTCACCGACGACCGCGTCATAGCTTTGCGTTTGTGATGCACATGCATTTCAGACTCGTCCGGCTCGGATATTTTACTCTGCTCCTATACTACTACACCTGGCTCTGATGCTCTAATATGCCACTATACTACTACGTCAGGCTCTGATACTCAGTCATAAAGTCATAAAGTGTTAAGGCTACGAGCCACAGGGGTCCATCTGGGTTAGCCTGTCTAGACAAGATACTAGAAAAGCACATGCTCTCGCCCCAATCAATCCATTATCTCAAATTTATCGGGAGCTATATATCCCAGCATATCTAGCACCATTCACCTGATATTGCATAACACACTCAACAATTACAAACTCCTCCGATCATGCCCATTGTGCAACCATTGCTAATCTCATCAGTATCACATCCCGAAGGAAGGTGCTGAATCGGGGACGAGTGGTCTAGGGGTAAGATGCTCGTCTCACAATCGAAGGTTGTGGGTTCGAGTCTCACCTGTCGCTACTCTTCGCCCGCGACCAATCGGCGTGAGAGATTGGCGACGCTACATGACTCAACGGTCGACGTGTCGTAAAACCAATAACCGACCAATAACCAACCGAAGGTGCTGAATCTACTGCTAGGTACACCATATATAAAGTTATGAAGTGTTTAGACTTAATAAGAGACCCAAGGGCCCATCTAGTTAAGTCTGTAAATGGAAGATACCATAAGCCTGGTAAAAGGACCCACCCCAACCATCACCACATCCTAAAGGAACCATCCACCAACATCCCACACATCTATCAATGCCTGTCTACCCTAGCTATCCAGCCCTATTCCCTTGATCCCTCACATAACACATGTGGATTTAATTCCTTACCAATAATTTTCGAACTGCATCCATGCCTGCTTAAAGGGGTCTGTGTCATGCACACTTATTTAGCATAAATCTCACCCCATCCATCTCAAATCAGAACTCAAATACAAGATTTTCCTGTCTAAACATTTGTCCACCCTACTTTTAAATACATTCAATGAGAACTCCCCACAACATCAGCAGGCAGCCTATTCCACTGATCAACAACCCTTTGACTGGATACCTGTTGTCGGGTCTGCTCTGCTATGCTACTATATACTACGTCCGGCTCTGATACTCTACAATGCTACTATGCTACTACGTCCGGCTCTGATGCGAGCTTGTCCGGCTCTGATACTCTACAATGCTACTATACTACTACGTCCGGCTCTGATACTCTACAATGCTACTATACTACTACTTCAGGCCCTGATGCGAGCTTACCCGGCTCTGATACTCTACTATGCTACCACGTCCGGCTCTGATACTCCTGACGAGCTCCGCTGGCTCTGATGTTCCTGTGGACCTTGCTCGTGCCGACGCGACTGTCCGACCTGCTGACCATAGCACATCTGCCCGACCCTGATGACCTTGACATCCCACTATTCCGCCGATGACACCCCGGTATCGCCTTGCTGACCCCGACTCCTGCTCGACCCCGCCTGGCCGTGTCTAACCCTCTCTGACACTCAGTGATGATTATTCGTGAAATAGGGTGCAATATACCACTTTCTGAACACTGAATATACATCCATACCAACGAAATATCGACATCGTGCTTCGCGATTAGTCTTTATGAAGTCTTCCTATCTAATTTCCAACAGTATCTTGTTGATAGGTATCATCCTTGTACTCACCATTGTTGATTGTGATGCACGAACAGCGTTAAAATATTGATATTTCATTAGGTGTGAGATGTCGAAACAAGTCCAGTAAGATGTCGAACTTCACCATGGAAATGATATCGTTTAGAATGTCATGCTTGTCATTGAAACTCATTTTTGAGCCAATAGCATGCTAATATCTGCATATTTTTGTTTGTTTTATAAGACACCTAATTTAGGAATACTTATATTAATGACATCGATAAGAATGCCATGCTATCAACAACTTGCATTGAACGGCAGACCACATCATAGGTGATCTCTTTACATGAAATAGCGTTAAGTACGAGATGCTTATGTATCATAATCTACAATGGTGAGCATAAGCATGATACATACATGGCATCATCAGAAGCGAAGCATGGAGACTTCATATACCCATATCAAGAAGCACGATGTCGATACTTCTTTGGGAAGGATGTCTCTTCAGTGTTCAGTAGTGCACGAACATCTCTTAGCACAATTCCAGGTTAGGGGATTACCCATGATGTGGTCTGTTATACAATCAGTTGATAAGGATGGACATTTTGTATTGTTATCGCTACAATAGTTATCCTTAAATTAAGTATCTCAAAAGAAAGGGAAAAGGTGTATGCATGAGTATGCTGTTGGATTAAAATTGTGCTTGAAGAACTTACAAGTTATGTCAAGAAACATAGTTTCCATGGCGAATTTCAACATCCTACCGTACTCGTTTCGACATCTCACACCTAACTAAAAACCATTATTTTAACACTGTTGACACTGGGTGTGTGTGCCCAGCTGCTGGGGGAAGACGACAAGCAGTACGTGTCGGTGGACCAGGAGGCGACCAATCCCGACGTGGAGCCCGTGTCACAAGAGGTGAAGAAGAAGCTCGCTCTGCGTGTGTTCGCCCTGCGCAAGCAGTTCAAGACCGACGACGAGACCCTGGTGGCCGTTAACGGTGAGGAGGTCGTGTGTTCGCCCTGCGCAAGCAGTTCAAGACCGACGGCGAGACCCTAGTGGCCGCTAACGGTGAGGAGGTCGTGTGTTCGCACTGCGCAAGCAGTTCAGGACCGATGGCGAGACCCTAGTGGCCGCTAACGTTGAGGTCGTGCCCTGGTTGACCCGACTGTGGTCGAGCATGCTGACCGCTGACATGTCACTAATGCCAGCGCGACGTGTCGACGACAAACTTTTCGTCGACTGAAGTGGACTGAAGTCGACTGGGCGGTGTCAGTGCCATCGATGAGTACGGAATTATGGAAATAGAGTGCGAGCTGTGATTCGTTACTGGACAGACTTGTCTTGTGCTCTGGCCTCGATTGACTTCTTATAGCTTTCTGTGCGTGCACTGAGTTCACAGAAGACTGCATGAAGCCAAGCGAAGCCAGAGCACCCGGCCGAAGATCGACCAGTGACGAATCAAAGCTCACAATCTACTTCCCGAATCCATGACGTCTGGAGCTACCCCCAAGCAGGACGAGTGATATCCAGTCGGTCCTTGCACGCAATCACCTGACATGATCGGTTCTGACCTGACGCGTCCTGGCTTGGCGGCAGATCTCAGCCTGGACATGTACGAGGGTCAGATCACGGCCATCCTGGGGCACAACGGCGCCGGCAAGACGACCTTCTTCAACATGCTGACCGGCCTCACCATGCCGACGAGCGGCACGGCCACCATCTACGGCCTGGACATCACGTGAGTCGCACCGACTCGGCTGTGGCCGCGGCGTCGGAGACTCGGGCTCGGCAGCAGCCTCGGCACACGGTCGGCAGGTGTTGCGGCTCGTGAGGCTCGGGAGCAGCCTCGACACACGGTCGGCAGGTGTTGCGGCTCGTGAGGCTCGGGAGCAGCCTCGACACACGGTCGGTAGGTGTTGCGGCTCGTGAGGCTCGGGAGCAGCCTCGACACACGGTCGGCAGGTGTTGCGGCTCGTGAGGCTCGGGAGCAGCCTCGGCACACGGTCGGCAGGTGTTGCGGCTCGTGAGGCTCGGGAGCAGCCTCGACACACGGTCGGCAGGTGTTGCGGCTCGTGAGGCTCGGGAGCAGCCTCGGCACACGGTCGGCAGGTGTTGAGGGTGTTTTGGAACCGATATACTGAAGCATGGCGAAAAACACCGAACGACACCAACGACGAAAACACCAACGAATGCAGCATGAGCACATTGTACCGATGTTGTATTCGTGGGCGGCACGATAAATGGGAGTAGCGCAATTTGTCATGTTAACAGTCTTCCGTTTTCTGGAATGACTTTGTGCCCATGTGTATGAAGTATTGTACTGATATGTTTATCGATGGTGAGCGTAGTGCTGCATTTTAGTCACATGACTCTTACGTAGTAGTATTTTTAATGCTTATCAAATCTATTTATTTAATCAACAGGGCTTGCTTAATAGAGGAACTATGGGGAAGATGTCAATTATTTGGATAGGTTGATATTCTCATACGTTCTGTAAGGAAAATGACACATCAGGACATGCATCAAAACGTAATTTTCAGAACATGGGAAAGTAAGGTTCTGAATTACTATAAGTTTAAGATTGTATTAAATGATTACAGTGCACTTGTATCGAAGCGTGCGTCAGGGAACCCGGCGACATGCGGCAACTGATGGTATCACGCTTCACGAACCCGCGCCTTTCCTCATCATGTCTCTTTCCTCAGGAAACCGAGCGACGTGCCTCTCCTCATAACACTCATTTATCAGGAGCTCAACAACGTAACACTCCTTATTACACTGTCCTTCTTCAGGGACCCGACCCAACATGCCTCTCCTAATGCCTCTTATACTGTCCTCCCTCAGGGATCCGACGCACCTCTTCTCAACTCGTTCCTTTCTCAGGGACCCGACCCATGCGCCCAAAAACCCTAATAACTAACTAACTAGGGACCCGACCCAACATGCCTCTCCTCATAACGCTGTACTGCTTTAGTGACCTGGTGTACCCCTACTAAGCTCTCCTTCCTCAGGAACCCGAGCGAACTGTCTCTCCTCATAACTCTCCTTCCTCAAGGACCCGAGCGACCTGTCTCTCCTCCTGACTCTCCTTTCGCAGGGACCCGAGCGACGTGCCTCTCCTCATGACTCTCCTTCCTCAAGGACCCGAGCGACGTGCCTCTCCTCATGACTCTCCTTCCTCAAGGACCCGAGCGACGTGCCTCTCCTCATGACTCTCCTTCCTCAGGGACCCGAGCGGCATGCCTCTCCTCATAACTCTCCTTCCTCAGGGACTCGAGTGACATGCGGAAGCTCTGGGGTATGATCGGCATCTGTCCCCAGCACGATATTCTGCTGGATGACCTCAGCCCACGCGAGCACCTGGTCTTCCTGGCCGCTCTGCGGGTGAGTGGTGTGGCAACGTGTCAACGTGTCACGTGGCAACGTGTCAACGTGTCACTGCCATGTGCCTCCACTGTGGCCGCGTGTGATGTCTCGTCTCATGTGGTGCCCACCGATGTTAGTGTGCACTTTCGACGTTTGGCGAGGTGTTGATGAGTGGGCCATCAATATCTGCCCATTGTTCTGGGACGCCGAGCCGCAATACTGGCGACACCGCGTGGCGAGTTGTTCTGGAACGCCGAGTCGCCGTACTAGCGATACCACGTGGACGTGGGATGTAAATTGTGCCTATTCGAAGCTGCTCAGGTGGCGCTTCATACGGACTTGCTGAGCGGACTTGCTGAGCACAGATGCCTGGTCAATATCCTAAGATTCATTTTTCTTAGAGTGGAGGTTATCAGAAGAAGATACCAAGCCTAACGGATGGCGTCAGAACAAATGAACAATATCATAGGGTAAAGTGTTGCCCCGAGTATGGAAAACAGTAATTATCAGCCAAGCGTTGTGATGACAGCATGACACTTGAATGTCGTCAAATCGGCGTTAGCTGTTCCAGTTAACTTATGCGACATTGCGCAACAGCAAATTCAGGAAGTCAATACCTTGCTCCAGGATGTCAAAACAAACTCATATCAGGTGTTGGTTTCCACTTAAATTTAGGAATTTCCGGCCGCTATACCCAGCTCTATGTGTGACGGACATGGACTCCGCTGGCTTCAGCCCTGGCCAATGACCATACCCCGCCGAAGGTGTTCATCTGAACCATATGGACATTGGTATGAACATGGCATTTTGCTGTATAGAGATCGGTTAATGCTTGGTGTTGGTCTGTCTCTCCTGCTCTCCTCCTTGCGTATGCCTTTATGGCTACATTATCCATAGCCAACGTACAATATACTGCACACTAATGTGGCACATATGCTGGTTCGGTACCAGAAGCCCGAATTCTAAATACGGCCTGACTATTTCTCTGGCCTGGCCCTGATCCTGGCCTTGATCGCGAGTCGTTCCGCTGACCACAGTGACCTGACATTGTCAGGGATGCTGCCGTACCGTCAGCGGGTGGTGGTGGACACCACTGACCCTGTCGCTGATCCTGACCTCAGTGACCTGGCATTGCTAGGGGGTGCTGCAGTACCGTAAGCAGGCGGTGGTAGGCACCACTGGCCCTGACCCCGGTGACCGAACATTGCCAGGGGATCGCTCCGGGCCGTCAGCAGGCGGTAGTAGGCACCACTGGCCCTGACCCCGGTGACCTAACATTGCCAGGGGATCGCTCCGGATCGTCAGCAGGCGGTGATAGGCCCCACTGGCCCTGACCCCGGCGACCTAACATTGCCAGGGGATCGCTCCGGATCGTCAACAGGCGGTGATAGGCCCCACTGGCCCTGACCCCGGCGACCTAACATTGCCAGGGGATCGCTCCGGATCGTCAACGGGCGGCGGTGGACGCCACGCTTGCCGACATTGACCTGACCGAGAAGGCGGACGAGCCGGTGCGCGGCCTGTCGGGCGGCCAGAAGCGCAAACTATCCGTTGGTGAGTGGGCGGCGGTCAAATGCAGTGTTATGGTTAGCTAGTTGTTGGGGCGCAACGGTGCCCAGACCACAAATTGGTGGTGATTTAGCACCAAGGTGGGATTTAGCACCAAGGGTCACATACACAGCTTCCACCCAATAAAACATCATTATCGCTATGAACACGCTCCCAATAGATTATATCTACCCGCAGACCTGACCATCACCATGATGTACCATGATTTTATCGGAAACAAAGACAACCAGCCGTGCTCGTTTGAATCGTACAGACATGTCGTTAAGAGTATGAACATTGCATTCACAAGACCCGCAGGCGAAGAATGCAGTAAGTGTTCCCTGCATGCCCAGCACAGCGCAGCAGGAGAGCATGGAAGAGAAGCATATAACCACCATGAAGAAGTGTGCCTAGTGTGCGAAGCGCACAGCGAACACCTAAAAGAAGCACAAGTCGCCAGAGATGCGTATAGATCCGATGCGAACAAGGAGTGGGAGCCTGGTACTGTGTACATATCTGCCGATATGATGCAAGTCTAAATGATACCACAGCTTCCACTGAAGGTGGCACTTTTCACGCGCCGCATGACGTGTTTCAATGAAACGTTTGTATCCCTGATGCCGTCAGAACGACACAGGAGAGTAGCGCACAGGCCGCATCGCACCAAATACGGCACCGGCGTTCTGTGGCACGACGGTATCGTGGGGCGTGGCTGCGAGGAAGTTGCAGCAGCGTCCTTTTCCTCACGACAGTGTGCCGTGATGTCAAGAATGTGGTCATTTGGCTGGACAATTGCGCGGCACAAAATAGGTCATGGACTTTAATGACGACCTTGCTGAAGGCAGTTCACAGCCCTGTGACCAAGACTGAGTCAATCAAGCTGAGGTTTTTCGAACCAGGCCGTACATCGATGTCGGCAGATGCCGTCCATGAGGTAATCTCGAAGAATCTCAAACGGACCGGCCTGGTGGTTGGTTGGTTATTGGGGTTTAGGGGCGCATCGACTGAAGAGGTCATGCAGCGCCAATGGACCGGCCTGGTGGAAGATTTCCGAGATTACCAAGGCGCTGCAGCAGCGGCAGGAGTAAAAGTGGTGTTGATGCAGCCAGGTGACAATATGGTCGACACCGAGGACGGTATCAGTCGGCACGCCCTGAAAGCGTTGGCAGACGATGGCCGGCGACCATACCTGGCGTCATTTAAGGAGGTAAAAGTGATCAGAGGCTCCGAAGAGCTGCTAACCAAGCAATCCCTGACAGAAACGAGGTGGGTGGCCTACAGTCTGCTGAAGTCGACGTGTGATGTCACGGCTCAATCGCAAGCGCGTGACAAGACGTGCGGCACGATCGACACCGAACGCCTTATGGGAATCTGCACGAAGCTCGTGCCCCACATGCAACCGCACAAACGGACGTTTTGGCTGGAGTTACTGGAGGAGGCACGGTGCCAACCTTTCAGGGAGCATACAAGGAGAAGACCACGTACAGGTGCGCCGGAGAAGAAAAGAGGCGGAAAGCACAAGTAGTCTGGCAAGTGCTGAACGAGTGGACGCACTGCAGTGATTCACTTCAGTCAGTTCCAAAATATGCCCATCTTCGTGCTATACCGATTAGTGGCATGCGACCCAATGATACTGGCAAAGTTTCATAAAGTATTCTATTTTTGTTCCAAGTCTTTCGCATACACGTTTTTCCCATATACGTGAACAGCTGCCCTAAATTACACATAACATGTTGATGTTGCTCTCCCAAGCGAAGCATATTGCCCTTTGGGAAGATTTTGCACTTCAGCAACTTAATGGCATTATTGTGCAATGTGTATTTTCACCTCCATTATTCGCCGCCGTTGGTATTCAGTTTCGCATAAAGATTTGGACGAACTGTGGTATGTGAACAGTTCGCAAATACAAAAGCATCCCAATTAAAGCTGGTGCCTTCCTATGCGGCCGGTTGTTCAGTGCAAGCTGGAATCAAGGACAAGAGCTGCAATTTAAATGTTGGTTGATAGCGAAGTCTAGCGATGAACTTGTTTGGTATTCAAGTTTAAAATAAACGCATTTAAATAGAAGATGGCAATGATTTGTATATCGCTCCTTGCAAGGAATCAACTTATGCCGTAGCAAATATTGTAGCAGCATCTGTAAGCCTTTGCATAGGGCCATGGAAATATACAGGCTGGACTCGTGAGAAGAACCACTACGTGCGGCATTAATACATTTCCTTTCAAACAACGTATGGGATTTTGACAGACCACCACCTTCGTAATGGCCTTTGCCTGGAAGTTCACGAGCATGGCAATGAACGTGTGGGATTTTGACCCGCTTTTACGACGTATGGGATTTTGCATTTGCATCACTGGTGAATATTGGCTTCCGAACCGGGTGCCCAAATCCGTTTTGAAATAACTCAAAATGTAAAGCAATTTTGAACATGTAATGTAGGTCAACAATTATGTCCAGTCTTGAAGATTATAATGGTATCTTCTTTTGTGAAGATATTTACCCAAAAGCAAAGCTATGGCACAAATGACAAAAACGTTCCTCCTGAACATTTTAAAATTCGCTAAGAAACTGACGTATGGGGTTTTGTCTTTGCACGGCAGCACACCTATCACTAGCCTCCGGGGTGAGACCAACCTCTCTAGCCTACAACAACGCAGAACACTACAACTCGTCAGATACCACTTCAGGACAACAACACAGCTAAATCACCCCTCCAATGTGGCATGGACTAAACCCTCGGTTCGGCGTTCCAAAAAATAAATAAATACAGCATTGCCATTGACTTGAAGCAGGTTCTCACATCCACACTGAAATTTCCGGAGGTTACCCCTGACCGGGTTCCCCGCCCCTTCTCTCATTTTGGCACATGAAACACCCCAAACTCGAGTATCTCTTGCGGCAAAATAAAATCCTGCTCACCCCCATCGAAGTCCAAATTAAGTTTTGTGAATATCAAGAGGCCCACCCACAACACACCTTTTACACTGACGGTTCACGTACCAGCAATGGTACGGGAGCCGCCTGGTGCGATGGGCCACACACTGGTCAAACAAAATTAACCCTTCACCATTCGGTATACACATCAGAACTAGTCGCCATATTCACCTGCCTCCAACACATCACTGCGTAACACATCACAACCCCTATTACAATATGCATTGACTCACGATCCTCCGTGGACGCCCTCGCGGCACTACACAACACCACGCACCCCACTCTCCACGCCATCCGACACCTATACAATGACAACCACGCACACCTTCAGCTCACCCTGCTCTGGATCCTCGGACATAGGGGTATCCTGGGAAATGAAAGGGTTGACGGTCTCGCCCGCGCGGCGATCGACCTCCCCGCCAACCATAGAGCTCTGGTGCCCCCAGGGGATCTTCTATCCCTCACTAATAATTTATTAAAAACATATATTCAGGACTGCTGGTCACATAACACCACACACCTACACGATATCAAGCCCACACTCTCCAGCTGGCCCTCCTCCAACCAGCACACACGTCTGAACGAGGTGACACTCGCCAGACTCCGCCTGGGACACACCAAACTGACACACGATTATATTTTTCATAGACCTCACCGCCATCCACTTTGTAACACATGTCACGTACGCCTTACCGTCACCCATATCTTACTTGACTGTCCAGCATATGCTCCTCACCGTCGCTACATCATCCAGTATTTCACCAAGATCCATTCACCACTTTCGCTTCGAGCTCTCCTCGGGAATGACCACCCGGCACTCCTCGAGTTACTCTTCCGCTTCCTATAGGACACAACACTTTCCGAACTGATATATAGCCTCCGTTGCATTTTCCTGAACCAAGCTAGCCTGATGTGAAGTCAAAAGTTATAAGACACGCGCCACACTCCGTGCTGGCTGTATGACTCCGCTCCACATCTCTTCCTTACCGATGTCGCAAAACACATACATATATGTTATCTCACACTAGGTAGACAGGATCCGATCCAATTTGGCTAATACGGACGGACTTCCTTTTAAATTGCGCTTGGTTTTTACCTACGTGTTTTCAAAGCAGCTTGGTTTTCCCCTTTTAGGGGTTTTCAAGCTTTAACTTAAAACATACACCTACACATACAAGGTCGGGCCTGAATCCAACGACTTGCTCTGGGTGACAGGCCTCCGCTTCGCCATCCAGGTCGCAGGTGGGCAGCGGAGCAGGTGGGCAGGTAGGCTGTGAAGCTGTCCACCCTCCAAATGTACTTCCAATGTTATGAGTGTCTGTATGTATGTATGTATGTCTGCACATGTACCTGTATTCCATGCGTGTATCGTCTCTACGCCATGTTTCTTGTTTGACGGCGTCTCTCCTTTCTTGACTAGTTGATATAACCGGATGTCACATAAGCCGGATTAACGTAATTCCTTCTTTAACGTAGCAATCTCTAGCAGATGGCACTTTGCCTCCGCTAAAGATTTGGGAAAAAGGGGAACAAAAATATCCAATAAATATATTGGTGTTTCCCCATGCTGTCGTTTATCACTGTGATATTCTTTTCTTACCAGTCCCAAAACCTGCCACGTGCGTTTTAATTGGTACTCAGCACCCAAGCACACACATTGACTGGATGATATTCAGGGGGGGGGGGGGGCACAATGGCGAACATCTGCGGTCTATGCTTACAACTGCCGTACTAATAAGCACTCGATAAATGTGATTTACTGTTTTAAATGATCAACTCCTCGTAAAGCCTGTCTGGTTCCTCCCCTGCTCCCATATTAGCGGCGATGCGGCAACCCGGTGCCCTATGAGCTGTGGGTACAAGTCAGGTGATGACTGTGACCCGAGGATCATAATCCGCTCGTCAGGCGCCGACCGGTGACCCGAGGATCATGATCCGCTGGTCAGACGCTAACCGGTGACCTGAGCATCGTGATCCGCTGGCCAGACGCTAACCGGTGACCCGAGGATCATGATCCGCTGGCCGGGTGCTGACCGGCAGCCGTGATCTGCGCAGGTCAGGCGCTGATCGGCGATCCGCGGATCGTGATCCTGGACGAGCCGACGGCCGGCGTGGACCCGTACTCGCGCCGCCACATGTGGAGTCTGCTGCAGCGGCGCAAGCAGGGTCGGCTGATGCTGCTCAGCACGCACTTCATGGACGAGGCCGACATCCTGGCCGACCGCAAGGCGATCGTGTCGGCCGGCCGGCTGCGCTGCTGCGGCTCCTCCATGTTCCTCAAGAGCCGCTTCGGGCTGGGGTATCACCTGACGTGAGTGGGGACGGCGGCGGTGTTTGGGTGTGTGGTTATGGCGTGTCGGTAGTGGGGCTGAGGGCGACATCGGACCGGAACCCGCCTCGGGCTGGGGTATCACCTGACGTGAGTGGGGACGGCGGCGGTGTTTGGGTGTGTGGTTATGGCGTGTCGGTAGTGGGGCTGAGGGCGACATCGGACCGGAACCCGCCTCGGGCTGGGATATCACCTGACGTGAGTGGGGACGGCGGCGGTGTTTGGGTGTGTGGTTATGGCGTGTCGGTAGTGGGGCTGAGGGTATCCCCAGACCGGGACCCGCCTCGGGCTGGGGTATCACCTGACGTGAGTGGGGACGGCGACGGTGTTTGGGTGTGTGGTTATGGCGTGTCGGTAGTGGGGCTGAGGGCGACATCGGACCGGGACCCGCCTCGGGCTGGGGCATCACCTGACGTGAGTGGGGACGGCGGCGGTGTTTGGGTGTGTGGTTATGGCGTGTCGGTAGTGGGGCTGAGGGTAGCACCGGACCGGGACCCGCCTCGGGCTGGGGTATCACCTGACGTGAGTGGGGACGGCGGCGGTGTTTGGGTGTGTGGTTATGGCGTGTCGGTAGTGGGGCTGAGGGCGACATCGGACCGGGACCCGCCTCGGGCTGGGGTATCACCTGACGTGAGTGTTGACGGCGGCGGTGTTTGGGTGTGTGGTTATGGCGTGTCGGTAGTGGGGCTGAGGGTAGCACCGGACCGGGACCCGCCTCGGGCTGGGGTATCACCTGACGTGAGTGGGGACGGCGGCGGTGTTTGGGTGTGTGGTTATGGCGTGTCGGTAGTGGGGCTGAGGGCGACATCGGACCGGGACCCGCCTCGGGCTGGGGTATCACCTGACGTGAGTGGGGACGGCGGCGGTGTTTGGGTGTGTGGTTATGGCGTGTCGGTAGTGGGGCTGAGGGTAGCACCGGACCGGGACCCGCCTCGGGCTGGGGTATCACCTGACGTGAGTGGGGACGGCGGCGGTGTTTGGGTGTGTGGTTATGGCGTGTCGGTAGTGGGGCTGAGGGTAGCACCGGACCGGGACCCGCCTCGGGCTGGGGTATCACCTGACGTGGGTGGGGACGGCGGCGGTGTTTGGGTGTGTGGTTATGGCGTGTCGGTAGTGGGGCTGAGGGCGACACCGGACCGGGACCCGCCTCGGGCTGGGGTATCACCTGACGTGAGTGGGGACGGCGGCGGTGTTCGGGTGTGGTTATGGCGTGTCGGTAGTGGGGCTGAGGGTAGCACCGGACCGGGACCCGCCTCGGGCTGGGGTATCACCTGACGTGAGTGGGGACGGCGGCGGTGTTTGGGTGTGTGGTTATGGCGTGTCGGTAGAGGGGCTGAGGGTAGCACCGGACCGGGATTCAGTGCATTGCGATAAACAAAGGTGGGTCAGCTCATCGCCATGCATAATCATCAAATGTTCCATCGGAAAAATACAAAAGGATAATCCGAAAATATTGTTTCAGGTGCAACAAAAATAATATCGACGTGATTGTTTTGTCAACACTACGACTTACCTGGCTGGTGACTGCTGGTGTTGGTGGGGATCGGTTCAGAGGGCAATGGTTCATCTAGGTGGGAATGCGGAGGCAGGCGGAAGAGGCGGGGATGCATCTGGTGGCGGAAGAGGTGGATGCATCTGCTGCGCCTGTACCGTGTGCTGTGTTGGCTTATGTCATAATATGCTTAATTGGACACTTGCTGGATGGCTCGTGTTTTGCCTAAAGCTTCTGAGTGGATTGTGGATTCAGATGTTTTATCGGACAGCTCGTTGTTTTGTGTCGTTTAAGCATGCGATTTCGGTACGCGAAGAAATTTTACCGGCTGAGACATGCTAACTACCGTCAAATGTGGTAATGATGCGCGCACTACTTCGCCTGTGATGCGCACCGCGTGCTGGTGGAGTATACCAAACATCTCTGGAAGTTTCGGCTGGTGCTTGACAGTAGTAGCGCGTTGTGGGTGGTGTTTTTCCGGGTCTCATCGTGGGCCCAATACTCATGATTTCGAAATCAATGTGCTGAAGTAAATGTAGTGGTGGTTCAGACACCGCTTGTGAAGTAAACCGAGAGACGAAAAACCAAAACTCGCGCGCTGGCACCACGTCCTCATACGACGAGTGTACTGCACGCATTGCTAGCGTGCGTATCGCACGAACAAATGACATGCCCACCGCGCGCGCTCTCTTCGCCGGTTACGTGCATTGTCGGCCCGCGTCGTGCACACCCCGTCCCGTCACGCCACGTGACACGTGGCGTGTGACGCACGCGCCACGTGTTCCACAGCATCGTGCAGGGCACGGACACGTCTGTGGAGGACGTTGACGCCGTGCTCGCTGGCCACGTGCCCGAGCGGGAGAAGGGCCGCACTCACGGCAACGAGCTCACCTTCGTGCTGCCCATGGACTCGGTGAGTGGGCGTTCGATGGCTGGCGTAGTCCGTGCTGTGGTGGCTAGCTGTGTGACTCGGCACGGTTGGATTTTGGTTTCGGTCATCCGTGGCGGCTTAGACTGTCAGCCTCCGCGAATGTTCGCAGTTGGGAAACGTTACCGCAGTGTGGCGAGGAGCCCGAGCGTGTCGTAAGACGAAGCCGGTGTTTTGATTATGAATTTGCCTGGAGCAAATGCACCGCAATGCCCCACCAAATGGGTGTCGTTATTGCATCGCCATGACATCATTATCGCATCGCCACAGCATCATTATCGCATCGCCATGACATTATTATCGCATCGCTATGATATCATTATCGCATCGCCACGGCATCATTATCGCATCGCCACGGCATCATTATCGCATCGCCACAACATCATTATCGCATTGCCACGACATTATCACATCGCTATGACATTATTATCGCATCGCCATGACATCATTATCACATCGCCACGGCGTCATTATCGCATCGCCACATTATCGCATCGCTATGACGTGATCGCATCGCCACGACATCATTATCGCATCGGTATGACATCATTATCGCATCGCTATGATATCATTATCGCATCGTCATGACATAATTATCGCATCGCTATGACATCATTATCGCATCGCTATGACATCATTATCGCATCGGCACGACATCATTATCGCATTGCTATGGTATCATTATCGTATTTCCACGACATCCTTATCGCATCGCTATGACATCATTATCGCATCGGCACGACATCATTATCGCATCGCCACATCATTATAACATCGATATGACATCATTATCGCGTCGCCCATCATTATCGCATCGCTATGACATCATTATCGCGTCGCCACGGCATATTTATCGCATCGCCATGACATCATTATCGCATCGCTATGATATCATTATCGCGTCGCCACGACATTATACATCGCTATGACATTATTATCGCATCGCCATGACATCATTATCACATCGCCACGGCGTCATTATCGCATCGCCACATTATCGCATCGCTATGGATCGCATCGCCACATCATTATCGCATCGGTATGACATCATTATCGCATCGCTATAATATCATTATCGCATCGCTATGACATCATTATCGCGTCGGACGACATCATTATCGCGCATTTATAACATCGCTATGACATCATTATCGCGTCGCCACGGCATATTTATCGCATCGCCATGACATCATTATCGCATCGCTATGATATCATTATCGCGTCGCCACATCATTATCGCATCGCTATGACATGGCATCGCCACGGCGTCGGCCGTACTAGCATACGCAGTCTGGCGCGAATAAAACCAACCGGTCTGTTCTCGTGCCCTTGTCTGGCATAGTCTAACGCAATGCAATGTGTGACGTGTTCAGCTCACGTACAAAACATGCTCACATGCGGCCGATTCCCATGAACTGCTATCACCATGATGTCCCGACCAGGACCAGAGACTTGACCGGGTCAACGCTCATCGTTGATGGTTTATTTAATTGGTTTTGGAAATGACTGTTCATCGGCATTATTGTTATTATGGATCATTAGCTGCGAAGGGGAAGCGGTTAGGACCTTGAGAGCCCCTTGTATACACAGAAAAAAGTAAGAAATTCGCCAGCTGTGGACATTGAACATCTTTTTTTTACAGCTACCGACACCTTATGGGAGGGGAGTGGGAATATGAGCAGGGCAGTTGTGGCTACCAGGCCCACAGACCCCACTGTTCGAGATACGCTGACCACACCTAATGTGGCTGTTGTCGATCGTGTGTCATGATCTGACCGGCTGTGATGCTTCGCTGTGACCTGTGACATCGCGCCTAGACTGTCTGACCTCACGGTGACCTGCCTCCTGTGTGATGTCAGGTGAGCCGGTTTCCCGGGCTGTTTGCTGACCTGGAGCGTCAACAGGAGACACTGGGAGTGCAGAGCTTTGGCATCTCGCTCACTAGCCTCGAGGAGGTCAGTGGGTATGGTGGCTGGGCGCCAAATTCGACTCTGACGCGGATTTTGATCCTGATTCCAATACCGACCATCACCTGTATTAGAGGCGTCGTACCAATAGGCTGAGCAATTCGTGAAACTCGTGCCATGTAGCAATGCTGACTGTTGACAACCAACGGGAACGTCTGACTATATTGACTGCGTCCAGCTTCGCGTGTGCCACTGGTCCGTTTCTATTGCCGATTCTACTCCCTTCCTCTGTGTTGACTTTAAATGTTTCTGCGCATGTGCATGCAGCGTGAGCGTTCTTTTGTCGATGCTTCAAACTCATCGACCGCTTTTCGTCAATGCTTCATCAGCCTTTTATTCATCTCCGATTTCGAATCCGAGGTAATTCGTCAGGTCGTGTCACTGTCGACCCCACCAAACTTCGACTGAGCGCGAAGTAACATTGAAAGCTTTTCCTGGTGAAGTTAGAATGCATGGGCGCTAATCGGTCACTATGGCCGGTGCGCTCTGAGGCCAACATATCTGACCAGTAAAGTGGAATTTTCCTCCCGGAAAACCTGTAATGGTGAAGGGGCAGACGGATGCGTCTTTCACAAGCCGAAGCTGTGATGTCACATGGTAGAAAACATCTGATGGCAAAGACCATCTGTTGTGCTGCTCTTGATCTTATCGTTAATCAATAGCGTCAACTAACAACACACAATAACAACAATGTGAGCAATAATATCTTATTGATCTTATTGTTGATGTATTGTTGTGTGACAAATACCAGGTGATCTTGTAATCATATCAGTAGCTAGCTCGCAAGCACTTCCTAGTGTCTGACTTCCAACCTCGCTATAGCAATCAAGCATCAAGTACCGTACACGTATCTGCTGTAGTCCACGGAGTATTTGAGTATGACATCAAGCCTTCCTCTTGTTTGTCTGCTTTGATGTTTTTTTCAGGATCGAAGTACCGGTCCATATAACTGACTGCAACAATAAATCGTACCTGGTCTTCGGGCATCTCCACCACATCGCTCTGTCATGAACTAAACGCCTCCATCGTTAAATCCCTACCCCATTCGTGAACTGACTGCAAGAATAAATCGTATCTGGTCTTCTGGGATATCCACCACACTGCTATGAAACCTATCGCTCTGTCAAGAACTATACCCCTCCATGGTGAAATCTCTACCTTCATTGTGAACTCTCCCACTCCACCTTAAGCCCTCTACCGTTCTGTCATCACGTCTGTGAGAGTCTACTGCACATTGTCTACATCTGTGTGATCTGAACGGACACCGGGGGGCACCCCAGGTTGAGCCCGTAACACCACACCGCCGGCAGGTGTTCCTGCAGCTGGCCGAGGTGGACGGACACCGGGGGACCCCAGGCCGAGCCTGTGACAGCACCGCCGGCAGGTGTTCCTGCAGCTGGCCGAGGTGGACGGACACCGGGGGCACCCCAGGCCGAGCCTGTGACACAGCACCGCCGGCAGGTGTTCCTGCAGCTGGCCGAGGTGGACGGACACCGGGGGCACCCCAGGTTGAGCCCGTAACACCACACCGCCGGCAGGTGTTCCTGCAGCTGGCCGAGGTGGACGGACACCGGGGGCACCCCAGGCCGAGCCCGTAACACCACACCGCCGGCAGGTGTTCCTGCAGCTGGCCGAGGTGGACGGACACCGGGGGCACCCCAGGCCGAGCCCGTAACACCACACCGCCGGCAGGTGTTCCTGCAGCTGGCCGAGGTGGACGGACACCGGGGGACCCCAGGCCGAGCCTGTGACACAGCACCGCCGGCAGGTGTTCCTGCAGCTGGCCGAGGTGGACGGACACCGGGGGCACCCCAGGCCGAGCCTGTGACACAGCACCGCCGGCAGGTGTTCCTGCAGCTGGCCGAGGTGGACGGACACCGGGGGACCCCAGGCCGAGCCTGTGACACAGCACCGCCGGCAGGTGTTCCTGCAGCTGGCCGAGGTGGACGGACACCGGGGGCACCCCAGGCCGAGCCCGTGACACAGCACTGCCGGCAGGTGTTCCTGCAGCTGGCCGAGGTGGACGGACACGGCCAGGCGGCGCCCGAGCTGGCCGAGGTGGCGCGCGGCGTGCTCGAACACTGCTCCAGCGGCGGCGCGTCGCCGTCGTGCGCCGTGGCCGCCGGCGGCGAGGCGATCCCGCTGTCGGAGCGGTCGGCGGCGGCGGACGGCTCGCCGGCGCCGCCGCCGCCGGTCGACGTGCGGCCGTCGGTGGGCCGCGCCATGCGCGCGCTTCTCTGGGTGCGGCTGCTGAATCTGGTGCGCGTGCCGGCCACCATCTTCTTCGTGGTGGTGCTTCCGGTTGGGCTGATGGTGGGAGGGCTGTTGCTCAACAGAGGCGACAGTGGAGGCAGCGGCAGCGAGGGTAACTCCGTGCCGCTGGGGCCAGGTGAGCAGGCGCGGCAGGGTTGGCAAACAGCCGGCTGAACTGGTGTAGGCCAGTTAAAACCCGCGAAGCTGGCTAAAACACAAAATGCTTTGCGTGGAGTAAAAGATGTCCAACAATTTACATTTAACATTGTACGCGTAAGAACACCACCTACGTGGCTATCAAGTGCCTAGTCCATAACATATGGACACAGCTTTCTTTTGCTGCTTTATTTAAGAAAAATTGAGAGAACAGCGAACATTTCGTTGATGTTGAATGCCACCTACAAACACGTGGAGAAACTCCTATGCGGAATACAGCTTGCAAGGTATAATAATCTCAACACAATTTTATTCCTGTTCGTATCTCAGCACTCAGCATTCCAATTCACTAATGCTCATTCAGAATTAGGCGCCAGCGTGTAATTCAAATACTAATACAGACACTAATAATCCAGACACTAATCCAGACACTAATCTCGACACTAATCCAGACACTAATCCACACACTAATCCAGACACTGATTCAGACACTTATTCAGACACCAATCCAGGCACTAATTCAGACACTAATAATCCAACCACTAATCCAGGCATTAATCCAGACACTAATCAGACACTAATCGAGACACGAATTGAGATACTAATCCAGACACTAATTCAGACACTAATTACATGTCTAGTGCTTTTTCATTTCAGTTAATGTTTATTGACGCCAATTTGTGTTTATGTGGTGTAATGCTTTTGGTGCTGTTAATATATGTTTTGGTGTCGCCAGTGTCGGCACTGGCGTGGTCGGTGTGGGGAATTTTGGTAAAACACATCGATCAGCCAAGTGTATCTTGTTGACTTGATTTGAATATTTGGTAGACTGAAACGGACTCAATCATTGATATTTGTCTCTGGAATTTTGAAACCTTCGCAATTATTATTCCTTTACGTGACAGTTGACAGACAGTATTATTTTTTCTTTGACAGACAGACAGTGTGACAGACAAGACAGTATTTTGTTGTGTGACAGACTTTGTGTATTATTTATTTGATTGTCAATGACCACTTGTAGCCGGTTACTTTGCAGGCCATCATGGGCGAAGTTGAGTCAACTGTAATCTAAAGGAAACTGGGCAATCAAGAATAATGGATATTAACCTATCTCCAAACCTAGTATATAACTCGCAAATTTCACTGGCTTGATCACTTTTGATAAGGTCTAAAGTTTGAGGTCAGGTTGTCTAGAACTAAATATTTTTGCACTATTTTTTGGAGGGCATTCATGTGGACGGAACACGTGCTTGGTGTTCCACTCCCCGTCCGTCACCACAGACACGTACTTGGTGTTCCACTCCCGTCCGTCGCCACAGACACGTGCTTGGTGTTCCACTCCCGTCCGTCGCGACACTTGCTTGGTGTTCCACTCACGTCCATCGCCACATATACGTACTTGGTGTTCCACTCACGTCCATCGCCACATATACGTACTTGGTGTTCCACTCCCGTCCGTCACCACAGACACGTACTTGGTGTTCCACTCCCGTCCGTCGCCACAGACACGTACTTGGTGTTCCACTCCCGTCCGTCGCCACAGACACGTACTTGGTGTTCCACTCCCGTCCGTCGCCACAGACACGTACTTGGTGTTCCACTCCCGTCCGTCGCCACAGACACGTACTTGGTGTTCCACTCCCGTCCGTCGCCACAGACACTTGCTTGGTGTTCCACTCCCGTCCATCGCCACATATACGTACTTGGTGTTTCACTCCCGCCCGTCGCCACAGACACGTGCTTGGTGTTCCACTCCCGTCCGTCGCCACAGACACGTGCTTGGTGTTCCACTCCCGTCCGTCGCCACAGACACGTACTTGGTGTTCCACTCCCGTCCGTCGCCACAGACACGTACTTGGTGTTCCACTCCCGTCCGTCGCCACAGACACTTGCTTGGTGTTCCACTCCCGTCCATCGCCACATATACGTACTTGGTGTTCCACTCCCGTCCGTCACCACAGACACGTGCTTGGTGTTCCACTCCCGTCCGTCGCCACAGACACGTGCTTGGTGTTCCACTCCCGTCCGTCGCCACAGACACGTGCTTGGTGTTCCACTCCCGTCCGTCGCCACAGACACGTGCTTGGTGTTCCACTGCCGTCCGTCGCCACAGAGACGTACTCGGACCTGCAGCAGCTGCTGTACCTGAACAACACCGGCGGCAGTGTCGACGCGCTGCTGGCTGGCTGGAACCTCCCGGCTGTGGCCTACGACGGCCAGTTCGGCGCCCTGCTGCACCATCCCAACGCGCTGGCCGGCCTCACTCTGGCCGCTGCGGACACGGTCAAGGCCGTGGTGCGAGACGAGGCCGCTCATTCGCCGGCTGTGGTGCTGAACGCCGTCAACAACGGCCGCCTTAGGTGTGACCCCAGCAGCACTGAGTCGCTCTGTCCTGGGCCGGCCCCAGCAGCACTGAGCCGATCTGTCTTGGGCCGGCCGAGAGAGGGTAGATGATGAAAGCGTTCACCTTTTCGCGAATCGAGATACCACCTATCCATATGGAGCGCTTAATCGGAATCCTTCCTAACAAAATCATGTTTGAATGTTGGATATTTGCACTGTTTCCACGCCCAGATGACACTGCATAGGTATCGAATTTGCAATCTGAATTGAAATTATTAGAATACTCTAAATTCCATATTGCTACGGCTAGTTACGACATTTTGATTTGTTCCCACGAAATTTCGCACACTTGCCGGATGTTTCTTTTTTGTTTGTTTGGCACTGAGCTGTGCCTTTGTCTATTTATTTGAATACACTGGTGGGCGGTGTGTAACGCTTCTCTCTGCGGAAACCCCCAAAATATAACAGTGAGTCCAATCCGGTGCCCCAAAATACACTGAGCTTGGGTGTCAGTGTGAGAACTTATTCGCATACATGTAGCAGAACAGCGGGAAATTAGGGAAGAACTTTGAGTTTCGATGTTAGTGTTGGATCTTATTCGTAGAAATGTAGCAGCACAGCGAACAATTATGGGAAGAAAACGTGGAATACAGCATTCCAGAACAAATTGTGGTTTTGTGGCTAATATCCAGTGCTACTTAGAATCAACGGCTGAAGCAAAAATGTTTAGCATGCCATTTCCCGATTCCCTATCGTTTTCACTTCATTGCCATTCTGTGTGTAGAAGATTAGGCTGGGCGTACAATTTCTGATGATATTTGTCGGTGGGGATGGGAAATCGTTACCATCGGGTGTCATTTTCGACGCACAAATGTGTCCCTCCCCTGTCGGCAGCGAGCTGCAGCAGTCGGCTAACATGTCGGCGCCGGTCCGACTCACGCTCACCTCCCACCCACTGCCCGACAACAACACACAGTTCAAGTTCGACGCCGGCATCTTCTCGTCCAGCTTTATGGTCGGCTTCCTCTTCCTGCTGGTTCCGTCCAACATTGCCATCGAGCTGGTGCGGGAGCGAGAGGTGAGAGATGGTGTAGGAGTGTGAGGTGAGGGCTGGTGTAGGGGTGTGAGGTGAGGGTTGGTGCAGGGGTGTGAGGCGAGGGCTGGTGTAGGGGTGTGAGGTGAGGGTTGGTGCAGGGGTGTGAGGTGGGGGCTGGTGTAGGGATGTGATGTGGGGGCTGGTGTAGGGGTGTGAGGTGAGGGCTGGTGCAGGGGTGTGCGGCTTCCAGCAAAGTAGCAATCAGTAAAGTAGCAATGTGTTAATTTATTTATTGTTCGATGTGGAAGCTACATAACATCGTAAGCATAACTTAATATCATATAACTTAACTATAGCAAGCATAGCTTAACAACAAGCGTATAACAAGCATAATTTCAATATCGTAGGCTTTGAACATTAAATGCATTTCCATTGCAAACGGTCGTATCAGCGATGTCGTAACCAACTGTATGAATGTGTATCAATGGAATCGGTTCTGTTCCAGTTGAAGATTCGCAACGCCCTGAGAGTTAATGGTCTCAGTTTCACCACCTACTTCATGTCGTTCTTCATCATCATGTTTTCCCTCTTCGTCATGCTGTGGTACGTGCACACTTGCCTGTACGGCACGGTCACTCGACTCACTGTGCTGTTCGATGAATTTTCTGTTTGTGCTGCGGCGAATTCCTTCTCTCCCGATGCCCCTTGTCCCAGAGAATAGCCGCATGCCCGACTGGCCACAAACCACCGCTATCGTGGCTGAGCTTTGTCGGGTGAGTATGTGCTGGGCTAACGTTCTTCGTTATCTCATGACGTTTATGACACTGAGGCAGCATTAAAAGAGTGGTTTTCATTTGGTGTGTGACGTGGAAAAACGCATAGGAGGATGCCGATATTCGCCATGAAGACGATGCGATTTAAAATGACATTTGCTTTCCAGCAGCTCAGCCTGGAGCAAGATGTAGGTAGAAATCTAGTTTCACTGTACATGATAGAAACAATGTTGATACTAGCAACAACTATCACTGTACAGCAGACCACATCATGTGTAATTATAATACCTGGAGTCGCATGGCAAGATTTGAGCGCATCACTATCCGCAATAGCCAGCATGTGCACGATGGTTATGAATACGATGCTGTTAGAAACGAGGAGTGAATGAAGACCGCATAAACATGGTCGAGAAGGACGACATTAAAACGTTTGGGGGAAGATGTCGACTCAGTATTCAGTAAGCGGTATGTTCCGCCAATTCTCACGAAAACTGCACCGCTGGACCGAGGTGCCGGTAGCGCAGACGGCTGGCCCTCTGACCACCAATCGCAACACGGTGGCCGGGGATTCTTCAGCTGGGGCCAGTGTTGTCAGACATCCGCCACCCATCGACGTGGCAGGCTGGCGACCGTGCATGACCTGACAGTTGAGTGTGTCGTGCAGGGAGCAAATTGCGTGCGTGTAGTTTGTCACATGCTACGCTGAGAACACCCGGCTGTGCACCTCTGTTCGTTACGCGGTGCCGCCTCTCCACTGTCGCTCGCAGTGATCTGGCCAGGCAGTGTAGCGAGGTCGTGCTAAGCTGCCGGCCTCGACACTTGTCTGCTAGTGCGTTGAAACGCCAGCTGGTGTACGCGTTGTGGCAGATGCCGCTTGTCGGTCAGGTTGCCAAGTTTGTCGGACGACGAGCGTTGGCTTGCTTCTACTTCGACAGTCCCCCCCCCCCCACGCTACTTGAAGGCGTTGCATGGCAGCGGTGCCATCCTTGCCGGCCGCTCCAGTGCCGTGTGTCAGGCGCACGTGATGAGGCGCCGGCCTTGCCGGTCGGCTTCGTCCACCCCCGTTCCAGGGCCGTGGCTGACCCCTCTTGACCTGACGAGTGCAGTGCGGTATGACGGAATCGTTATGTACAGGTGGGCGATGCTGGTGCGTGATGCTGACGGTAGTCTGACCCACGGCAGGGTGACCATGCTGGTCGTGATCCAGGCGGCCGACGTGACCCTGCTGGCCAACGGACCGGCGTTCACCATGCTGGCCGCGCTCTACCTGGAGTACACGGTGGTCGGCCTGCTCTTCGCCAGCGTCGTCTCCTACGTGTTCGACAAGATGGAGACGGCCATGTCGGTGTACCCGAACATGGCCATCATGAGCGGCATGCTGCCCTTCATGCTGGTCAGCCTGGTGGACATGCTGGTGGAGAACGGGGCTGGGCACGTCGCCGAGTCCATGCATTACGTGTTCTGCGTCATCGATCCGTTCTACATTCCGAACGGCGCCCTCTACTTCCTGTCAAAGGTGAGGGTGGTGTTTGCATCCCGTGCGATACCCTTGTCTTCCTGACAAAGGTGAGGGTGGTGTTCTACATCTCACGCGACACCCTTTTCTTCCTGTCAAAGGTCACGGTGGTGTTCCACATTCTATGAGACCCTACTTCCTGTTAAATGTGGGAGAAGTGTTCTTCATCCCGTGCGGTACCCCGTACCTTCTCTCCAGCACGGGAAGCCTGTTGATGAAGCCAGGTGGCGCCTGTGTGAAACATTTGGAAGGTCACTTGCAAAGTGTCTCGCATAAGCTGGCGTTATCAGGCTCGCATATTTCCTTCGCAACCCGACCGGGAGGGTCATCTGTCGACTGCAGGCTGAGCCAGTGGAAAAGAGAATATCTTTAAGATGTTTTCAACTATGTTAACTCCCCACTACATTTCGGAGTCGTGCTTCGCGACTTGGCCTTTGGTCTGGCTAATTCTAAGGTGGCATAGAACGCATGCATTCAGACGCATCCATTAATACATTCAATACATCCAGACCCCGGTACCGGCTTTATGCATTTGACATGGTTGGGTAGTCTTGGTGTCGGACTGCCAGTGCGCTGAATCTGATGACTGGCGGCGCCATTCGACTCAGAAAGACGCCCACTCAAAGCAGACGCACGTGCTTGGCCGTCATGGGCGCAGTTCTACGGGAGATGGTTTCGTCTGATTACGGTTAGCTGTGTGGAATGCAGTGGGAATTTGACCTGGTTGGCCAGCGCCGAAACTGCCCGCTGCTCCTAATAATCCGACTCGACCCTCGGCATGTGTTCGACCTCTAGCAAATCCAGAAGCACCGTGTTGAAATCAGTTTGGCATTAACATTTATTGCTGTCGTTTGGCATTTAAATTTTGCTATTAACAATCTTCCATGTCTAAATTATTTGCATTTGGGTAGCTACGGTGTAGTGACGGTTTGAAAGCAATTTTTCCCCAGCAAAATTTGTGTAGATTTTGAACTTGCCTACTTATGCCAATTTCTATAAAAAGGTGTCTGTTTTCGGCGCGAGCTGGCATGGGTCAAGCAGTCTCTCCCGCCGATCTCTCTGTGCGACCCGTTGTTCCTGGAATGACCTAGCTGGTCCTCAGTTGTTGAGCTCAACTTATCTTAAATCCCCTAGATCTTAAATCCCCGTAATTCTGATTGCACTACCACGTCATAATACAAAATCACCAACTGAATGCCTTTGCCCCGCACCTTGCAATTTCGGAACCTCCCACAACGACAAAAATGACACGTCAGCGTACACCCAAGAGCGTTACCACAACAGCTCTCTCTCTCTCTCTGTCTCTCCGGTGGTGGGGCTCTAACACGCGTCGGCCGGTTACAGCGTGATTGCGCCGGCAGACGTTCGTGATGGTGCACATGCTGGAGCAACGCGAGGTGGAGTACAGCGACTACTGGAGCAACCCGGTGTTCGTGATGCCGCTGGTGCTGCAGCTGGTGCAGATCCCGCTGCTGTGGCTCCTGCTGCAGTTTGTCGACGCCAAGAAGAACGGCCACATGACGCCCGCCTGGTGCGGCTCCAGACAGGTGCGTCACGTGATGTGTCGTCATTACGTGGTGTGGTGTCATCACGTGGTGTGGTGTTGTCACGTGGTGTGGTGTCGTCACGTGGTGTGGTGTCGTCACGTGGTGTGGTGTGTGGTGTGGTGTCGTCACGTGGTGTGGTGTTGTCACGTGGTGTGATGTCGTTACGTGGTGTGGTGTTGTCACGTGGTGTGGTGTTGTCACGTGGTGTGGTGTTGTCACGTGATGTGGTGTCGCCACGTGGTGTGGTGTGGTGTGGTGTCGTCACGAGGTGTGGTGTCATTACGTGGTGTGGTGTCATTACGTGGTGTGGTGTCATTACGTGGTGTGGTGTCGTCACGTGGTGTGGTGTCGTCACGTGGTGTGGTGTCGTCACGTGGTGTGGTGTCGCCACGTGGTGTGGTGTTGTGTGGTGTGGTGTCGCCAAGTGGTGTGGTGTCATTACGTGGTGTGGTGTCATTACGTGGTGTGGTGTTGTCACGTGGTGTGGTGTCGTCACGTGGTGTGGTGTCATTACGTGGTGTGGTGTTGTCACGTGGTGTGGTGTCGTCACGTGGTGTGGTGTCGTCACGTGGTGTGGTGTCATCACGTGGTGTGGTGTCATTACGTGGTGTGGTGTCGTCACGTGGTGTGGTGTGGTGTCGTCACGTGGTGTGGTGTCGTCACGTGGTGTGGTGTCGTCACGTGGTGTGGTGTTGTCACGTGGTGTGGTGTCGTCACGTGGTGTTGTCACGTGGTGTGGTGTCGCTACGTGGTGTGGTATCGCCACGTGGTGTGGTGTCATCACGTGGTGTGGTGTCGTCACGTGGTGTGGTGTCATTACGTGGTGTGGTGTCGTCACGTGGTGTGGTGGCACGTGGTGTGGTGTTGTGTGATGTGGTGTCGTCACGTGGTGTGGTGTTGTCACGTGGTGTGGTGTCGTCACGTGGTATGGTGTTGTGTGGTGTGGTGTCATCACGTGGTGTGGTGTCGTCACGTGGTGTGGTGTCGTTACGTAGTGTGGTGTCGTCACGTGGTGTGGTGGCACGTGGTGTGGTGTTGTGTGATGTGGTGTCGTCACGTGGTGTGGTGTTGTCACGTGGTGTGGTGTCATCACGTGGTGTGGTGTCGTCACGTGGTGTGGTGTCGTTACGTAGTGTGGTGTCGTCACGTGGTGTGGTGTCATCACGTGGTGTGGTGTCGTCACGTGGTGTGGTGTCACGTGATGTGGTGTTGTCACGTGATGTGGTATCGTCACGTGGTGTGGTGTCATTACGTGGTGTGGTGTTGTCACGTGGTGTGGTGTCGTTACGTGGTGTGGTGTCGTAACGCCGTGTGCGACGAGCAGCTAGTCAGATGACCATTGTCTTTAACGTTTTATTTCTGTCGGGTTGATAAGCAGAGGTGAAGACGTCAAAACACGCGATGACGTCGAATCCGTTTGGCGATATGGCAGGCATTGTTATTGACACATAGTAAATTGTTTGGAATAGGTGATGGCATATGTGAGAAGTCGAGTATGCTGGGGTAGATCACTATTGCTATAGTTATATGCTATGAGGTATTCATTCAAGTCGATTCAGGCAGTGGGAACCCTCTCTGAGAGATCTCGAAATGAGCTTTTACAACCTGGTTTCCACGTGCATTTCGGGATTTCAGGACACCTCGCCGAGTTGGTCACGTGGTCCAGAACGGTTAATGGATGGCGTCCTTTTTATGCACCCTCGGTTGCTGAGCGATCCGATTTGGTCTACGCGCTCCAAAGACCAAATAGCTCACCCTGGTCCTTTCAGTATTCGCCGTATATTGATTTTACTGTCAGTACTACTTTGGCCCAGGATTGTATCATGGTAAGTGAAGTCAGCTGATATTGTGTAAAAGTTCTGTGGGAGTTGTTTTGTCCGAATTCGTGATGTGAAGTTCGTGTACCCCCCCCTCGTCGCGGCTCTTGTTCCCGAACTCATCCCCCGCGACCGATCCCTAGGCCGGACTGGGGTGGATCCCATTTTCCCAACCGTACCCGTCACTTCGACTGTTGTTCGCTTAACCACTTCCGATTCCAGACCGTCTCGTGTACCGGGTCTTGAGATGAGATGCACAGCTCAACTCTACTGACTGTCCCCGTGTCCCGACTCCCCGACTTCTGTGACTGCTTTCCTGACATCTGCGACTGTTTCTCAGACACCTGCGACTGTCCCTTTGACACCTGTGACTGTCCCTTTGACACCTGCGACTGTCCCTTTGACACTGTGACTGTTCCTTGTACACCTGTGACTGTTTCCCTTGACACATGTGACTGTTCCTCTGATATCTGTGACTTGCTGTCTTGACCCTTGTGACCCATGCGACGCGGGTGCCGGCAGATCCGTAAAGACGCTGCGGCGGCCGAGACTGCCCCGGCCGCTGACGACCACCAGCCGGACGACGACGTGCTGGCCGAGAAACGGCGGGTGGACGCCATCTTTTCGGGCAACTGGACCGGCCGGACGCCTGTCATCGCCGTCCAGGTGGGCCGCTCCCTGGGGAAGGCGGTGCCACGGGGAGGACTGCCGCGGTCAGGGAGGACCGCCCCCCCCCCCGCCGGGGAGGGCTGTGTCATGGGGACAACTGTCGCGGCTAGAGAAGACTGCAGCTCCCGGGGAAGGCTGTGTCATGGGGCCGCGGTCAGGGAGGACCGACGCTCCCAGAGGGAGGGCTGTGTCATGAGGATAGCTACCGCGGCTAGAGAAGACTGCAGCTCCCGGGGAAGGCTGTGTCATGGGGCCGCGGTCAGGGAGGACCGACGCTCCCAGAGGGAGGGCTGTGTCATGAGGATAGCTACCGCGGCTAGAGAAGACTGCAGCTCTCCGGGAAGGCTGTGTCATGGGGCCGCGGTCAGGGTGGACCGACGCTCCCAGAGGGAGGGCTGTGTCATGAGGATAGCTACCGCGGCTAGAGAAGACTGCAGCTCTCCGGGAAGGCCTGCAGCCGCCGAGTAAGGCTGCTGTTTCTTGGTAGTATCGGTTCTTCGAAGGGATGGGGGCGCTGCTGTATGGGGAAGTGAATATACGGAAGTATTATGGGTGTATTAGTGGTCTACCTAAGCCATGTGTGGAAACCTCAATGTAAATATCGATCGATCAGATTGCTCGGTGTGTGCGCCAGAGTCGATGAACAGGTGTAACTGGATTTTCGGAATGTGTAAGACGCACCCCTTGGACGCGTCAGGGTTTGTGCCACCATTATTGCACTGAATGGGGTGGCCAGGAGTCCAATGTTTGATCAAAACATCAAAACATGTGTGATCAAAACAAAGCATTACAATGAAGGATCAACATATTTGCTTTGGGACCGGAAGAACCTTACAATGAAGATCAATCCTACCCGGAACCACATCCAAGATATTTCCCTGTTCGGAAAACGAGGACTGTTTGTGAAAATAAATGGCCATATCATCATCCGCCGCTCAACAAAAATAGTACATCCGAAGATCTTCTCTCGTCGTGGGCCCTCCATTTCAGAAAATCCCGGGTGTGCCCCTGCGTGCTGCCGCCAGTTTCCATAGTCTGCACCTATAGATTGCGCGCTCGTCACGTGTGGGACCTGTTGCTGGGGTATCGGCCGTGCCACGGCCGTGACGCGTCGCGCCGTGCCGCAGTCGCTGAGCAAGTCGTACGTGACGAGCAAGAAGGCCAAGGACGACACGGGCGTGCTGCGGGCCGTCGGTGACGTCAGCTTCGCAGTCAACGCCGGCGAGGTGTTCGGCCTGCTGGGGCCCAACGGCGCCGGCAAGACCACCACCATGCGGATGATTATCGCCGAGGAGTCGCCCACACGCGGAGAGGTCAGACTTGTGGGGGGGGGGAGCTGGGTGAGGGAGGTCAGACTTGAGGGAGGGGAGAGCTGGAGCAGAGAGATCGGGGCTCGTATAGACAGGTCACAGGTGGAGAGATTGCCCTCCACACATGCCACATGAGCATTGTCCTCCACACATGCTCCGAAACGTACCGTCGTGCTGAATCGCCCGGCTTCGGATGGCATGGCTCAGACCAGTGAACGCAAGTTCCGACAATTCATTGGTTATCGTGTAGGTATCGTGCTGCTGTGCATGTGATCAACTAACAGCTCCGCGGGGCGTATTTTATATTAATTATCATTTATCCATTGCACAAGTTCCTTTGCATCGCACGCAGCAGGCTCTGATACGCGTCAACAGTGATGCACCATTCAAAGTATGCGTCCATGACACCATGGTGTAGCTCACCATGACGTCACATCACGTCACACCGAGGTCGCACTGAGATCACAGCCAGGTCACGCCCATGTCGCACCGAGGACATGCTGTTTCCACACCGAGGTCGAACTGTGGTCACAGTGAGATGACATTGAGTTCACACTGAGGTCACACTGAGGTCACTCCCAGGTTGCGCTGCCGCCTCTACGGTTCGTCCAATCTGTCAGCGTCGCGACTGGTGTCGTCTGAGCACACAGCCATGTGTGCCGAGTCGCTCCCGCCTCGCCTCGTCTGCGCCGCGACTCTGTTGGTTTGTCAGCGCGGCTTTTGGCACCGTCGCACAGGACGCCAGGATGGCGCGTCTCACTTCGTCGGCTGCAGACCTTGTGTGTCTGACACCCGGCCCGGGTCTGCTGTGTAGTGTACATTCTCACCTCCAGACCCTGTGTGTCTGACACCCGGCCCGGGTCTGCTGTGTAGTGTACAGTCTCACCTCCAGACCCTGTGTGTCTGACACCCGGCCCGGGTCTGCTGTGTAGTGTACAGTCTCACCTCCAGACCCTGTGTGTCTGACACCCGGTCCGGGTCTGCTGTGTAGTGTACAGTCTCATCTCCAGACCCTGTGTGTCTGACACCCGGCTCGGGTCTGCTGTGTAGTGTACAGTCTCACCTCCAGACCCTGTGTGTCTGACACCCGGCCCGGGTCTGCTGTGTAGTGTACAGTCTCACCTCCAGACCCTGTGTGTCTGACACCCGGCCCGGGTCTGCTGTGCAGTGTACAGTCTCACCTCCAGACCCTGTGTGTCTGACACCCGGTCCGGGTCTGCTGTGTAGTGTACAGTCTCATCTCCAGACCCTGTGTGTCTGACACCCGGCCCGGGTCTGCTGTGCAGTGTGCAGTCCCACCTCCAGACCCTGTGTGTCTGACACCCGGCCCGGGTCTGTTGTGCAGTGTACAGTCTCACCTCCAGACCCTGTGTGTCTGACACCCGGTCCGGGTCTGCCGTGCAGTGTGCAGTCCCACCTCCAGACCCTGTGTGTCTGACACCCGGCCCGGGTCTGCTGTGTAGTGTACAGTCTCATCTCCAGACCCTGTGTGTCTGACACCCGGCCCGGGTCTGCTGTGCAGTGTGCAGTCCCACCTCCAGACCCTGTGTGTCTGACACCCGGCCCGGGTCTGCCGTGCAGTGTACAGTCTCACCTCCGGACCCTGTGTGTCTGACACCCGGTCCGGGTCTGCTGTGCAGTGTACAGTCTCACCTCCAGACCCTGTGTGCCTGACACCCGGCCCGGGTCTGCTGTGTAGTGTACAGTCTCACCTCTAAACCCTGTGTGTCTTACACCCGGCTCGGGTCTGCTGTGTAGTGTACAGTCTCACCTCCAGACCCTGTGTGTCTGACACCCGGCCCGGGTCTGTTGTGCAGTGTACAGTCTCACCTCCAGACCCTGTGTGTCTGACACCCGGCCCGGGTCTGCTGTGTAGTGTACAGTCTCACCTCCAGACCCTGTGTGTCTGACACCCGGCCCGGGTCTGTTGTGCAGTGTACAGTCTCACCTCCAGACCCTGTGTGTCTGACACCCGGCCCGGGTCTGCTGTGTAGTGTACAGTCTCACCTCCAGACCCTGTGTGTCTGACACCCGGCCCGGGTCTGCTGTGCCGTGTACAGTGTGAGATGGTCAGTCTTCCTGTATGCAAAGCTCGCTGTGACGCAAAGCGGAGGCTTTCTCGGAAGCGGCTGCAGACACGGTTGGAACACAAGATAACTGTCCTGTATTTGTGTCGTTTTGAACATGATATTTTGAATATCATCTGCTTCTTCCCCACTGGACGATGGAATGTGCTACTTGAATGGGTGATGCATTCACCCAATCTTTATGCTATTTCAAAAATATTAAATTTGTTTTTTCGGTTTCTTATTATTTAGTATAGTATTATTACTGTGTGATCAATATCACCGGCGCGCCCTGAAGCCCAAACAACAAACAAACAAAGGGCGCATTTATGTTAGCTCCATTGTTGTCTCATCTGCATTGTTCCTATGTTGGGAACTAAAGCTCAGCGATTGGTATTCGACTAATGTGGAACAGGATGACTATTCGATTCGACTAACATAGGATGACTTTATCAATTTGCAACATAGTCGCAAAATTGCATTACCATATTCCCGCCCGTTTATGTGATATGGTCGAAAACAGGAGGGTTGGGCGGATTTCACGCCCCTAGCCCCCAGTGCTCGTGTTAACACGCGCGCTGGAGGGGGGGGCGAAATCCGCCCACCCCTCCGGTTTTTCGTACATAACTCCAGATTTTACCGGTCGATATAGGCCATTTTTTGCGTACCTGCTTAGAAATGTCCGGCACGTCTTTTAAAGGAAGAAAAACGGAAATCGGCCGATTTTTTTTTCTCGAGTTAGGGGACGTTAAAGTCAAAACAATTCGTAGCGCCAGACCACAAAAATCAACGCTGATGCGCTTCCCGTTTATTGGCAGAAGGGAAGTGTTCTTGGCAACACTAGCGACTTGCTTCTTGTATATTGTTATGCTATATAGTTGCAAGGTCATGTTAGGTCACCGAGGTCAAGTCAGGTCAAGTTCATAACAGGTTAATGGAACCAAACTTGGTCAACTGGAATGTTGTCATAAATGCAAATGACTGTGATGCGATTCATGTCGCTTTGCATGTTACTCCCTACACATCCTGAAAACTACTGTTTGTCATTGTGTACCTAAGCGTTTCCATACTTTATTCATGTACTTCACTCCTTTCTTCGCGAAGCCGATTGCGCCGACTTCCCGACGGAGCAGTCGGGCGGGCGGCCCGGTTCCGGTAACTGGAACAGGTAACTGACCTGATAAAGTGCTGCTATATAGGTGACCTGAGGTCAAATTCGGGGTCTAGCATCTGTATTGCATCATTAGTAATGTCCAAAACATCATTGATGCCCATTTTGGAGCATTTAAACACAATCACAGCGATCCATAACAATGAATGACGATCCAAGTCACGCAAAACAAGAAACGTTTGACATGTGACCTCATTTGACCTTGAAGGTATTGACCTAAGGTCATTAAATTTGCACACAATAAAGTTAACTACCGTACCCATCCACCCTGCGAATTTCGTTACTACAGCTTTAATAGGAGCCGAGATCTTAGGCAGGGAGGCGGAATCCAGCCCCCCCCCCCTCAGTGCGCGTGTTAATCTGCTGAACTGATTGCCACATCCATGAACAATGAATAAGAAGAACATTGGGTTCTTTTATGGCGCATTCAATCGCTAGGTCATATAGCGTCGCCAACCTCTCACGCCGATTGGTCGCGGGTGGACTCGGTAATGCCGCCGGTTGTGAGATTCGAACCCACAATCTTGCGATCAAGAGTCAGACGCTCTACCAACTAAGCTACCGCCCCCCCCCCATGAACAGTGCAATGGGCTGGGGCGTGTGCTACACCCTGCATGCACTGCGTGACGCCGGCCTTGGGTGTGACCGGTCAGGCCTGCCCTCGGGCGGGACTCGGCGGCCCGATCTGGGTTGACAACGCCCCGAACACAGTCTGTATCGAGCTCCGAGCGTGTCGCCACAAACGATCAGTGCCGTGCACATTCAGATCGTCGTCACCATCTTGTGATCTCCGCGGCCGGTTCTGTGGCCGTCGTGTGACCGGGGTGCGGATTGTGTGTGACCTCGGCTACCATACGGCAACCTCGGCGACCGACTATGACCACCGTGTGACCCGCGCCGTCGTGCCGTGATCTCCGTGACCGACCGACCGTCCCCGCCCGGCGCGTGTTGTGCCCGTGACACGGACGACCTGCTGTGGCCGTGACACGGACGTGCCCGTCGCCAGGTGCGGGTGGCCGGCGTGTGTTGTGCCCGTGACACGGACGACCTGCTGTGGCCGTGACACGGACGTGCCCGCCGCCAGGTGCGGGTGGCCGGCGTGTGTTGTGCCCGTGACACACGGACGACCTGCTGTGGCCGTGACACGGACGTGCCCGCCGCCAGGTGCGGGTGGCCGGCGCGTGTTGTGCTCGTGACACACGGACGACCTGCTGTGGCCGTGACACGGACGACCTGCTGTGGCCGTGACACGGACGTGCCCGTCGCCAGGTGCGGGTGGCCGGCGCGTGTTGTGCTCGTGACACACGGACGACCTGCTGTGGCCGTGACACGGACGTGCCCGCTGCCAGGTGCGGGTGGCCGGCGCGTGTTGTGCTCGTGACACACGGACGACCTGCTGTGGCCGTGAACACGGACGACCTGCTGTGCCGTGACACGGACGTGCCCGCCGCCAGGTGCGGGTGGCCGGCGCGTGTTGTGCCCGTGACACACGGACGACCTGCTGTGGCCGTGACACGGACGTGCCCGTCGCCAGGTGCGGGTGGCCGGCGCGTGTTGTGCCCGTGACACACGGACGACCTGCTGTGGCCGTGACACGGACGTGCCCGCTGCCAGGTGCGGGTGGCCGGCGCGTGTTGTGCCCGTGACACGGACGACCTGCTGTGCCCGTGACACACGGACGACCTGCTGTGTCCGTGACACGGACGTGCCCGCTGCCAGGTGCGGGTGGCCGGCGCGTGTTGTGCCCGTGACACACGGACGACCTGCTGTGGCCGTGACACGGACGTGCCCGTCGCCAGGTGCGGGTGGCCGGCGCGCCAGTGACCAGCAGTCTGTCCGAGGCGTTCCACCTGGTCGGCTACTGCCCGCAGTTCGACGCCCAGTGGCGGTTCATCACCGTGCAGGAGCACCTGCGCTGCTTCGCCCAGATCCGCGGCGTGGCGCCGGCAGACGTGAGCGCCGGCGACTCCGCGTGTGCGACGTGTCGTGTCATGTCATGTCATGTCACGTCACGTCATGTGACGTGTCCGTACGGTGTGACGTGTCCGCGCGGTGTGACGTGTCCGTGCGGTGTGACGTGTCCGTACGGTGTGACATGTCCGTACAGTGTGACGTGTTCGCACGATGTGACAAGTTCGCACGGTGTGACGTTTCCGTGTCCGTACGGTGTGACGTGTCCGTACGGTGTGACGTGTCCGTACGGTGTGACGTGTCCGTACGGTGTGACGTGTTTGTACGGTGTGACGTGTCCGTACGGTGTGACATGTCCGTACGGTGTGACGTGTCCGTGCGGTGTGACGTGTTCGTACGGTGTGATATGTCCGTACGATGTGACATGTCCGTACGGTGTGAAATGTCCGTACGGTGTGACATGTCCGTACGGTGTGACGTGTCCGTGCGGTGTGACATGTCCGTACGATGTGACATGTCCGTACGGTTTGACGTGTCCGTACGGTGTGACGTGTCCGTGCGGTGTGACGTGTCCGTGCGGTGTGACATGTCCGTACGATGTGACATGTCCGTACGGTTTGACGTGTCCGTACGGCGTGACGTGTCCGTGCGGTGTGACGTGTCCGTGCGGTGTGACGTGTCCGTACGGTGTGACGTGTCCGTGTTCGTACGGTGTGACGTGTCCGTGTTCGTACGGTGTGACGTGTCCGTACGGTGTGACGTGTCCGTACGGTTTGACGTGTCCGTACGGTGTGACGTGTCCGCACGGTGTGACGTGTCCGTGTTCGTACGGTGTGACGTGTCCGTACGGTGTGACGTGTCCGTGTTCGTACGGTGTGACGTGTCCGTACGGTGTGACGTGTCCGTACGGTTTGACGTGTCCGTACGATGTGACATGTCCGTACGGTTTGACTGTCCGTACGGCGTGACGTGTCCGTGCGGTGTGACGTGTCCGTACGGTTTGACGTGTCCGTACGGTGTGACGTGTCCGTGCGGTGTGACGTGTCCGTGCGGTGTGACATGTCCGTACGATGTGACATGTCCGTACGGTTTGACGTGTCCGTACGGCGTGACGTGTCCGTGCGGTGTGACGTGTCCGTGCGGTGTGACGTGTCCGTACGGTGTGACGTGTCCGTGTTCGTACGGTGTGACGTGTCCGTGTTCGTACGGTGTGACGTGTCCGTACGGTGTGACGTGTCCGTACGGTGTGACGTGTCCGTACGGTGTGACGTGTCCGTACGGTGTGACGTGTCCGTACGGTGTGACGTGTCCGTACGGTGTGACGTGTCCGTACGGTGTGACGTGTCCGTACGGTGTGACGTGTTTGTACGGTGTGACGTGTCAGTGTCCGTACGGTGTGACGTGTCCGTACGGTGTGACGTGTCCGTACGGTGTGACGTGTTTGTACGGTGTGACGTGTCCGTACGGTGTGACGTGTCCGTACGGTGTGACGTATCCGTACGGTTTGACGTGTCCGTGCGGTTTGACGTGTCCGTGCGGTTTGACGTGTCCGTACGGTGTGACGTGTCCGTACGGTGTGACGTGTTTGTACGGTATGACGTGTCGTGTCCGTACGGGTGATATGTCCGTACGGTGTGACTGTCCGCGCGGTTGACGTGTCCGTACGGTGTGATATGTCCGTACGGTGTGACGTGTCCGCGCGGTATGACGTGTCCGTACCGTGTGACATGTCCGTACGGTGTGACGTGTCCGTACGGTGTGCACCGCCAACCAACCAACTGTGGCCCTCTGGTATCTGAATTGCCATTGTGGCCTTCTCCCATCGCAAATTGTAAGATGCCTTGAATGTGGTCGCGGACGAAGGAGCAGTGGCGGGAAGGAGCGGAGGGGAAGATGTCCCCCAAACCTGGGGCAAACTTACCTGATGCATGCCACCATCGATGTGCAGTTTCAAGATACATGTAACGATATAGCTTCCTTGCACACGAAGTCAGTACGTTATTTTGGTGTAGTTGACCATCTGAAGGTTCCACGGGAAGGGAGCAGGACTAATTTTGAAGTCGATTATTTCCATTCAACGCCATGTCAAACTCGTTCAAAACTGGACAGCGCTGACTTTACCCCCCCCCCCCCGCATCGGCAGCGTCCCTGCCGTTCAGTCCCATCAGGGGCGGAGAGAGAGAGAGACAGAGAAAAAAAAAAAGAAGAAGACAGACAGACAGACAGACAGACAGACAGACAGACAGACAGACAGACAGACAGACAGACAGACAGACAGACAGACAGACAGACAGACAGACAGACAGACAGACAGACAGACAGACAGACAGACAGACAGACAGACAGACAGACAGACAGACAGACAGACAGACAGACAGACAGACAGACAGACAGACAGACAGACAGACAGACAGACAGACAGACAGACAGACAGACAGACAGACAGACAGACAGACAGACAGACAGACAGACAGACAGACAGACAGACAGACAGACAGACAGACAGACAGACAGACAGACAGACAGACAGACAGACAGACAGACAGACAGACAGACAGACAGACAGACAGACAGACAGACAGACAGACAGACAGACAGACAGACAGACAGACAGACAGACAGACAGACAGACAGACAGACAGACAGACAGACAGACGACAGACAGACAGACAGACAGACAGACAGACAGACAGACAGACGAAGACAGACGGAGAGAGAGACGGAGAGAGACAAGAGAGAGACGAGAGAGACAGAGAGAGAGACAGGGAGAGACAGAGAGAGACGAGAGAGACAGAGAGAGAGACAGAGAGACTGAAAGACTGAAAGATGAGAGGATGAAAGATTAGAAAGACAGAAAGATAGAGAGAGAGAGGGGCACAAGTGGCATGTGCCTCCCATGACAAGGTGGCATCCCTCTGACCAGGATAGGCACCCCTCCGGGAGGATCGAGTGCACCCTCTCAAATTTTTTAGCCGAAGGCGTCACGCTGAGACGAAAATTAGTCCTTGTGGAACTCTGAACTGCGCTCCCTGATTCTTTTCAGCGGAGGGCGATCCTCCAAGACCCTCCAGTGCGCTCCCTCGAAAATGTTCAGCCCAGGTGCTCTGAAGGCCTACGCAGTGGCGCCCCTCCAGACATGTATCCTTGTGTATGAAACGTATTGGATCTTCCCCTGTCCCCCTTGACTACGCCCTTGTAAGCTGTGGGCCAGACTTGATAAGATGAACTTCTGCAAGTAAAGAGGAGGCCCTGAGCGCTAACTGGGGCCCTGTTGGGGGCAATGGAGTGTGTCTAGGTTGTACGTAGGATGTAGGTTGTACGCACAAAGTATGCCCATGTCGACCACAGACACCTCCAGCATCACTTCATTAATATTTATCGGGTTTTCTGGATATTAGTGCCTTGGGGTATGCATACCGAATGCCATACAAAGTTGGCAAAACGGCGATGCAAATTAGGGCTAAAACATAATTTCAATATTCTGCAAAGTGTTTCACCGTTTACATCTGCTCATCATGAACCCAGCGTCATCTTCCACTGATTGGCACCAAAATCTGTCGACAATTGCTCATTTTATAGCATTGCATTATTTGGATAAAGTGGATGGGAGCGGGCGGCGCGCGATATCTTTTGCCCTCATACCTCCGCTAGGCCGCCAGCAGCCGGGAGCAACGAGTCGGCCGTCTAGTTAGTTACTAGTAGAGGTCGATGAGCAGTCACCACATATGGGTGGCATCCGGGGAGGATGCATTTTCGACCTCGGTCTCCGATCGGGTGGGGGGAGGCACATGCCCCCAATTTTCACCCTCGATCCGCCACTGCGCTACACATGTATTAAATAGCTCAGAAGTATGCTAAACGAACAATTAATTCTCAAAAAGTGTGTGTGGGGGAATTGACATTGCTGGTCCCCCACTTTGAAAGTGGTGGGGATATGGCCTCACTG
Organism: Ashinkailepas kermadecensis; assembly: GCA_034440615.1. Lineage (NCBI taxonomy): Eukaryota > Metazoa > Arthropoda > Thecostraca > Neolepadidae > Ashinkailepas > Ashinkailepas kermadecensis. The sequence goes on from JAOTOM010004946.1 coordinate 239,050, forward strand.
GCCCCCTCTCGTTCCTACACCTATGTCTGGTAGTTCGAAGCAGCAGGACTATCCCTGGACCTGTTTGCCCGCTCTGTAAGTCGCCGAACTGTCTTTTTATCCACAATACCACCGGCCTCGTATGGCTCCTCGTTAGTATAGTCATGGGTATTCATGTCTGCCACATGGGGGAGCTGAGTTAGATTCCCAGGCGTGGAGTTTTTTTTCTTCGTAAAGGCTACCGTCTGGCTACCGGCTGATCATCATGCTCCTCAATGGCTGGCATCTTTCCATATGCCTCTTGGTGTTCTCATAATTTCGTTTAGCTTCTTTTTGCTAGACCCAACTCCCTAGTACACTTAGCTTGGACACTAAGGAAAGGGCACGAACAATGTTTATGCAAAATACTCCATTGGCTATCAGAGTGGGAAGCTTACTTTCCGAGTTGGGAGTCTGAGTGCATACCGATTTCTTCCGGAGTACATTTTCATGGACATTATTTTTGTATACATGGAATCTGTTTACCAGTAACCGACCGGAAAAACCTAAATCAGTACCTACATAATATGCATAAGTAATATCATTCTCATTTTTGGTCAAATCAAATGTCAAAACATAGGAACAAAGAAGTGAACAATGGATGGCACCGCCCAGCAGTGACTCGTAATAATCAGCACTGTTTCGTGTCTCATAACTCACAAGAGCAATGCGCTTTCCTTTCACTTCTGGTCTCAGTACAAGGCTAGCCATATGAAAAACAAACAAAAATACTTCACACTTCACCCTCAGCTCAGAGCGCATACCTACCGACACAGCCAATTTCCCACGTAACACGAACGCAACTCCGCTACTGCACACGCCACAGTTGGATGTGATCAGAGCAAAGGATCAGTCAAGGTCTTGTGTTTGCAGTATGACACTGTTAACCACGTGTTCAAAGTTTCTAATGGTTATGACGTCATATAAAAAATACCTTGCATTGATTGGTTGACAGACAGATTTCGGAACAGAAAACGCTAACGCAGCCAATTCTGATCGGTGGCCTCCGGGACTCCGGAGAACGTCTCTTAAAACTGTCAAACTTTCCCACTATATGGGTGGCAGGAACACAGGTTTTCCGAGACGCGGCTCCAAAGCCGGAGAACAGTGTACTCAGTGCGCATGCGCATCATCTTGCAAGTTGCTGTTGGCGCGTTGTTGTCGGCAATTCCGGTGGTTGAGATTGATGGAGTGTGTGAGGCTGTGGTTCGGCTGCTGACTGCTACAAAAAGTGGTTAGTTTGAGTGGTGACCGTAAGTGGAATAACCAGCGTTTTTTGGGTGTCGTTCTGTGTTTGTTTTTATTGATATCTTTGTTCCCAAATTTGTGTCGGAGTACATGTGAAGCCCATCCTATCCAGTATGAACCCGGAGTGCAAAAATGTTTTCAGAGATAAAATCTCTTAAGAAGTGCCTTAATTCCCACCCCGTTGGCCATGGCAGAACTGAGAAGAGTGTGGGATTCGAACTGTGTGATTCGGACGACAATTTCTAAAACCTCCAGGGGATTGGAGCAAACGCCCACACTGCGATTATTAAACTGCCAGTACCTCCGCCCACCCGCAGGTGGACCGCGTGGTCGACCACTACATCGACGGCCTGCAGATCCGCGAGCACGCGCGCAAGCGCTCCACGCTGTGTTCGGGCGGCACGCGCCGCAAGCTCAGCTACGCGCTCAGCATGCTGGGCCGGCCGCGCGCCGTCCTGCTGGACGAGCCGTCCACCGGCATGGACCCGCAGTCGAAGCGCTTCCTCTGGGACACGATCGCGTCCGGCTTCCGCGGCGACCGCGGCGCCATCCTCACCACGCACAGCATGGAGGAGGCGGACGCGCTCTGCACCCGACTGGGCATCCTGGTGCGCGGCAATTTCAGGTCGGTGTCCCCGTGTCGGCCATCGTCGGCCAGTGTCGGCCAGTGTCGACCAATGTCGGCCAATGTCGACCAATGTCGACCAATGTCGACCAATGTCGACCAATGTCGACCAATGTCGGCTACACGGACCTCCAGTCAAGTCCGCCAGCTGCTGCCGTTCTGACCCCGCCCCCAGTCCACCAGTCGCTGCCGTTCTGACCCCGCCCAATCCGCCGGTCGCCGCCGTTCTGACCCCGCCAAGTCCGCCGGTCGCCGCCGTTCTGACCATCCCGATGCTACCGTAATCTGCCGTGCTGACCATCTCGATACCACCAGTGTAGGCTGTCCACCGTTCGGACTCCGTCATGCAATTGCCACGGGAGTGGAGGAAAATATCTGGATCACGACCAGCTACATTGGCCGGGGTAGTATTACCAGGCCCTGCCTTCTCTTCAGTGAGGTGATGTTTCGTTCCGCGTGCCGCTCACACTGCCTTCCGATGAATTAAGCTAGTATATACGCTTTACCCTACGAGTATTGCGTAATGTTTATTGACATCAATCATGAACAGGCATGCGCCCGATGACTGATGCAGTCCTGCAGAGCTTCACCGTCACATGCAGCACAATCGCATCTAAAGATCGTTTTACGAAGCACCGTACCAGCGAACACGGTTTGTGACGCGTTATGACATGACCGTGTTAAGACAGGGTGAATAGTTGTGCACATTTGTTTTGCAAGGAATGCCATGCGACTGAAGTCCCCTGAATGCATCCTATTTAGCCTACCCATCCCTAAAGCAGTAGACGGAGATCAATGTTCTGCCTCCAAATATACTAGCACTGATAAACATGCATGAAAAGGCATGCGCCCAATTATTGATGCAGTCATGTAGAGCTTCACCGTCACATGTAGCACAGTCGCATCTGAAGATCGTTTTACAAATTGTAGCCGCCACACTACACGTACCGGCTACAATCATCAGACGCATTGGCCGCGCTTCTCGCCACACGTACTGGCTAGAATAGCTAAGCGTCTGCCGTGGGCGGAGAGCGAGAGAGTGACAGAGCGGGAGAGAGCGAGAGAGAAAGCTGGTTCCGTGATCAGCTCTGTGAGTGAGGCGGGGGAAAATATATGCAGATTTTCCACAGCAGTCTACCATGCATCAAGTTGTAGTGTCGTAGAAAGTTGCATCTCCACGAAAGCCATCGTAAAATGGGCTGTCTGCATGGTGCAATGACTGTTCCAGCATCACGTGAAACATGCGTATGGTTTCCCGCCAGCACGTGCGCTGTGTGCGTTTGTACTTGCGAGTGAGCAGGTGCCGTACAGCAACTGCTCGGCTGTCCCATATCGCCGCCACCACCGCCTAGTGTGGGAGGGTGTGGGGTGAGGCGTTATCTGGACCGGTAGCTCGATCCCCGCCCATTCGTCCAGCGGGGGTGGGGGTGGGGGTGGCGGTGAGGCGTTTTGTTGTGTGTGCCGGTGGCCTGATCCCCGCCCCTCCGTCTGGTGGGGGGGGCGGTGAGGCGTTTTATTGCCTGGGCCGGTGGGCCGATCCCCGCCTGCCGCCGTTTTATGGCCGCTTACCGGCGCGGCGACGTGGCCGTCTGTTTGTTGGCTTGCGGTGAGGTAGCGCCGACGGGGGACGGATCTGCCGGCGGCTGTGCGTTATGAGGTGCAGCGGCTGTGCGCCGAGGGAAAGCGGCTGGGGTGAAGACGAATGTGAATGCTCGCGGGAGGGGAGGAAGATGAAGTTGATGCAGCTGGCCTGGCTTGTTAACTTCCCTGAGAATGCTTGGTGGATTTTTATTGTGCAGAAGCTGGCTTTCAGATTACGATACGGGAGCAGCAAGTGTCAGCCTCTGTACGTACATCATCACAGAAGTGGACGTCGAAATGTGTTGAATGGCATGGTCCAAATGCTCTGTGGGCCCAACGGAGTGCCTCGCTGTCTGCCGTGCCCAGCCGCCCATCCGTCTGCCACGGACACCCGGGCCGATCCTACTCCCCCATCCTACCTCCAGTCAACCGTCTGTCACGGACACCCGGTCCGATCCTACTCCCCCATCTTACCTCCAGTCAACCGTCTGCCACGGACACCCGGCCCGATCCTACTCCCCCATCCTACCTCCAGTCAACCGTCTGCCACGGACACCCGGGCCGGTCCTACTCCCCATCCTACCTCCAGTCAACCGTCTGTTACGGACACCCGGTCCGATCCTACTCCCCCATCCTACCTCCAGTCAACCGTCTGTCACGGACACCCGGACCGATCCTACTCCCCCATCCTACCTCCAGTCAACCGTCTGCCACGGACACCCGGACCGATCCTACTCCCCCATCCTACCTCCAGTCAACCGTCTGCCACGGACACCCGGTCCGATCCTACTCCCCCATCCTACCTCCAGTCAACCGTCTGCCACGGACACCCGGACCGATCCTACTCCCCCATCCTACCTCCAGTCAACCATCTGCCACGGACGCCCGGGCCGGTCCTACTCCCCATCCTACCTCCAGTCAACCGTCTGCTACGGACACCCGGTCCGATCCACTTCCCGGCCATTTTGCCTTCAGCCAGCGATGTGTCACGGAAGCCAGTTTCGACACCACTCCCCGCTATCCTGCCTCCGCCCCAGCTGTCTGCCACAGACAACCCGGTCGACACCACTCCCCGCTATCCTGCCTCCGCCCCAGCTGTCTGCCACAGTTCCGACACCACTCCCCGCTATCCTGCCTCCGCCCCAGCTGTCTGCCACAGTTCCGACACCACTCCCCGCTATCCTGCCTCCGCCCCAGCTGTCTGCCACAGTTTCGACACCACTCCCCGCTATCCTGCCTCCGCCCCAGCTGTCTGCCACAGACCAGTTTCGACACCACTCCCCGCTAGCCTGCCTCCGCCCCAGCTGTCTGCCACAGACAACCCGGTCGATACCACTCCCCGCTATCCTGCCTCCGCCCCAGCTGTCTGCCACAGTTCCGACACCACTCCCCGCTATCCTGCCTCCGCCCCAGCTGTCTGCCACAGTTCCGACACCACTCCCCGCTATCCTGCCTCCGCCCCAGCTGTCTGCCACAGTTTCGACACCACTCCCCGCTATCCTGCCTCCGCCCCAGCTGTCTGCCACAGACCAGTTTCGACACCACTCCCCGCTATCCTGCCTCCGCCCCAGCTGTCTGCCACAGACCAGTTTCGACACCACTCCCCGCTATCCTGCCTCCGCCCCAGCTGTCTGCCACACACCAGTTTCGACACCACTCCCCGCTATCCTGCCTCCGCCCCAGCTGTCTGCCACAGACCAGTTTCGACACCACTCCCCGCTATCCTGCCTCCGCCCCAGCTGTCTGCCACGGACAACCCGGTCGATCCCACTTCCCCATCCGACCTCCGCCACAGCCGTCTGTCACGGACACCCGGTCAGACACCACTCCATGCCGTCCTACCTCCAGCCAGCCGTCTATCACGGACACCCAGTCCGACACCACTCCATGCCGTCCTACCTCCAGCCAGCCGTCTACCACCGCTCCTCGCCAGCCGGCGGCCGGGCGCTCTCCGCGATACCGGCCGGAAACGGCCGGCTTCCGGCGCGTCCAGACGAGACAGTGAGCAGTGCCGCAACAAAGTGTCGGGCCGCACCGCTCCGCCCCACTCAGCGCCCGACTGCTAACACGGCGCCAGATCGCCACAAAGTGCATCGTCTGGCCAACGAGGTGGCTGGGGCTGTGGCTGGAGCTGTGGCTGGGGCTGGGGCTGTGGCTATGGCTGGGGCTGGGGCTGTGACTGTGGCTGGGGCTGTGGCTGTGGCTGTGGCTGGGGGCTGGGTTGGAGCTGTGGCTGGGGCTGGAGCTGTGGCTGTGGCTGGGGCTGGGGCCATGGTCGACTGGCGACACTGCCGGCGGAGCTCTGACACTCTCACTGGCTGTGGCTGTGGCCGGCTGTGGTTGTGGTGGGCTACGGCTGTGGTTGTGGTGGGCTACGGCTGTGGCTGTGGCTGTGGCTGTGGCTGTGGCTGTGGCTGTGGCTGTGGCTGTGGCTGTGGCTGTGGCTGTGGCTGTGGCTGTGGCTGGGGGCTGGGCTGGAGCTGTGGCTGGGGCTGTGGCTGTGGCTGTGGCTGTGGCTGGGGCTGGGGCTGGGGCTGTGGCTGTGGCTGGGGCTGGGGCTGTGGCTGTGGCTGTGGCTGTGGCTGGGGCTGTGGCTGGGGCTGTGGCTGTGGCTGTGGCTGTGGCTGTGGCTGTGGCTGTGGCTGTGGCTGTGGCTGGGGCTGGGGCTGGGGCTGGGACTGTGGCTGTGGCTGTGGCTGTGGCTGTGGCTGGGGCTGTGGCTGTGGCTGTGGCTGTGGCTGTGGCTGTGGCTGGGGCTGGGGCTGGAGCTGTGGCTGTGGCTGGGGCTGGGGCCATGGTCGACTGGCGACACTGCCGGCGGAGCTCTGACACTCTCACTGGCTGTGGCTGTGGCCGGCTGTGGTTGTGGTGGGCTACGGCTGTGGTTGTGGTTGTGGTTGTTTGTGGCCATTTGGCGACAGGGCCGACATATCTTTACAACTCCCTCGGCCCGTTGAACTGAGGCGGTATAAAACGGACTCTCCCAGGGAGCATGTGACGCAAGACAAAAAAGTACATGTGTTCTGCGGTGCTCGTATCGAATCAAGGCTCATGCGGTTAGATTTTGTTGCGTGGACCATGAACGAATCCCCCGGGGCGGCGTAACTCTAGTTCGGCAGCAAAATTGTACATAAATGGGACGTGTCACCGATGACACGTCCCTTAACTCCCACACGACGTCCGTCCGTGTCCATGCCGCGTCCCAACCTGGTAGGGTCACTCCCCGGGTGTCAGTCTGAACTGAAGGAGTGTGTGTGTGCGTGGGGTGGGGGGTGGGGGGAGTTAAGTTGGAGCTCGTGTAGCCACTCGGGCACTGATTGTCAGGACCAACGCCTGTCAGCTTTCTACCAACTGAACCATTTTGTCTATCAGCTATGGTAGCACGAGCAGTACCATGACCCCAGCACCGCAGAACAACCTTATGACCCAAGATAACTAGAAGCCGCTACTTCTTGTCCACTGGCCTGTATTGGCTGCTGGAGATGCAGTGAAACACATTTGTCTAGTGTATCTGTTAATGCGTAACTATCTCCAAAGGTGGGCCCAGACAGTAGCCAAGCCTAGCTAGTGTTCAGTAGACGTGTATATCCTTTCGGTTACACTGTAACTTGCCTTCGTGACCGGCTGTCGTGTTTCTAGCCTGAGCTGTTTGCGGCAAAATATGTATCTTTGACTGGCCTTTGTTTGTTTGTTTGTTTGTTTGTTGGTTGGGTGTTTCGCGACGCACTTCATGCACGATCACGGCTAATGGCGCCGCCCACACTGTCACGCCGGTGGGCCGCCGCGGGATTGGGAAATGCCCCGAGTGATCTTGTGTCCCGACCGGCCTTGTGTTTGTGGCTTCGACAGAGTTTGTTGCTTGGCCTGTGTTTGTGGCCTTGCCAGTGTTTGTGACTGTGGCTTGTGTTTGTGGCTTGGACAGTGTTTGTGACTGGAGGTGGTGTTTTGGCAGATGTCTGGGCTCCACGCAGCATCTGAAGAACAAGTACGGTGGCGGCTACGTATTGGAGATAAAGCTCACCCTCGCAGGGGACGCGGCTGAGAAGATGGAGAAGGTGAGATAAGCTCGCATCGTATGAGGCGCGTGGGTAAGAGGGTGGAGATGGGACAAAGCTGACTATGGCAGGGGTGCGAATGACAGGATGGAGAAGGTAAGATAAGCTGACCATGGTAGGGGTGTGAAGAGCAGGATGGAGAAGGCAAGATAAGCTGACCAGGGCAAGGGCGTGAAGAGCATGATGGGGAAGGTAAGATAAGCTGACCAGGGCAAGGGCGTGAAGAGCATGATGGGGAAGGTAAGATGAACTGTCCATGGCAGGGGACATGCCGGAGAGGATGGCGGTGGTGCGATAGAGCTGAATATGATGGGGAACGTAACAGCGTGGTTGGAGAATGTGCTTTAAAGCTCACCATCACAAAGTATATGTTTAATTCCTCTTTCTCTCGCAAAGCTCAGCGTGCACCGTGCACATTATGCCTGAACATGATGTGCCTTCCTCCCCTGAAAGCTCAAACTTTATCTGCATTGATAATTACATCCATGTAGCTTGGTGATGGATGTTGCATTCGCCATGTGAAGCATATGCTGCGGGGTATGTTCATTAGATTTGTACGTCGGAACGGTCGATGGTTGTTGGTGATCCATGGAAGGCACATCGTCCACTGAAGGTGACCTTCGGTGATGGAGATGATCACATCTGTGTGATGTGTGATGTGTCTGATGATGATGTGTCTGATGTCTGAAGATGATGGAGTATGCGCGGTCCGCTGAACGCGGCTTAATGACGGCTGCTGCGTGTGCAGCACGTCAGCGCCATGTACCAGGTGTGAGGATTTGGGGGTGCCGATCCACGGGGCCGGGCGGAAGCTGTGTGGGCCGGCGGTCCTCGTGTGGACTGACTGTGCTCGTCACGCGTGTTGGCGGTTCCTCTGTGCACTGGCGGTCCTCGTCACGCGTGTTGGCGTTTTGGTGCTTCTGTAGGACTGGCGGTGCTCGTCACGCGTGTTGGCGGTTCCTCTGTGAGGACTGGCGGTGCTCGCCACGCGTGTTGGTGGTTCCTCTGTGAGGACTGGCGGTGCTCGTCACGCGTGTTGGTGGTTCCTCTGTGAGGACTGGCGGTGCTAGTCACGCGTGTTGGCGTTTCCTCTGTGAGGACTGGCGGTGCTCGTCACGCGTGTTGACGAGAGCTCCGTGTGACGGGACGTCGTCAGCAGTCGCTGACAGCAACAGCCGAGGTGGATGGACGCCTCAGTAGCGGGAATAAGCCCAGAACTTTCCTGAATGGTCGGACAAAGTTTGCCACTTGCCAAGTTTCTCATGGGTGGAGTTTTCCAATCAGATTATCCCGGACCTGCTCGAACTGCAGCTCGTTCGTGAAATTGGGACATTTGGACGACGTGACGATGCACAACAATAACTGGTTCATGATTTATCTCAGCCCTCAGTTGCCGCTGTTTATTGGTAAAAAATATGCTCCTTTAGACCCGTTCTGATATAACTTCCCTCACTTACGAAAAGAGATTGGCCTTACCTCTCCGAATACGACTGTGGTATTGCAAGGAAACGAATCAGAATATTTGCGGTGTATAATTGTATGTGTTCTGCTTCAACTGCGCAATTTGCTCACACCGTGCCGCCTGACGTGCGAAGTAGTGTCAACAGAACACCACACTGCCGCCTGACGTGCGAAGTAGTGTCAACAGAACACCACACTGCCGTCTGACGTGCGAAGTAGTGTCAACAGAACACCACACTGCCGCCTGACGTGCGATGTACAGTGTCAACAGAACACCACACTGCCGCCTGACGTGCGATGTACAGTGTCAACAGAACACCACACTGCCGCCTGACGTGCGATGTACAGTGTCGACAGAACACCACACTGCCGTCTTACGTGCGATGTACAGTGTCGACAGAACACCAAACTGCCGCCTGGCGTGCGATGTGCAGTGTCAACAGAACACCACACTGCCGCCTGACGTGCGATGTACAGTGTCAACAGAACACCACACTGCCGTCTGACGTGCCTCCGAAACTAGTCTCGGGAGACAGGCACCACTATGGCTTCGACGAACATTGCTTTTCTGGTGATTTGCCTTCTCTTCTCTTCTCTTCTCTTCTGGTGAGCAATCCTGGACTATCGATTGAGTCGATAGCCCAGGTCTGGCGTGTGACGGGTCAGCAGCGGCAGCCGATGAGGTGGAGTGTGAGCTGGTCGGTGGCCGCGCCCACCTGTGGTGTGTGAGGGCTGGTGGTGGACACACCTGTGTGTGACGGGTCAGCAGCGGCAGCCCATGAGGTGGAGTGTGAGCTGGTCGGTGGCCGCGCCCACCTGTGGTGTGTGAGGGCTGGTGGTGGACACACCTGTGTGTGACGGGTCAGCAGCGGCAGCCCATGAGGTGGAGTGTGAGCTGGTCGGTGGCCGCGCCCACCTGTGGTGTGTGAGGGCTGGTGGTGGACACACCTGTGTGTGACGGGTCAGCAGCGGCAGCCCATGAGGTGGAGTGTGAGCTGGTCGGTGGCCGCGCCCACCTGTGGTGTGTGAGGGCTGGTGGTGGACACACCTGTGTGTGACGGGTCAGCAGCGGCAGCCCATGAGGTGGAGTGTGAGCTGGTCGGTGGCCGCGCCCACCTGTGGTGTGTGAGGGCTGGTGGTGGACACACCTGTGTGTGACGGGTCAGCAGGGCAGCCCATGAGGTGGGTGTGAGGGCTGGTGGTGGGCCACCTGTGTGTGACGGGTCAGCAGCGGCAGCCCATGAGGTGGAGTGTGAGCTGGTCGGTGGCCGCGCCCACCTGTGGTGTGTGAGGGCTGGTGGTGGACACACCTGTGTGTGACGGGTCAGCAGCGGCAGCCCATGAGGTGGAGTGTGAGCTGGTCGGTGGCCGCGCCCACCTGTGGTGTGTGAGGGCTGGTGGTGGACACACCTGTGTGTGACTGGTCAGCAGCGGCAGCCCATGAGGTGGAGTGTGAGCTGGTCGGTGGCCGCGCCCACCTGTGGTGTGTGAGGGCTGGTGGTGGACACACCTGTGTGTGACGGGTCAGCAGCGGCAGCCCATGAGGTGGAGTGTGAGCTGGTCGGTGGCCGCGCCCACCTGTGGTGTGTGAGGGCTGGTGGTGGACACACCTGGCGCGTCGGCCAATGGATGTCTGTATACCGAAAGCCAGGTGAGCAATAGACATGAGTTAAATCGATGGACGCTCGACTGGTCCTGAAGTCGGAGTAAATTGCCACTGAACCACACAGACGGGGTTCAAGTGTCTTTCTGAGGGCGTGGTGGCGGTACATGTACACGTGCGCATCTTATGCGAATATACGTGGTGCTAGGTAAAGGATGAAGAGTATATATATATATATATATATATATATATATATATATATATATATATATATATATATATATATACATACATATATACATACATAACTGTATATATGTATGTATGTGTGTATCGGGTGTTCTGATCGCTATCACGTCTGGATTTCCCGGTGACACTGCGAGCCATGTTTCCTCCGTCGCTCCATAGGCGGCTGGCCAGTGCAGTTTTAGTGTTGGGCCGGGGCGAGGTGCGCGCCCAGCCGCCTTCCGGCTCGGTTCCGACGTCCGCCCGTGCACAATCAATACGGAGACGTGTGCGCCAAGGTGGGGGTGACGTGGGCTCGGCCTCCGCGCTGTATGCTGGCACAGTCGGAACTTGGTCATGGACGTGGGTGGAACGTGCCATTCACCGAATGCTGAATCAACGTCCTTTCCCACCAAATTGCGACATTTGTTTATTGTTTATTGTCCACAATCTCCAACGGCATATTGCGCCCTTTACAGGAGAAGTCATTAGCTAAAAACGTAAACAGAATAGGTGAACAGTTTTCAGTTCAAACAGGTAAACGGCTATCAGAACTGCATCGATGCCCGATGGCTACGCGGCTCAGAGGTGAGCGTGTGACGCAGCACGGTATCTAATCACCTGCGTCTTAAATGCATTCAGCGGGTTCGTGAATATGTCCGCACTTGGTGTCATCGCTAAAAATGTGTTCGTTTCTCTTAATAATCTGTTAAATAATCCACATCTGATGGTTTCTACACGTGCATACGGTACATGAAATAAAACAGGTTGCCTATTTCTCCTGACTGGGACACATAATCAAAAGTTCTGCAATAACACCTGATGAGTCCGTCCTGCCATATAAAACGTTTCGTAAGAACATGTCGGATTGTACACGACGAGTAGACACAGACGTCACGTTATAAAAGCGAAGAAGGTCCTGATATTGTAGAGATTCTGGTCGAAGTGTGGCACTACAGTGTTGAGCAAGCCACATTAAAAATGTATGTTCTACCCTATCAATCCTGGTCAGATGTGTTGTGGCTGCGCCTGCCCAGATGACGGAGCAATACTCAAGGCGAGACCTAATGTTCGCGGTATATGCCGCCAACAGAGCAATTTTCGAGAATTTGCTACCAGGAACCCCTGCTTGCATTGATCCAATAAACAGTCCGAGAGCTCGGTTCGCAGATGACACAGTTTTTGCGACATGTGCGAATGTCAATTTGCTGTCCAGGTCACACCCAGGTCTCGCATCACAGTCTCACGCTGCAGCGTTGTATTGTGTACCTTATATTCGAAGCGCACAGAAATACGACGGAGAGTCATTGTGAATGACCTACATTTCAGAGGTTTCAAGGATAGCATCCAGTCTGCGGACCACTTGCAGAGGGAATCAATATCCCTCTGCAGGTGGGTCGCGTCGTCCACAGACGCTACCCTCCTATAAAAAATTTACGTCATCAGCAAACATCAGACATTCCGAGTCAATCCTGAATGGCAGGTCGTTCACAAACAGGGCAAATAACTGAGGGGCCAGCAAAGGTCCTTCCGGTACACCGGAAGTGACATCAGCCCAGTCCGAGACCGCCCCGTTGACTATCACCCGCTGGCGGCGACCAGTCAGGTATGAGCGAATCAGAGATATAATTTTGTCTGAAACATGATATGCATTTTCGAGCTTGTATAGTAACAGCTTATGGTTGACAATTTGGAAAGCCGAAGAGTAGTCCGTATAGATTGCATCTGTCTGGCAACCAGCAGCGATCGAATCCCAGGCGTGTCTCAAGAAAACTGCCAGGTTTGAAGCACATGACCTTTTTGGAATAAAACCGTGCTGGGTATCAGTCAGTACTGGCAAAATGTGAGCACTCAAAACATTGTAAATGTTTTTTTTTTCTAAAATCTTGCCACACAGGCAAAGAAGTGAAATGGCTCGGTAGTTCGTCAGATTTTTCTCGTTGCCTTTCTTATATATTGGTGTGATGTTTGCCATTTTCCACCGGTTCGGAAATTTTCCCTGCCTGATGGAAAGGATACAGATTGTGTACAGCGGAACGCATAATTGGTCAGCACACTCTCGGAGGATTCGGGCGCTGATATTATCTGGTCCACATGCTTTGTGCGGGTCAAGTCCAATGAGAATCGTGTGGATTTGTTCTAATGAGGGCCGAAAGTCTGTGAGATTAGACAATCCGTAGTCCTGTAATGGTGGGTACTGGGGCGTGTCCATACAGTCATATTCATAGAGGCGAGTTCAGGCAGTCTGCATTTGGTGCTTAGAACAGTGTTGTTCCTGCGACTTCAGAACTGGCATGCTCATGCTCAATATTATCGACGGTGAATCACTGGCATCTCATGATGCAATTCCAGATACTGTGACTACCTGTAGTGCGATTTGGTATATAATTGTCGCCAGAAAAAAATTATAGAAACATCGTGAGAAGTACTCTTGTCTTTCAATGGCTTTTAACGGAAGCTGAAGATATCGTGAATGGCATAGTTAATGTCGAATTTCGACATCCCATGCTGTTTCTGCCATCGCACACCTGATGAAGACCCATGATTTTGGCGCCGTTTTGTCACCGTTGCCGCCGTGGCCCGGTCGTTGACGCGCGGGACTCCAACTGGAAGGCCATTGGTGGAACAGTGGATATGTGGAGTGGCCCGGATAACCGCGCGGATGTGGGGTAGTCTGATCCAATCAGCTTCCGTAGACATTAGTGGATAGTTGTGTTTATCCGGTCCCGTGGACACCTATATCCGATGTTGGTGTCCGATCGTGTGGATGTGGACGATGGTGCACATGTTGGCCAGCGGGATTATGCGAACCCCGCGGACGATAGTGGATATATGGACCGGTGGGATCCCACGAACCCTATGGACAAAGGTGGATATATGGACCGGTGGGAGCCCATGGACAGTGGTGGATATATGGACCGGTGGGAGCCCATGGACAGTGGTGGATATATGGACCGGTGTGATCCCACGGACAGTGATAGCTATATGAACCGGTGGGAGCCCACGGACAGTGGTGGATATATGAACCGGTGGGAGCCCACGGACAGTGGTGGATATATGGACCGGTGGGAGCCCATGGACAGTGGTGGATATATGGACCGGTGGGAGCCCGTGGACAGTGGTGAATATATGGACCGGTGTGATCCCACGGACAGTGGTCGATATATGGACCGGTGGGAGCCCATGAACAGTGGTGGATATATGGACCGGTGGGAGCCCGTGGACAGTGGTGAATATATGGACCGGTGTGATCCCACGGACAGTGGTCGATATATGGACCGGTGGGAGCCCATGAACAGTGGTGGATATATAGGCGGGTGAGAGCCCATGGACAGTGGTCGATATATGGACCGGTGGGAGCCCGTGGACAGTGGTGGATATATAGGCCGGTGGGAGCCCACGGATGCCTGATGCCTATGGACATGGTGGAAGTATGCGTGTCTCGGGTCTGACACGTCCAGTCTCCTCAGGCTGTGTCGGTGTGGCCGGCCAGTCTCCCAGGCTGTGTCGGTGTGGCCGGCCAGTCTCCCAGGCTGTGTCGGTGTGGCCGGCCAGTCTCCCAGGCTGTGTCGGTGTGGCCGGCCAGTCTCCTCAGGCTGTGTCGGTGTGGCCGGCCAGTCTCCCATGCTGTGTCGGTGTGGCCGGCCAGTCTCCCAGGCTGTGTCGGTGTGGCCGGTCAGTCTCCTCAGGCTGTGTCGGTGTGGCCGGACAGTCTCCTCAGGCTGTGTCGGTGTGGCCGGCCAGTCTCCCAGGCTGTGTTGATACGGCGGCCAGTCTCCCAGGCTGTGTCGATACGGCCGGCCAGTCTCCTCAAGCTGTGTCGGTGTAGCCGGACAGTCTCTTCAGGCTGTGTCGTTGTAGCCGGCCAGTCTCCCAGGCTGTGTCGGTGTGGTCGACCAGTCTCCCAGGCTGTGTCGGTGTGGCCGGCCAGTCTCCTCGGGTTTGGCCGGTGGGGCCGGCCAGTCCCCCAGCCTTGGCCGTGTGGCCCGCCCAGTCCCCAGGCTGTGTCGGTGTGGCCGGCCAGTCTCCCAGGCTGTGTCGGTGTGGCCGGCCAGTCTCTTCAAGCTGTGTCGGTGTGGCCGGCCAGTCTCCTCAGGCTGTGTCGGTGTGGCCGGTCAGTGTCCTCAGGCTATGTCGGTGTGGCCGGCCAGTCTCCTCAGGCTGTGTCGGTGTGGCCGGCCAGTCTACCAGGCTGTGTCGGTGTGGCCGGCCAGTCTCCTCAGGCTGTGTCGGTGTGGCCGGCCAGTCTCCCAGGCTGTGTCGATACGGCCGGCCAGTCTCCTCAGGCTGTGTCGGTGTAGCCGGCCAGTCTCCCAGGCTGTGTCGGTGTGGCCGGCCAGTCTCCTCAGGCTGTGTCGGTGTGGCCGGCCAGTCTCCTCAGGCTGTGTCGGTGTGGCCGGCCAGTCTCCTCAGGCTGTGTCGATGTGGCCGGCCAGTCTCCCAGGCTGTGTCGGTGTGGCCGGCCAGTCTCCCAGGCTGTGTCGGTGTGGCCGGCCAGTCTCCCAGGCTGTGTCGGTGTGGCCGGCCAGTCTCCCAGGCTGTGTCGGTGTGGCCGGCCAGTCTCCTCAGGCTGTGTCGGTGTGGCCGGCCAGTCTCCTCAGGCTGTGTCGGTGTGGCCGGCCAGTCTCCCAGGCTGTGTCGGTGTAGCCGGCCAGTCTCCCAGGCTGTGTCGGTGTGGCCGGCCAGTCTCCCAGGCTGTGTCGGTGTAGCCGGCCAGTCTCCTCAGGCTGTGCCGGTGTGGCCGGCCAGTCTCCCAGGCTGTGTCGGTGTGGCCGGCCAGTCTCCTCAGGCTGTGTCGGTGTGGCCGGCCAGTCTCCTCAGGCTGTGTCGGTGTGGCCGGCCAGTCTCCCAGGCTGTGTCGGTGTGGCCGGCCAGTCTCCTCAGGCTGTGTCGGTGTGGCCGGCCAGTCTCCCAGGCTGTGTCGGTGTGGCCGGCCAGTCTCCTCAGGCTGTGTCGGTGTAGCCGGCCAGTCTCCCAGGCTGTGTCGGTGTGGCCGGCCAGTCTCCTCAGGCTGTGTCGGTGTGGCCGGCCAGTCTCCCAGGCTGTGTCGGTGTGGCCGGCCAGTCTCCCAGGCTGTGTCGGTGTGGCCGGCCAGTCTCCCAGGCTGTGTCGGTGTAGCCGGCCAGTCTCCTCAGGCTGTGTCGGTGTGGCCGGCCAGTCTCCCAGGCTGTGTCGGTGTGGCCGGCCAGTCTCCCAGGCTGTGTCGGTGTAGCCGGCCAGTCTCCCAGGCTGTGTCGGTGTGGCCGTCCAGTCCGCTGAACCCATCACGTGGTGAGTATATGCCGTCGCAGATCCGGCGGCTCGGTCTGGCATGGCGCCTCGACAGAACGCGACGCGATTGGTTTTACCTCGCTCCGTTTCACTTCGCCGGACTAAAAGCACTGGCTGGAAGAACCGCCGGGCATCGAGGAGTTTCAACGGGCGAGGAAGCCCACGCCTTCCCGTGGCTAGGCTAGGCGTGGTCGGGTAGGTTACCCCAGGGAGTTTCAGCGGGCGAGGAAGCCCACGCCTTCCCGTGGCTAAGGCGTGGTCGGGTAGGTTACCCCAGGGAGTTTCAACGGGCGAGGAAGCCCACGCCTTCCCGTGGCTAAGGCGTGGTCGGGTAGGTTACCCCAGGGAGTTTCAACGGGCGAGGAAGCCCACGCCTTCCCGTGGCTAAGGCGTGGTCGGGTAGGTTACCCCAGGGAGTTTCAGCGGGCGAGGAAGCCCACGCCTTCCCGTGGCTAAGGCGTGGTCGGGTAGGTTACCCCAGGGAGTTTCAACGGGCGAGGAAGCCCCGCCTTCCCGTGGCTAAGGCGTGGTCGGGTAGGTTACCCCAGGGAGTTTCAGCGGGCGAGGAAGCCCACGCCTTCCCGTGGCTAAGGCGTGGTCGGGTAGGTTACCCCAGGGAGTTTCAGCGGGCGAGGAAGCCCACGCCTTCCCGTGGCTAAGGCGTGGTCGGGTAGGTTACCCCAGGGAGTTTCAACGGGCGAGGAAGCCCACGCCTTCCCGTGGCTAGGCTAGGCGTGGTCGGGTAGGTTACCCCAGGGAGTTTCAGCGGGCGAGGAAGCCCACGCCTTCCCGTGGCTAAGGCGTGGTCGGGTAGGTTACCCCAGGGAGTTTCAGCGGGCGAGGAAGCCCACGCCTTCCCGTGGCTAAGGCGTGGTCGGGTAGGTTACCCCAGGGAGTTTCAGCGGGCGAGGAAGCCCACGCCTTCCCGTGGCTAAGGCGTGGTCGGGTAGGTTACCCCAGGGAGTTTCAGCGGGCGAGGAAGCCCGCCTTCCCGTGGCTAAGGCGTGGTCGGGTAGGTTACCCCAGGGAGTTTCAACGGGCGAGGAAGCCCACGCCTTCCCGTGGCTAAGGCGTGGTCGGGTAGGTTACCCCAGGGAGTTTCAACGGGCGAGGAAGCCACGCCTTCCCGTGGCTAAGGCGTGGTCGGGTAGGTTACCCCAGGGAGTTTCAGCGGGCGGGGAAGCCCACGCCTTCCCGTGGCTAAGGCGTGGTCGGGTAGGTTACCCCAGGGAGTTTCAACGGGCGAGGAAGCCCACGCCTTCCGTGGCTAAGGCGTGGTCGGGTAGGTTACCCCAGGGAGTTTCAGCGGGCAGGAAGCCCCGCCTTCCCGTGGCTAAGGCGTGGTCGGGTAGGTTCCCCAGGGAGTTTCAGCGGGCGGGAAGCCCACGCCTTCCCGTGGCTAAGGCGTGGTCGGGTAGGTTACCCCAGGGAGTTTCAACGGGCGAGGAAGCCCACGCCTTCCCGTGGCTAGGCTAGGCGTGGTCGGGTGGGTTACCCCAGGGAGTTTCAGCGGGCGAGCCCACGCCTTCCCGTGGCTAAGGCGTGGTCGGGTAGGTTCCGGGAGTTTCAGCGGGCGAGGAAGCCCCGCCTTCCCGTGGCGAAGGCGTGGTCGGGTAGGTTACCCCAGGGAGTTTCAGCGGGCGAGGAAGCACGCCTTCCGTGGCTAAGGCGTGGTCGGGTAGGTTACCCCGGGGGAGTTTCAGCGGGCGAGGAAGCCGCGCCTTCCCGTGGCTAAGGCGTGGTCGGGTAGGTTACCCCAGGGAGTTTCAACGGGCGAGGAAGCCCACGCCTTCCCGTGGCTAAGGCGTGGTCGGGTAGGTTACCCCAGGGAGTTTCAGCGGGCGAGGAAGCCCACGCCTTCCGTGGCTAAGGCGTGGTCGGGTAGGTACCCCAGGGGTTTCAGCGGGCGAGGAAGCCCACGCCTTCCCGTGGCTAAGGCGTGGTCGGGTAGGTTACCCCAGGGAGTTTCAACGGGCGAGGAAGCCCACGCCTTCCCGTGGCTAGGCTAGGCGTGGTCGGGTAGGTTACCCAGGGAGTTTCAGCGGGCGAGGAAGCCACGCCTTCCCGTGGCTAAGGCGTGGTCGGGTAGGTTACCCCAGGGAGTTTCAGCGGGCGAGGAGCCACGCCTTCCCGTGGCTAAGGCGTGGTCGGGTAGGTTACCCCAGGGAGTTTCAGCGGGCGAGGAGCCCGCCTTCCCGTGGTAAGGCGTGGTCGGGTGGGTTACCCCAGGGAGTTTCAGCGGGCGGAAGCCCGCCTTCCCGTGGCTAAGGCGTGGTCGGGTAGGTTACCCCAGGGAGTTTCAGCGGGCGAGGAAGCCCGCCTTCCCGTGGCTAAGGCGTGGTCGGGTAGGTTACCCCAGGGAGTTTCAGCGGGCGAGGAAGCCCACGCCTCCCCGTGGCTAGGCTAGGCGTGGTCGGGTAGGTTACCCCAGGGTCGACAGAGGCACGCAGGTCCACGCTGCTTGCTGGAGCGAGATGCTCCAACCAGCCGAATTCTGCTGTAACGACGCTAGTGCGAGCGTCAATAGGCTCTACGCTACAGATGCATTAAGCATGTGGTCTGCACTGCACATGCATACTCAACGACGTGTATCGAGACAGCCGACGCCCGGCCAAAGATCAGCCCTCAGCTAGCACATACACCAGGCCTTTTCGCTACTAAATCGCTAGACATTTTCTGAGTGTACATCTGGTGAGTATGGATTTGACAACTCAATGGTCATCCCCGTAGCTACATCGCATGTAGTACTTTATCGGCTGAGCTAAAAGCCAAACCTCACGAAGAAGTGCCACGCGAAGCTTTGAAGGCAACCGCATGAAACGATACGATACAATGATCCTCTCTGTCCCGTAGACTTCAACATCCATTGGGAAAGTGCCTGCAACGTTTACATTTAATTTGCAGGTATTGTTTATAGGTTTGCAGTCTATCGTATTTTTTTCTTCAGTTTTTAATGAATGAGTTGAAACTAAGTTTTGACTTAACTTGATTGGACTTCATTTGATCTTGAACTTGAATGTTTGAATGGTGTTACAGCCACGCTATTCCACGGTTCACTGCTGGGTGTCTGTGCCCTGGTACTCCAAGATACGATCCGCGCACTCTGTCTTCAGGCCAACAGATAATGAGCTTCCTAACTAGGTGGAGACCACATGATCCGATGTTCTACAGGTTAATTCGCGTGATCCGTAGACTTATCCTAGACCGAGACCGAGACACCTAGGCCGAAACGCTTATCCCGCATTTACCACTGAAATGAGCAGACTCGTATTCCCATGACTACAGGCCCCCAGCACACACTGACCCCGCCGTGACCCCCTGGACTCGGCAGATCCTGACCCGGCCGTGGCCCCGCAGGTTCAGCAGACCCTGACCGGACCGTGACCCCGCAGATTCAGCATACCCTGACCGGCCGTGACCCTGCAGGTTCAGCAGACCGTGGTCCCGCCGGTTCAACAGACCCTAACCCGGCCTTGGCCCCGCAGGTTCAGCAGACTGTGACCCGACCGTGACCCCGCAGGCTCAGCAGACCCTGATCCGACCGTGACCTCGCAGGTTCAGCAGACCCTGATCCGACCGTGACCCCGCAGGTTCAGCAGACCCTAACCAGGCCTTGACCCCACAGGTTCAGCAGACCCTGACCCGGCCATAACCACGCAGGTTCAACAGACCCTGACCCGGCCATGACCCCACAGGTTCAGGAGATGGTGCGAGGACTGTTCCCGTCCGCCATAGTGGAGGAGAGCTACGGCGAACGGATCCGCTACAAGATCCCGCAGCGGGACGTGGTCAGCCTCTCAAAAGGCTTCGCCGAGCTGGAAGCAGGTCAGTGGGCCGCCTCTCCAGGGGTGGACCTATTCAGCGGCTGGTCTTCACAGAAGGACTGCGGATCAGCACACGGAGCAGCGGAGATACGTGGCCGGCTTTGATGACGGTGGCTGCGGAGCTGCTGTTACGTTCTCAGAATGTTGGGCACCAGTCAATACCAACTTGTTCAAGGCGCCTGTAGGGACTCTGGACGGGTGAGGGTAGGTAATGGAAGCACATTGAAGTCGAATATCCGTGTGTATCAGGCACAGGCGCATTGGAGTTGAATATCCGTGTGTGTCAGGCACATGCGCATTTCCTCCAGTGCGCGGACAGCCGAACGCTTTGAAGCATGAATGCAGAGCTAAAGTGATTTCAGGTGCGGTTCATTTTCCAGATTGCAGTGCTAAGGGCAGACAAAGGCGTCATCTGTCCTTGGGATTTAACTATTTCCATTCAATGTTTGGTGGAAAACATTTTACAGGTTTTGTGTGCATTAATTTCAGCCCATTCCGTTTTTCTGATGGTTCATTCAACCTGCAATTTAATTATGTAGTTATGCCGCATGATATATATGTATTCGATCACACTGGTATTGTTCGGCCACTCCTCCACTGGTATTGTTCCGCCACTCCTACACTGATATTGTTCCGTCACTTCTCCACTGGTATTGTTCCGCCACTCCTCCACTGGTATCGTTCCGTCACTCCTCCACTGATATTGTTCCGCCACTCCTCCGCTGGTATTGTTCCGCTACTCCTCCGCTGGTATTGTTCCGCCACTCCTCCATTGGTATTGTTCCGCCACTCCTCCACTGGTATTGTTCTGCCACTCCTCCACTGGTATTGTTCCGCCACTCCTCCACTGGTATTGTTCCGCCACTCCTCCACTGGTATTGTTCTGCCACTCCTCCATTGGTTTTGTTCCGCCACTCCTCCACTGGTTTTGTTCCGACACTCATCCACCCGTTAAACAGCACAGTGTTCGCTGGGATAAGTATGAGTTATGCGCTACATATGTTACTGTCAGCTTTCTGTGATAAGGCACGATGTACCACAATACTATTTATGTTGCTGGCTTGGTGTCCGTGGTGAACCCAGGATCAAAGTTAGGCTAGGTTTTCTTAAAGCAATGTTCTCCCTGTAAGCCTTTCAATTGTTATATGTGCCCCTCCCCCCCCGCTTGTCCTTACAACTGATTGCTATGCTCAGGCGTCCTTCTGTGTTGAGATGTCTTGAGACAAAAAATAAATATCGGTATTTAATCAACGAGACGCGTTGGGTCTGAGTCACAATTGCGATGGATCGGAAGATCGAATTGTGCATTTTTTTTCATATCTGGCATCGTATTAGCATAATATCGAGGCACCGGCGACTGTTTTGTCCCAAATATGTTGAGTGCAGTCACTATCCAGGTACAATTACACTGCACATGAAAGTATCAGTTTCGTTTACATCTTGATCGGCTAATTCCATGCCTTTATTGATGTTTTATCACTTATATTATGCTATGTTTTACTATGTTACACTGCACATGAAAAGATCACAGCTTCTCCCCTTGCCATGTTTTAAAATTATTATACAGCTAGAGGTCTTCGGGCCACCCTCATGACGAACATCTTGCTCTGCCGATTCCCATGCGTCTGTGATGTGTTTCTTCGTCGGTTCACTTTTTATGTCGCTGTTTGATTCGCTTTTCGTGCACGATTAAGCGACGTCGTTTTCGCATTAGCTTACCCATCTTTATCAGAAGCACAAGCGAGTCTCTCATCGTGCAGGCAAGAAGACGTTCATCATGAGTGCGGGCGATGTCGTGCCGAGCGTCCATCTCGTCTGGCTGCAGCAGTAGGTATGCCTGGGCGTGCTGGCGAACTGAAGTGAGCCCTACTCAGAAGTACAAAGGCGCTAGGGGCGCAAGAGCTGCTCACGGCACCGCCGTGATATGGGTCTGGCCTGCTAAATCAAATCCGACCTGCGGTTGCGATAATTGTTTCACGTTTTACTTTGATCCATTTGACTTCCATGCCTATTTAGCGTTTTGTCAGTTGATTTGTTGCCGTGTCCTTTTAACCTTTTCCATTGCCCTTATTGTCCTTTTAACTTTGTCTTTTTTACTTGTTCTTTTAACCTCCATACCTGTTGATGTTTCTTAGTTTTACTTTTTGTCCTTTTGACCTTTTTGTTTTCCATTGACTTTTCATGTTGGCTTTTTGTTCATTTTACCTTTTTTCATTGTAGCTTGTTTTCATTTAGTCTTATTTTGCCTTTGACTTTTGTCCTTTTAACTTTTTCCGTTTTGACTTTCCCTGTTGAATTTTGTCAGTTTGGCATAGTGTCTTTTGACTATTTCCCTGTTCATGTTTTGTCCTTTGACGTTTATTTTTTACCGTTTGTCCTTGCACTGTCACTGGGCACCGATCCTCACACCTCACTTCGGCGTGAGCTATGGAAGCCATGGTTAGTGTCGGCAGTTGTCTGTTGGACAGTCGCGGTAGATTCGTCAGTTGTGTGCCGGGCAGTCGCGGTGGGTACACCAGTTGTCTGCCGGGCAGTCGCCGTAGGTCCGCCAATTGTCTGCCGGGAAGTCGCGGTAGGTACGCCAGTTGTGTGCCGGGCAGTCGCGGTAGGTCCGCCAATTGTCTGCCGGGCAGTCGCGGTAGGTCCGCCAGTTGTCTGCCGGGCAGTCGCCGTAGGTCCGCCAATTGTCTGCCGGGCAGTCGCGGTAGGTACGCCAGTTGTCTGCCGGGCAGTCGCGGTAGGTACGCAAGTCGTCTGCCGGGCAGTCGCGGTAGGTCCGCCAGCTGTCTGTCGAGCAGTCGCGGTAGGTCCGCCAGTTGTCTGCCGGGCAGTCGCGGTGGGTACACCAGTTGTCTGTTGGACAGTCGCGGTATCTCCGCTAGTTGTCTGCTGGACAGTCGCGGTAGATCCGCCAGTTGTGTGCCGGACAGTCGCGGCAGGTCCGCCAGCTGTCTGCCGGGCAGTGGCGGTAGGTCCGCCAGTTGTCTGCCGGGCAGTCGCGGTAGATCCGCCGATGCCCTGCGACGGCGGTATGCTGCCAGAGGCTGCGCCTGCTACACCGAGCTCCATCATCCGTGTCGTGCCGCCTCGATCGTCTAACGTTCACTATGGTGCATTGTGCTGGGCTGTGGGCTGTATTGGTGCGTTTGGTGCGCTTTTAGACTACCAGTTGCCTGACCTTCATTTCACGCTGGTGCCCTCAGTGCTCATTTCGCATGTGTTCTCTTAAGAGACTTGCCAGAGGCGGAAATGTCGGCTGTCCGTGGCACTGGCGTCGCTGGGCCTACGCCGTCACCATATCCACGTCCGCTGTGGTCCGCTAATCTTGCCTTCTACTCGGAAGTGTGACCATCTTCTATCCCAGTCCAGCCCACCACCCCATCACGTTTCCCAGAGCACACGCCAGTTGGCACGTCATCACCCGCGCCGCTGTGCACGGCACTTCACTCTGTGTGCACTCCACATTGCTTCTGTATAAAGTAGTTGGCTGGTTGAGATAATAATTGCCTGGATAATTATTAATTATTATTAATATGTCTGAAATATTTGATTATTACCTCCTTGTCCGCTCGGTGAAGTGCTGTTTACCGAGCTCTTCGACAAGAGTAGGCTAATTCCGGCACCCTGGCAAAATCAACTCGTCGCTCTTAACCCCCCCCGCCCAAGCTAATTGTCTTGCGGAGGGTAAAGTAAAACTAAAACGATTTAGACATACGGGAGGTGTCCCCCACCCAGCCCCTGCCTTCAGCACCTAAAACATCACACACACACACACGCTATAATGTAAAACTCCCTTAGCCTACACTTGCCTTAGCTTTGGTTACAAAGCACACTGACTTTAAAGGCGGCGCAAGTAATCTTTATGGTCCGACACGCCTCTAAAAACCACTCCCCCTCTGAGAGAATGCCCTTTCACCCGTCAGCGTCAAGCTGGCCTGTTGATGGAGCCGCTTCCAAATGTCGCTTCATCTTTCCTGATGGGCGGCAGGCGGTCGGTCGGCGGCGGCTCGGGTGGCGCTGCCGCCGCCTTAACGAGACCGTGCCGCCATCAATAATGTCAGATTGGCAATCGTGACACGACTGGGACGCGGCGGCACCCATCCGTCTGGTTATCTGCCGCCCATGGCCGGCTGATGTACACAGGTCACGTACACAGGTCACGTACACAGGTCACGTACGGCTGGGACGCGGCGGCACCCATCCGTCTGGTTATCTGCCGCCCATGGCCGGCTGATGTACACAGGTCACGTACACAGGTCACGTGCGCAGGTCACGTACGACTGGGACGCGGCGGCACCCATCCGTCTGGTTATCTGCCGCCCATGGCCGGCTGATGTACACAGGTCACGTACACAGGTCACGTGCGCAGGTCACGTACGGCTGGGACGCGGCGGCACCCATCCGTCTGGTTATCTGCCGCCCATGGCCGGCTGATGTACACAGGTCACGTACGCAGGTCACGTGCGCAGGTCACGTACGACTGGGACGCGGCGGCACCCATCCGTCTGGTTATCTGCCGCCCATGGCCGGCTGATGTACACAGGTCACGTACACAGGTCACGTACGACTGGGACGCGGCGGCACCCATCCGTCTGGTTATCTGCCGCCCATGGCCGGCTGATGTACACGGGTCACGTACACAGGTCGTACACAGGTCACGTACACAGGTCACGTGCGCAGGTCACGTACGGCTGGGACGCGGCGGCACCCATCCGTCTGGTTATCTGCCGCCCATGGCCGGCTGATGTACACAGGTCACGTACACAGGTCACGTACACAGGTCACGTGCGCAGGTCACGTACGACTGGGACGCGGCGGCACCCATCCGTCTGGTTATCTGCCGCCCATGGCCGGCTGATGTACACAGGTCACGTACACAGGTCACGTACACAGGTCACGTACGCAGGTCACGTGCGCAGGTCACGTACGACTGGGACGCGGCGGCACCCATCCGTCTGGTTATCTGCCGCCCATGGCCGGCTGATGTACACAGGTCACGTACGCAGGTCACGTACGGTACGACAGGTCACGTGCGCAGGTCACGTACGACTGGGACGCGGCGGCACCCATCCGTCTGGTTATCTGCCGCCCATGGCCGGCTTTACAGGTACGGGTCGGACGGCTGGTCGCGGTGGGTGGGTCAGGTACACAGGTCACGTACGCAGGTCGTGCGGCGGACTATTAGCTAGATAGTTCGGCGGCTGTTTCAATATCAAAGTTAGACCATTCAATATAGTGAGGAAACCGTTGTGCGTACGCGAGGAGGTTATGTTGAGGAGTGTGGAGTCGGTGATTAGATGATCATGTGAAGAGTGGAGCCAGTGAGAGATGCTGATTGTTCTGGGGGAGACTGGCGAGAGCGAAGCTTAGCTGGATGGATGGTCAAGTGCAGTCTGGAACCGGCAGTGTGGTGGCGTTAATGCCTGCGAGTGGGATGGGAGAGGAGGAGATGGTTGGCGGAAAGGAGGAGCCTCGAATCGGAGAAGATGACGTGCCGGCACATGGCCTTCAGGGTGATTTTTGTTCTCCACCTATCGTACTTCTCCGTCTGACCAGGCTTCTCGTCATTCCACCGGTCGTGCCTCTCCGTCTGACCTGGCTTCTCGCCATTCCACCTGTCGTACTTCTCCGTCTGACATGGCTTCTCGTCATTCCACCGGTCGTGCCTCTCCGTCTGACCTGGCTTCTCGTCGTTCCACCGGTCGTACTTCTCCGTCTCGCCTGGCTTCTCGTCATTCCACCGGTCGTGCCTCTCCGTCTGACCTGGCTTCTCGTCGTTCCATCGATCACTGCATTCGGTGTACCTCTTTGTCCGGCCTGGCTTTTCGTCATTCCATGAAATTGATTTGCTCGTCGACGCCGATCGTGCCCTGGCCGCGCGTTATTGGCTGGGCGCTTCACAATTGCGCCAAGATGGCCGGCCGCAGAGCAGCAACGGTGACCTTTGCGGTGGTGACCTTTACGGCGGCCGGGGCTGCGGCAGTCGGCGGCGATCCGAACCCACTCAGGGATTGTCAGGCGTGTGTCTCACTGGCCCCACGGACAGCCGCTTACCGCCTCGCATGTCGTGCTCAGCGCTTCGACTAGCTCTGGGAAGGCAGGGCAGGCACCACGGCGCCGTCGAGGCGGACTCGATTCCGGCAACGTTTGATCAGCGATCGTTGCGATTTTTCTGTTTGAAATATCGCGTTATATGTTCAGCCAGAATCTTTCAATCTTGTTCGGCTCCTTTGATGTTGGAACCTGGGCTCTCCAAACGGTAGGTATCGATACGTTATAATGCCAGCTTCAAGTCAGGCAACGTATGTGGAATTATGTTTGGGATTTCGACCTGGTTTAGCTATTTTACAGACGATTGACGACGAAATATTCCTGGTACCTGACGGACCTGACCTGGCGGCCCTGACCTGGCGGCCCTGACCTGACGGCCCTGACCTGACGGCCCTGACCTGACGGCCCTGACCTGACGGCCCTGACCTGACGGCCCTGACCTGACGGCCCTGATCTGACGGACCTGACCTGGCGGCCCTGACCTGACAGGGCGGCCCTGACCTGACGGACCTGACCTGACGGCCCTGACCTGACGGCCCTGACCTGACGGCCCTGACCTGACGGCCCTGGCCTGACGGCCCTGACCTGACGGACCTGACCTGGCGGCCCTGACCTGACGGCCCTGACCTGACGGACCTGACCTGACGGACCTGACCTGACGGACCTGACCTGGCGGCCCTGACCTGACGGCCCTGACCTGACGGACCTGATCTGACGGCCCTGACCTGACGGCCCTGACCTGACGACTCTGACCGGACGCTGTGTTGCAGTCCAGCGTGATCCTCCCGTACTGAGGTCTGTGCGGTGTGGTGTCCTCTCGGCCCTGACCTGACGGCCCTGACCTGACGGCCCTGACCTGACGACTCTGACCGGACGCTGTGTTGCAGTCCAGCGTGATCCTCCCGTACTGAGGTCTGTGCGGTGTGGTGTCCTCTCGGCCCTGACCTGACGGCCCTGACCTGACGGCCCTGACCTGACGACTCTGACCGGACGCTGTGTTGCAGTCCAGCGTGATCCTCCCGTACTGAGGTCTGTGCGTTGTGGTGTCCTCTCGGCCCTGACCTGACGGCCCTGACCTGACGGCCCTGACCTGACGACTCTGACCGGACGCTGTGTTGCAGTCCAGCGTGATCCTCCCGTACTGAGGTCTGTGCGGTGTGGTGTCCTCTCTCTTGTCTGGCATGTACTCATGTACTCCATGTTCCGTGCATTATCAACTGTTATCCCATATGCTATCCCGTATTGTCCGATGTATTGTCCATGTTCCGTGTATTATCATCTGTTGTTCCACGTGGTGTTCCGTACTGTCCGATGTGTTCTCCATGCTCCGTGTGTTATCATCTGTTGTTCCAAGTGGTGTCCCGTAATGTCTGGCGTACAGGCAGGGATCCGATGGCTCAGTGGACAGCGCCTTTGTATCGTAACTGTAAAGTATCTAGTTCAAATCTTGCTTTGCTACCCGCTTGCTGCATGACCTCTGCAGTCGATGCGCCCCTAAACCCCAATTGCTACTCGCTTGCAATTTCCAATCCCATGCGACCTCTTGGCAGTGATAAATTATTCGTGAAATAGGGTACAATATACTACTTTCTGAACATTCAATCAACATCCTGCTTCGTGATACGTGCTTGTGAAGTCTTCATATCTTATCTCCTTTCTAACAGTATCTTGTTCATAAGTATCATGCTCATGCTCTTGATAAGGGATGGTGATACACGAACATTTCGCAATGCAATTTCAGGTAAAGTGATTAACTATAATGTGGTATGGTATAGAATTCCAATTTTCTAGCATCAGTATTTTTATCGCTATCCAGAACATAGCTCTTCCTAAATTATGAATCCCAAAAACAAATGATAAAGGTACAGTCATAAGTATGCCATTAGCTAAAATTTGAGTCGTAAAGGCATCAAAAGCATTTTGAATTACACTAATCCCATGGCAAATTTCGACATCTCACACCTAATGAAAAAACATTATTTAACGCTGTCTCGCGGCGTAAGGTTGTTGCTCTGCATGGCCTGTGCAGCCACATGCGTGGCAAAGCCATCCAAGTTGCTTGTTTTTTGTTGTTGTTTTTTTTGCAATGCTGACCTTTGTGCCTGCGTGATTGCGGTGTGGCTGGCGCGGAGAATGGCGCCACCACAGTGTGTGTCTGCTGCAGGGCGTCATTACGACGTCGGACGGTATCAATTAATTACTGCCTGCTACCCCGCCCGCCCTCTCTGATGGCGCCCTGCGACGGTGGCGCAACCAGCGGCTGTCCGCTGCAGAGATTGACAGTATTGGGATTGTGCTGTTCGCTGCAGGGGTTGACAGTATTGGGATTGTGCTGTCCGCTGCAGGGATTGACAGTCTTGGGATTATGTTGTCCGCTGCGGGGATTGACAGTATTGGGATTATGTTGTCCGCTGCGGGGATTGACAGTATTGGGATTATGCTGTCCGCTGCAGGGATTGACAGTATTGGGATTGTGCTGTCCGCTGCAGGGATTGACAGTATTGGGATTGTGCTGTCCGCTGCAGGGATTGACAGTATTGGGATTATGTTGTCCGCTGCGGGGATTGACAGTATTGGGATTGTGCTGTCCGCTGCAGGGATTGACAGTATTGGGATTATGTTGTCCGCTGCGGGGATTGACAGTATTGGGATTATGCTGTCCGCTGCAGGGATTGACAGTATTGGGATTATGCTGTCCGCTGCAGGGATTGACAGTATTGGGATTGTGCTGTCCGCTGCAGGGATTGACAGTATTGGGATTGTGCTGTCCGCTGCAGGGATTGACAGTATTGGGATTGTGCTGTCCGCTGCAGGGATTGACAGTATTGGGATTATGCTGTCCGCTGCAGGGATTGACAGTATTGGGATTATGTTGTCCGCTGCGGGGATTGACAGTATTGGGATTATGCTGTCCGCTGCAGGGATTGACAGTATTGGGATTATGCTGTCCGCTGCAGGGATTGACAGTATTGGGATTGTGCTGTCCGCTGCAGGGATTGACAGTATTGGGATTGTGCTGTCCGCTGCAGGGATTGACAGTATTGGGATTGTGCTGTCCGCTGCGGGGATTGACAGTATTGGGATTGTGCTGTCCGCTGCAGGGATTGACAGTATTGGGATTATGCTGTCCGCTGCAGGGATTGACAGTCTTGGGATTGTGCTGTCCGCTGCGGGGATTGACAGTCTTGGGATTGTGCTGTCCGCTGCAGGGATTGACAGTCTTGGGATTGTGCTGTCCGCTGCAGGGATTGACAGTATTGGGATTATGCTGTCCGCTGCAGGGATTGACAGTATTGGGATTATGTTGTCCGCTGCGGGGATTGACAGTATTGGGATTATGCTGTCCGCTGCGGGGATTGACAGTATTGGGATTGTGCTGTCCGCTGCAGGGATTGACAGTCTTGGGATTGTGCTGTCCGCTGCAGGGATTGACAGTATTGGGATTATGCTGTCCGCTGCAGGGATTGACAGTATTGGGATTGTGCTGTCCGCTGCAGGGATTGACAGTATTGGGATTATGTTGTCCGCTGCGGGGATTGACAGTATTGGTGGTTTGGGATTATGCTGTCCGCTGCGGGGATTGACAGTATTGGGATTGTGCTGTCCGCTGCAGGGATTGACAGTATTGGGATTGTGCTGTCCGCTGCAGGGATTGACAGTATTGGGATTGTGCTGTCCACTGCAGGGATTGACAGTATTGGGATTGTGCTGTCCGCTGCAGGGATTGACAGTATTGGGATTGTGCTGTCCGCTGCAGGGATTGACAGTATTGGGATTATGCTGTCCGCTGCGGGGATTGACAGTATTGGGATTGTGCTGTCCGCTGCAGGGATTGACAGTATTGGGATTGTGCTGTCCGCTGCAGGGATTGACAGTATTGGGATTGTGCTGTCCGCTGCAGGGATTGACAGTCTTGGGATTGTGCTGTCCGCTGCAGGGATTGACAGTATTGGGATTGTGCTGTCCGCTGCAGGGATTGACAGTATTGGGATTGTGCTGTCCGCTGCAGGGATTGACAGTCTTGGGATTGTGCTGTCCGCTGCAGGGATTGACAGTATTGGGATTGTGCTGTCCGCTGCAGGGATTGACAGTATTGGGATTGTGCTGTCCGCTGCAGGGATTGACAGTATTGGGATTGTGCTGTCCGCTGCAGGGATTGACAGTATTGGGATTGTGCTGTCCGCTGCAGGGATTGACAGTATTGGGATTATGTTGTCCGCTGCAGGGATTGACAGTATTGGGATTGTGCTGTCCGCTGCAGGGATTGACAGTATTGGGATTATGTTGTCCGCTGCGGGGATTGACAGTATTGGGATTGTGCTGTCCGCTGCAGGGATTGACAGTATTGGGATTGTGCTGTCCGCTGCAGGGATTGATAATCGCGAATTGACAGTATCGAGGGAAGGCGACTGTTCATCACCTCGTCGCACTTTGTCCTTGAAACACGGCGGTGATATTTCTGGACCTCGCGTTGTTATTGCCACACTACACACACAATCACTCTTGAAATAACTACGACTTATCGAAACCCCAGCTCTCTGCTCGTCGGCACTCGGTCCGTCCCCTCGCCAAGACAGGTCACGTTGTGGGAGTCGCCGGATGACGTTCGGCAGCAGCGATGTTAACAGCTCGGCGTCTGGTGGTGGTCTGCCCTCTCGAGGGTCCTGTCCCTTGGTATTTATTCAACTATGTATATATACTACTGGAAAAAGCCTGCACGCTGACCTCTGCAGAGGTGAAGGCAAGCGTGCAACGCATGTGAGTCATTGAATGTCGGTGTGTAATCGAATAAGATGGCTGACGCGTGCCTGGTTTGTGTGAGCTGTCAGCGTCTGTAATTGACGTGATGAGTCCTGCCGTGTGCGTTTATATGATCTGACAGGGGCTCGCATTTCGACAGCTTGCAGGTGACATATGGCCTACTTTGAATGCGCGATCGTGCAACGCTTAATTGCAATCGTGAATACTGTGCTGGATTGTGCAGAGTTTGTTTAGACGGGCTGTCAGCGTATATCATCGCCGAGCGGAGCTCGGTGTCGACAGCGTGCGCGTGTGGAGGTTGGTTACGAAATGTGTGTCCGTGGCCTGGTTGGGGAGGGTGGTGGTAAGCGTGGTTGCTACAGGTGTCCGTGAACGTGCTGCTATCTGTGTGATCCTTACGTCCCTGGAGCACCGCTCCTGTGTAACGTGACTTCACTTTAGGAATGGTCCCGAAACGCGTAAGTTGGGCCTCGTGATCCCCAAATCGTTTCCGTTAGGGCTGGGCCAGGTCATTTTACCACCCGGCCTCACGAACTCTTTGATTCATGTCTAACCGCCTTTGTGTTTCGATTTTGTTTCCGTCGGTCAGCCGTCGCGTAAATACGGCACGAATGTAGGCGTAGAAAGGGGATAATATGTGACGTCTCGCAGGAACTCGAGCCCGTCATCATCCCCGTCACTGGGTTCACGCATACTGCTTTTAAAGGGATAATTCAACCCGAGAGTATGAGATCGCTTCGTGGCACTGGAGCAATGTACCCGCCAGGTCCGACAAAATCTGGATATCGCCAACGTCGGTACAATAATTCGGGCTGGGAACGGGACCCAAGCGCACCACACCCCCGGGTGGAGAAGAAAGCGGCATGCGTTTGATTCTGTGTGTCAAACACACCCCCGGGTGGGGAAAACAGCGGCATGCGTGTGATTCTGTGTGTCAAACACACCCCCGGGTGGGGAAAACAGCGGCATGCGTGTGATTCTGTATGTGTCGAACACACACCCGGGTGGGGAAAACAGCGGCATGCGTGTGATTCTGTGTGTGTCGAACACACACCCGGGTGGAATTGTTATGGGCGCTATATGACCATTGCAGTCGATGCGCCCTTTAAACCCAAATAACTAACTAACACCCGGGTGGGGAAAACAACGGCATGCGTGTAATTCTGCGTGTGTCGAACACGCTCCCGGGTGGGGAAGACAGTGGCGCGCGTGCGATGCTGTGCGTGCGCGCATAACGAGTAAATGCCCCGTTTCCGGACGAGTAAATATCCCGATTCCGGACGAGTAAATACTCCGGTTCCGGACGAGTAAATACCCAGTTCCTGACGAGTAAGTACCCCGGTTCAGGACGAGTAAATACCCCGATTTCGGACTAGTAAATTCCCCGGTTCCGGACGAGTAAATACCCCGGTTCCGGACGAGTAAAGTCCCCGGTTCTGGACGAGTAAATACCCCAGTTCCTGACGAGTAAGTTACCCGGTTCAGGACGAGTAAATACCCAGATTCCGGACGAGTAAATTCCCCGGTTCCGGACGAGTAAATACCCCGGTTCCGGACGAGTAAATTCCCTGGTTCCGGACGAGTAAATACCCCGGTTCCGGACGAGTAAATTCCCCGATTTCGGACCACCCGGCAGAACGGCGCGTCGTCTGAGTGTATGTCGAACTGACGTCGTGTTCGTCTGCAGCGAAGATTCCGCTCGGCCTGGAGGAGTACAGCCTGAGTCAGACCACGCTGGAGCAGGTGTTCCTGCGCTTCGCCAAGGAACAGGAGCTGGGCCTGGAGTGACATCACAGTCGTCCCTGGCGAAGTTACAGATCGGCCAGACGGCGGTCGGCTCTGAACGCGCTCCAGGTGCACGGCTGCCAGCGAGCTTCGTATTGATTCTGTGCTGTGTACACGGCTGGCGTCTCGGCAGATACCAGCTTCGCGTTGATTCCGTGTTGTCTGCACGGCTGGCGTTTCGGTGGCTACCAGCGTTGACTGCACTGACGTACACCGTCACGCCAAGTGTAATATGCAGCTTCATTATTCGTCCGCGCCGTGGCATTCGGCGCCAAAGGTGCGAGTATTCGGTAATCAGGGTTACAGTCTACCGCGGTGTGATCAGCGTCCTTGTGAAGGTACCCCGGTGTGCTGTGTGAACCTTGCCACGCTGTGGTTGCCACGTTGTGTGCTCGGCGTCCG
Organism: Ashinkailepas kermadecensis; assembly: GCA_034440615.1. Classification (NCBI taxonomy): domain Eukaryota; kingdom Metazoa; phylum Arthropoda; class Thecostraca; family Neolepadidae; genus Ashinkailepas; species Ashinkailepas kermadecensis. The sequence continues at coordinate 271,960 of JAOTOM010004946.1, forward strand.
TGTGAAGGTACCTCGGTGTGCTGTGTGAACCTCGCCACGCTGTGGTTGCCACGCTTGTGATCGGCGTCCTTGTGAAGGTACCTCGGTGTGCTGTGTGAACCTTGCCACGCTCATGGGCGCAGTCAGGAGCTGTCACGAGGAGACACATTTCCTCGGAGGGGCTCCTTCGACTGGAAAATCCGTCCGGAGGGGCGGGAGTTACACGCTGGCCTTCCCGAAGGGGCGCCTTTCCCGGCCGCAACGGCGCCTGCTGTCACTGCGCTGATAGTAGACCGAGGAGAAATGATTATCTCCGTTACACTTCAAACACCGGCCGCCCAGTGCCCTGCAGAGCCGGTCTTCGACGTGCGGATCTGAACCACCACGTCAGCTGGCCTGCCGCGGTAAGTGGACTGCCTCGACCACTGGCATGTGGGCGTTTGCCGCCTGTGGTGTACTTCCTTCGTTAGTTGGGAAACGAGATCTCCACGCGGTGTTTTCTCAGCGGCAGCATGGTACTTATCTTGTGAGTGGGTGGAGCGGGCTGGGCTCAGATTTCGAGTAAGCCTGGTTCAGCTGAGCTCAGGTTCGGCAAGAGGAGAGGGGGCTGTAGCATACGCGAATGTCGAGAGCCGTGTGGAAAGCGCCATGTTTTGGCCGACAATTTTCGTGGTTTCTACAAAATGGGTGCGATGCCCACGATTCACCCACGACAGAGCTTCGTCGGGACAGTGATTGCTATCGTTGTCTGCACAGTCATTTGTGCCAATGATCATTGAGCCTGATTTTCGTATTGAATTTCTTCTGGACTCGTTGCGTGATGTCCAATTAACATACGATAGACGCGCACGAGCCATCCAGAGCCAAATCGGCCATCATTGGGTTGCAGCTGGTGGCCAGTGTTTGTTGGTACGCAATTGTTGGTATTTAAGTGTCGTGTGCCGCACGTTGTGGATATATTGTTGCCCATAGCTTGACGTTCAAATGTTTGCTTTATTGTAGCTGCGTGTATCACATTTTCTTCCCGACAAGTGCATACGAACAAAACAAGTCGAATGATTCGTGTGATGTCCAATATTATTTTAACTGTTACCACCAATCACTGATCGTTTTAATTTTTATTTAATCCTGCTGATGTTGGCAGGCTGTCGGTGTTGTTATTGCAATACAGATCGTCCTCGACATTGGCTTTCGGCGTGCGTCGGCACGCGCAGACACGCCGTCCTCGACACTGGCGCCCGGCGTGCGTGGGCGCACGCGGACACACTCGCCAACCCCGGCCGCCGTACCAGACCAGTGGTTTATTTGCCTCCATGTATAAAACATAGCTCACTGCGGCAGGGAGCGGCGCGCGCGGCGGCCGCTCCGGCTGCAGCTGCGGCACCGGCTGCGGCACCGGCTCCAGCTTCGGCTCCAGCTTCGGCTGCCACCACCGCGGCGGCGGCACGCCCGTCAGACGGGTCGGTCGGGACGCCGGCGGCGCCGCGTGCACAACACGTAAAGCGGGCCGGCCCGGCCGATCGCGTATACACAGACACACCGACACGGGTGCCGGTCGGCGGGCCGCCCACGTGGGCGGCGCGGCACACAGCAGGTCGGGGTGTCGGAGGCGGACCGCGCCGACACACCCGGCGGCACCGGACCAGTGGCGGATCCAGCAAGCCCATTCAGCAGGGGCGAACACGTTGATCGCGCAGCAGGAACACTGGTGAAACCGCGTCACATTGTCAAATCTTCGGTTTTAGGTGCGTTTAGGTCCCAGTATGCATTTACTATAGTTACACTGTTAATGGAAGATCGAAAAAGCGATGAAATTGCTATTGGGTGCCTAAACACGGAACGCTCAGGTGTCCGTTTTCGCCGCTCCGCTGGATCCACCAGTGTGGCGAGCCCCAGACCCGTCAGCCGAGGGGCCTCTCGGGCCAGTGTGGTACCCGCAGACCCTGCACACGCCTAACGACGGACTCCTTCACACCACAGCGCTCTCCGGTGCCGTCGCCACCCGGCACGTCCACCACACCCAACGCAACAACACGAGAGCCCGCGACGCGACGGCGGTCGGTTATGGCCGAGGGGCTGGCTGGCGGCAGGAAAGCGATGAAGATGAGCGTTTGGCTGGTGGTGGGCGGTCGGCGGCCTCGACCACGAACGGTCACACTGCTCAGCCGCCTCGGCACAGCCGCCTTGGCACCGTTCTCCAGTGCCCGCGTTTGGGCCGGCACACATCACAGGCACCGCCGCACACCCACAGGACGATCACCCACCTCCTGGGAAGGGGTTGGCGGTTCAGCCGGCTAATATTATTTTCTGCTACTTAACGGTTGTCACCAGTGCAAACCTGCATTAATACCAAAACACAGATGAATATGATTGTATAGGCTTCTATGCTGTGGGCAAATCTCTCGAGCTTAAATCAATGCATTGGGGTAACACATTTACATCGACGAGTTGATCATTAAACAGGTGACATGACTTTCAGCGCTCGTGCGATCGTGTTCCCTCAATGCGCTGATTTGCGCTATCTGCCATTTTGGCACTCTTTTCTTCTGACCTCTCTTCGAAAATTATAATTACCTCGAAAGCCGTCGTACACGGTGTTGCATCTTGCTACCAATGCAGAGTTGATCATGATCTGATACGGATACTATAAATTAAGAAGCTAAGTCGATTCTTTCCATCCATGACATGAGACTGCCCCAGTTCCCAGACCGTCCATAATAGCCACTGTACGTGGAGGACATGTATCGTGAAATAAATAAATATATAAATAAATGGGACTACTACTCTGATTATGCCTTGTGTTGAACGCGTCCACCACATCAGAATAAGGTAAATGTTATAGTGAATGGATACACGTCATACCTCTAAAGTTGCGACTTTTCATGGCTATGAATTTTGAACAATCGGACACCGAAAGGAATGAGGTTAACGTGCTCCATGTACATATGGGGGTAGGAAATATCATCTGCATCAGCTATTTTCGTGAGCACATTTTTGCTAGTTTGTGTGCCATTTCGTGCTACCGGCCGTCCAGACGAATTTGCTGTCCTCGGCCGGCCGGTTTTAACGGGCTAAAGCAGGTGGCAGAAAACAATTTCAGCCGGCTCCTCCATCCCTTCTCCGAGGCGTCATCACACACCTCTGAATAACGGTCACACACCCACGAAACACAATCACATACATCCGAGCACCATTACACCCCTCCGGAGCACGACCACACCCCTCCGGAGAATGGTCGCACACCTCCGGAGCAGTCACACACATCTGGAACACAATTACACCCCTCCGGAGCACGATCACACACCTTCGGAGCACGATTACACACCTCCGGAGCACGACCACACACCTCCGGAGCACGATCACACCCCTCCGGAGCACGACCACACACCTCCGGAGCACGATCACACCCCCCGGAGCACGACCACACACCTCCGGAGCACGACCACACACCTTCGGAGCACGATCACACACCTTCGGAGCACGACCACACCCCTCCGGAGCACGACCACACACCTTCGGAGCACGATCACACACCTTCGGAGCACGACCACACACCTTCGGAGCACGATCACTCGACGTTTCAGATCGCTGGCAGGCACACACACGTACACACACACGTCAATACACGTACACACACACACACACATTCGCCATAATCGACAGCCGTATACGAAGCTCCAGGTGACTAGTCCAGCTGCCCGTAGTCGCGTGCGCACCGGAGCCGTCCATCGATTTGACACGTGACCTCAGGTCAGCAGGTGCGGGGGCAGGTGAAGCCAGGCGAGCATCACACTTTTGTTTCTCGAATGTCGATGCCCTCGATGTCTATCAGATCGGTCTTCTTCTCTCTCAGCCAGTAGGTCACCATCTTGCCCTTGCCCTGTGCACGCAGCATTCGGTTAGTGTTGGACATAACGACCAGGAGCTCCACCACATGCTGTCGATGGTGAGGAGACAGGCTGGACACATGTCCCTCTCAATATGTGGACAGCTTAACCCTTGCCCTGTACACGCAGTGTTCGGTTAGTGTTGGACATAACGACCACGAGCTGCACCACAGACTGTCGGTGGTGAGGAGACAGGCTGGACACATGTCCCTCTCAATATGTGGACAGTTTAACCCTTGTCCTGTACACGCAGTGTTCGGTTAGTGTTGGACATAACGACCAGGGGCTCCACCACATGCTGTCGATGGTGAGGAGACAGGCTGGACACATGTCCCTCTCAATATGTGGACAGTTTAACCCTTGCCCTGTACACGCAGTGTTCGGTTAGTGTTGGACATAACGACCAGGGGCTCCACCACATGCTGTCGATGGTGAGGAGACAGGCTGGACACATGTCCCTCTCAATATGTGGACAGTTTAACCCTTGTCCTGTACACGCAGTGTTCGGTTAGTGTTGGACATAACGACCACGAGCTCCACCACATGCTGTCGGTGGTGAGGAGACAGGCTGGACACATCCCTCTCAATATGTGAACAGTTTAACCCTTGTCCTGTACACGCAGTGTTCGGTTCGTGTTCGACATAACGACCAGGGGCTCCACCACGTGCTGTCGATGGTGAGGAGACAGGCTGGACACATGTCCCTCTCAATATGTGGACAGCTTAACCCTTGCCCTGTACACGCAGTGTTCGGTTAGTGTTGGACATAACGACCACGAGCTGCACGACAGACTGTCGGTGGTGAGGAGACAGGCTGGACACATGTCCCTTTCAATATGTGAACAGTTTAACCCTTGCCTGTGCACGAAATTTTGACACTTCCCCTGTGCCGGGATGGGAAGGTTACAACCCATCCAGCGCTTCCAAACGGAGGGCGCCAGCGCCATGGAGTAAACGCTGGCGTATTACTCGTCACGGGATCCCGCAATTGATACCCGATGTTTACCTTGGACGAGTGCAGAAGGCGATCAATTTCGGGGCTAGGATCGTCGTAGGGGCTCGTCGTCGTGATCATATCTCGCCGACAGTGGCAACGCTGAGCTGGCGCAGTGTCCGTGACCTCATCACCCACCGTGACAACATCGCCGTGTTCAGAGCCCTGAATGATCCGCGAGCCCCCGAGGCGATCCGTTCTCTGTTCCGCCGGCGGTCGGATGTCTCCCGGCGCTCCACTCGTGCGACGGTGGCTGGGGCACTGGAGCCACCGCCTTTCCGCCTCAGCATGTCACGTAGAACCTTCTCCTTCCGGGCAGCCTCGGCCTGGAACCTACTGCCGCCGGCCACTTCCGCTTCTCGGACACGGGGCGAATTCGTCGCGATGCTGAACAACGTCTTATAAATTGACTTCACGTGTTCGGTTTTCCCGTGTATACTGTTGTCTTGCCGCTTTCATTTTTGCTCATGTTTGTGAAATGTATCTGACTGTATTCTGACACAAACCAAATATTAATCCATTTTATGGAATCGGTTTGTTAAATCTCGCAAAAACAATTTATGCTTTCGGTCCCGGTGGATCTTCGAGGTCAGTTCCTCTGGAAGGTTGAACATTTTCGCGTTTGACCATTCCCTGCGTAACTCAACAACCGAGACGCTTTTGAAATGTTCGGATGGTATTCCCCAGTACCCTGAAATATCTACGATATCTCAGGAGATATCCACCACTAAGGACTTTAGAGATATCCACCACTAAAGACCTCAAGCGCCCCATCTCCCTTGCCTTCCTAATCAAATCCCCGATGATCACCCTCCACTCACTTTTCACAGCCACCTTCCATGTATTTTTTTGGTCGATTAAGAAAGGAATTACTTTTGTTTTTATTGTTTTGCTATTCTTATTACTAACTAATCTGGTTCTTGTCTGACCAAGATATAAAGCTAACTAACAACTAACTAAACTGGTCGGTGACTAGCTACCTAGCTTAATACATTTGACGCCCACTTGCTGTGCACACACAATGGGCAAAGCACTATCCTAATTACAGAAACTAAGCCTAGACCACTTCTACAATTGGGAATATACCCAAGGAAGCTATGTACTATGCCAGCGTCACCAGCGTTCTGAAAATAGTGCGCGACCTTCACGACACACATCACCGAAAAGCAAAATACAACGCACTATAGCAGCCAGAGAATGTTGCGAGTGGGAGCCCGAGTGGCGCCCAGTGTTCAGCACAGGGGTGTATGGTCCTATTCAGTTGGGAGGGCTCCAGCCCCCCAAACTTTGGAAGTCAAACCCATGAACAAGTCAAGCAATGCTGCATAAATGTCGAGTACGTTATACTACTAGTGTTCAACCTGGGTAGGTGCAAGATTGCCCACACTTTTTAATGAGTGGTGACGATATTCTCGCGGTTCTACTACGTTTTCTTTATTCTTGGTGGTGACTGTCATCCTTGATAAATTGAAATAGTACAAGCAGTCCTATTTTAAGTTTTCTCAAATCGATAATCATTCATTTCGTCATAATCATTTAGCACTGATCGCAATGTGGAGTTTGTTATGATTGTTGCATGTTGTTTCTTTTCGTACTGTTTTTTTATCCGTTTTGATCGGCGGATATTTGAAGTAACAAATATAAATATCATAAAACAATAATAAAATTAGGCACAATGCGAAGCGAAGGGAGAAGACGTCGTTTCGGCACTAAGTGGATTCTGCATATTCGGTAGTAGTTTTTCGAGTAACCATTTCCTGATTATTTTGCACCCGGATAGGCTAAGTTCACGGAAAGCTGGAAAAGGGAACATACTATGTATGAAATGGATGTTTTTTTCAAGATGGCAAAATAAAGTGACCCAAATCCAGGATAAATTTGTATTTGGGGTGCCCTAGGCAGATCGACCCAGGGCTGAGCCCCCTCGACTGATCTTGCGATCCCACACCTCTGGTTCGGCAGCACACTGGGATCCCACACCTCTGGTTCGGCAGCACCTGGGATCTCGGCGTGTACGCCAATATGGCCGACCACAGCGGCAGGTCCCACCTACCATCACCTAATCGAATCGAGCCGGCGGCGGCCAACCGCCGCTTTCGCAGCTCGCCATTTCCTGAGGTCACCGTCCTGGTGCGACTGGAGAGGGCCGGTCTGGCGTGACTGGAGAGAGCGCCGGCCTGGCGTGACTGGAGAAAGCGCCGGCCCGGCGTGACTGGAGAGAGCGCCGGTCCTGGCGTGACTGGAGAGAGCGCCGGCCCGGCGTGACTGGAGAGAGCGCCGGTCCTGGCGTGACTGGAGAGAGCGCCGGCCCGGCGTGACTGGAGAGAGCGCCGGTCCTGGCGTGACTGGAGAGAGCGCCGGTCCTGGCGTGACTGGAGAGAGCGCCGGCCTGGCGTGACCGGAGAGAGCGCCGGTCCTGGCGTGACTGGAGAGGGCACCGGCCCGGCGTGACTGGAGAGAGCGCCGGGCTGGCGTGACTGGAGAGAGCGCCGAGCTGGAGCGAGCGCCGGCCTGGCGGGCTGATTCGATTGCGGTGCGGTTGTTCGGCTCGAAAAGCGTCAGCTAAAGCGGACATGAATCTGTCCGCCGGGCTGAACACCATTCCATCGGAATGGCCAGCTGTTGTGTGCGGACCCAGCTGCTGCCTGGTGCAACGTGAGCAGGAGCATACTTCTGGTGGCCGAAGGTCGGACAATCTGAATGGTTCCAAACAATGCCCTTGCGATGATACGGACCGTAGATGTGATACCTAGCATCATACAACAGGCATTCCTTCACCTACCCTCCCTGCCTAGAGTGTTCTGGGTGGAGGTCAGGCCGCTGACCATCCTACAACAGGCTTTCCTTCACCTATCCTCCTCCCTGGAGTACATTTTTGGTCCAGGTCAGGCCGCTGACCATCCTACAACAGGCTTTCCTTCACCTATCCTCCCTCCCTGGAGTGTGTTCTGGGTCCAGGTCAGGCCGCTGACCATCCTACAACAGGCTTTCCTTCACCTATCCTCCCTCCCTGGAGTGTGTTCTGGGTCCAGGTCAGGCCGCTGACCATCCTACAACATACTTCCTTCACCTATCCTCCCTCCCTGGAGTGTGTTCTGGGTCCAGGTCAGGCCGCTGACCATCCTACAACAGGCTTTCCTTCACCTATCCTCCTCCCTGGAGTACATTTTGGGTCCAGGTCAGGCCGCTGACCATCCTATAACAGGCTTTCCTTCACCTATCCTCCCTCCCTGGAGTGTGTTCTGGGTCCAGGTCAGGCCGCTGACCATCCTACAACAGGCTTTCCTTCACCTATCCTCCCTCCCTGGAGTGTGTTCTGGGTCCAGGTCAGGCCGCTGACCATCCTATAACAGGCTTTCCTTCACCTATCCTCCCTCCCTGGAGTGTGTTCTGGGTCCAGGTCAGGCCGCTGACCATCCTACAACATACTTCCTTCACCTATCTTCCTCGCATGGAGTGTGTTCTGGGTCCAGGTCAGGCCGCTGACCATCCTACAACAGGCTTTCCTTCACCTATCCTCCTCCCTGGAGTACATTTTTGGTCCAGGTCAGGCCGCTGACCATCCTACAACAGGCTTTCCTTCACCTATCCTCCCTCCCTGGAGTGTGTTCTGGGTCCAGGTCAGGCCGCTGACCATCCTACAACATACTTCCTTCACCTATCTTCCTCGCATGGAGTGTGTTCTGGGTCCAGGTCAGGCCGCTGACCATCCTATAACAGGCTTTCCTTCACCTATCCTCCCTGACTGGAGTGTGTTCTGGGTCCAGGTCAGTCCGCGGACCGTCATATAAGCATCTCTTCACCTATGCACTCCCTGGAGTGCATTTTGGGTCCAGGTCAGGCCGCTGACCATCACACAACAGGCATTCCTCCTTCCCTGGAGTGTGTTCTGGGTCCAGGTCTGGCCGCTGTCTGCCCTTATAACGCAGATCACGTTATCTAGATCAAAACAGATCAACGACCAATAACAATAATACGGAGCCCAGTTATGTCTTATCCCGGCACCCTTCATTGCCGATTCTGACCACACTGCTGACACAAAAGAATCATTCTGTGACGGACGATGGTCTAATGGCAGCCGCTCTCGGGGCGATGAAATGACACAGGCGCTTTAGCTGGCAACAGAACATAAATCTTGCTTAGCCCGGCCCAATCACACAGACCAGCTGTGGGGTTCGTGAGGAAGCCAGCGGCACGTTCATTCTTCACCCGCGTTCTAATGTAACAGTCCATCTTCATTCTAGGGTATGAGGGAGAGAGAACAATCTCAGTGTGTGTGTGTGAGGGGGGGGGGAGGAAAGGCCATTGTGAAGGCATTTTCAAGCGACGCTGTTAATTATCGCTAAATATCTCCCAAGTTGTGGGATTCTGACTGCACTGTTCTTACTCCGGGGCGCAGTGTGAGCACAGATGACGCCGAATGTCTGTCTTTCAGGTACCTCTAATTGGTACCAGAGGTTCATGATATGACAGTGACAGCTGCCATATTCACATATGGCTGCAAAGAGTGCCGGCTATGATCCAAAACTGGTTGTGTCCAACGTCGGCTTTGACCCCGTTTTAGGTACGCCCAACGCCGGCTTTGACCCGTAATGGGGACGCCCAGCGTCAGCCTTGACGCCGCTTTTGGTACATCCAACGTCCCCTCCCAGCGAGCTCGTGTCCGTGGTCGGGAAGGGCAGACGAGACAGCGTCAGACGACGCCCACAGGGTCGTTCCCAGCGAGCGCGTGCCCATGGCTCTGAACGATAATGAGACAGCGGCGCTCCCGGTCGTTCCAGCGAGCGCGTGCCCATGGCTCTGAACGATAATGATACAGCGTCAGACGATCCCACAGGGTCTTTCCCAGCGAGCGCGTGCCCATGGCTCTGAACGATAATGAGACAGCGTCAGACGACGCCCACAGGGTCGTTCCCAGCGAGCGCGTGCCCATGGCTCTGAACGATAATGAGACAGCGTCAGACGATCCCACAGGGTCGTTCCCAGCGAGCGCGTGCCCATGGCCCGGAAGGACTGAAGAGGCAGCGTCAGACCACCCCACAGGGTCAGCACGTGTCCATGGCCCGGAGGGACTGAAGAGGCAGCGTCAGACCACCCCACAGGGTCAGCACGTGTCCATGGCCCGGAGGGACTGAAGAGGCAGCGTCAGACCACCCCACAGGGTCAGCACGTGTCCATGGCCCGGAAGGACTGAAGAGGCAGCGTCAGACCACCCCACAGGGTCAGCACGTGTCCATGGTCCGAAGACAGCGTCAGACGACCCTATATGGCCAGCACGTGCCCATGGTCCGGAGGGACTGTGGGGATAGCGTCAGATGACCCCACGGGGCCGCTCCCAGCGGGTGCGCGACCTGACGCCAACTAAGGCCACTGGTTCCGACCGCCTGTAGCCGACCGAGGCCTGGCGACGCCCGGCGGCGACAGCAGGCCCGGCTGGGGGTCACGGCCGGGAACCAATGTCGCCGACAGGTGACGCTCCGTCCTGAGGAGTGACACTCGGACCAGGGACCAGGGACCAGAGACCGATGTCGCCGAGAGGCGGCGCTCCGTCCTGGGGAGTGACACTCGGACCAGGGACCAGGGGCCAGAGACCGATGTCGCCGAGAGGTGGCGCGCCGTCCTGAGGAGTGACACTCAGACCGAGGACCAGGGTCGCTCCGACCGGGGACCGATGTCGCCGAGAGGCGGCGCGCCGTCCTGAGGAGTGATACTCGGACCATGTCGAGACTGTTCGGTGACAGAATGATAGCCAGACAGCGGACAGGCAGCCAGACAACGCCATGTCTGCGACAGACGAGCACGCGTGCCTGACGCCATGACAACTGTCTGTGCCAGAGGAGTCTCAACACCCCGCGTGCTGGTCCCCGACTGGGCAATCACCAGTGGTGCGTGACTCCTCCGACCAGCAGAAAGGTCCTCCGACCAGCAGGAAGGTCCTCCGACCAGCAAGAAGGTCTTCGGTTGGCAACTCACTAGCAGCCAGGGCCCTGGTACGCTCGCGACCGATCATGAGAGCGGGTCCGCCAACGATAAATCACCGTGAGTGACACGAAACGCAATATGGCCTCAGCAGTCGCGCCCGAAGTGGATGAGCCTGTGGTTCGTTGTTGCGTGTACCGGCATCAGTATCGTCGTCACCGACGTTCGGTTCGCTCGGACTGCCCCAGTGACGTCGAGACGCCTTTGTGGCGCAACGCCGTCACTGGCACGTCCGTTTTTTGACATCGACCAGGGTTCTTTTGACCGACACATCACGGTCCGACGTCCAGGGACACGCGCGGGCTCTGACGAACGTCACTGCCACGTCCGACTCGCGCGGGTTCTGACGTCCGACACGCTTGACACGCGCGGACTCTGACGAACATCACTGCCACGTCCGACACGCGCGGGTTCTGACGAACGTCACTGCCACGTCCGACACGCGCGGGCTCTGACGAACGTCACTGCCACGCCCGACTCGCGCGGGTTCTGACGAACGTCACTGCCACGCCCGACTCGCGCGGGTTCTGACGAACGTCACTGCCACGTCCGACTCGCGCGAGTTCTGACGAACGTCACTGCCACGTCCGACAAGTGCGGGCTCTGACGAACGTCACTTGTAGAGTCGGCGGTGGCGTCACAGCTCAACAGCCGCTCAGAGCCCCCGGCAATACCGAGTATGACCAAGTCCATCACAGTTTTACTGGTCTAATGAAGAAGTAAAGGACACCGAGTCGACCTTTTAGATGGGCTGCTTGATGACAACCGAACATGGTTCTGACGTTTACCAGGATCCATCTCGGATGATTACGTAATGTCAGAAGTGCTAACAAATTAGCATAGCTTAGGCCGCTTACTGGGTACCGAAGACCGACGTTTTCCCACGAAAGCTTTATGGCAGATCTAGCCGACGGCAAGATTGGTATTACGCATCAAGCACTGTCACCACATGACAATACCGAACGACACCGCAACGGCGATATCGAGCATTATGTGCGGGCTTAATCAGGTCCTGCTGGATGAGGAAAACACATGAAAACTGAACGGAGCAACGCGCGGACTTCAACGGAACATGCACGACATTACTTAATGAACATCGATGTTCTTCTCTTTGTAGAACGACGTGTTCACGTGATCCGACTGGTCCCCCCTGAAAGCAAAGCGAGCACACAGGCAGGTGCCGCTCGACGCTGCGTACCTTCATCTCGACCTCTCCTCGCAGGTCTAGCTGGAAGGTGCCCTGCTTCTCGAGAACCTGTTTCGTTTCGGAGCTCACGTGTATCCGCAACGCTGAAATAAAATCCCGAATCGCGTCACTCCAGGGAAGGGCGGGCGTCCGTAACGGTGTCGCTTCTGACGAGCAGGCACAGCAAACCTGGGTGGACGATATTTATAATTAGTTGGCTAACAGGAGGTTCTAGTGTCCCGCCGATTTGCGGATATATAAACAGTCCGCAGCCAACACCTGGTTAAGCATGACAAAATATTACATTTTCTTGCGAGCTCTTCACAGTTCCTACCCTCTAGTAATTTCAGGAAAAGCATCCGGTCATCCGACCAGAATAAGACGTTTCGCCCGACGTTTAAAAGCAACTGTATTTCCAAGTTGTGCAGGTTCTATCTCTTCATATGGTACGCTTCGTGGCTTCTCAGATCAGGGATAACGTGCTGATGCCATTTCTGACCACAGCCTGCAGATCGCAAAATAGCTCCGAGTGCATCCGACCAAGAACAACATAGTTTCAACACAGGTAATACGAGCGTAAATAATAGTTTTACTTGCAACACTTGGACTAATACTTTGTTCTTGACGACAACAATTCCCTGTAGTTCCATTTCTATGACCATGCCTCACTCAGTGAAGGCTTGGCCCTGTAACTTGGTGGGTTACAAGCGGAAACAATGCCCTCGACGGGACCCACATAAACGCTGGTCTGGGGTGGGGAGGGGAGCTGCCGAGAGATGTCCCGAGATCAGAGGCTGCAACGAGTTGGTGCACGCATCGCACCGCCATTCCGGATACGTACGCAGCCCGTTGGATTCCATGCGAGACGAGGTATTGACGGTGTCGCCGAACAGGCAGTAGCGGGGCATTTTCAGCCCCACCACGCCTGCCACCACTGGACCTGTGAGCAGGGCAGAGTCATCAGGAGAGTCATCAGGAGAGTCATCAGGAGAGTCATCAGCAGGGCAGAGTCATTAGGAGAGTCATCAGCAGGGTAGGGTCATCAGGAGAGTCATCAGCAGGGCAGGGCAGGTCATCAGCAGGGCAGTCATAGAGTCATCAGCAGGGCAGGGAAGGTCATCAGCAGGCCAGAGTCATTATGAGAGTCATCAGCAGGGCAGGGCAGGTCATCAGCAGTGCAGAGTCATCAGTCATCAGCAGGGCAGGGAAGGTCATCAGCAGGGCAGGGTAATCAGGAGAGTCATCAGCAGGGCAGGGCAGGTCATCAGCAGGGCAGTCATAGAGTCATCAGCAGGGCAGGGCAGGTCATCAGCAGGGCAGTCATAGAGTCATCAGCAGGGCAGGGAAGGTCATCAGCAGGGCAGTCATCAACAGGAGCACATGCTACGTGTGCGCTGGACGTTGGCGGACTCAGGTCGCGCGAGGTGAGTCGGGGGGGGGCTAGTAGAGGACACAATAGCAATTAAAGGAGATTGCCTTCATCATAGTGTTCAGCTTCCTACCAACATCTACTGACATGCGCCAAATGCTACCCTCTAACACCCACCCGCCAAAAAGTCGGATTGCGTTTTGGAGCTGAGGCCGGACACCGACGACAGGCGCTCGGAAACGTCAGCCGACACATCCCGGCAGTCGGTGAAAACAGCCGCTCGGAAACGTCAGCCGACACATCCCGGCAGTCGGTGAAAACAGCCGCTCGGAAACGTCAGCCGACACATCCCGGCAGTCGGTGAGAACAGCCGCGCCGCGCCCGGCACCAGCGCCAGGGCGCCACTGTGGTGTCCATGATGGCACTGACAGGCAATATCCCTGCCAATGTAGCAGGGATATTGCCTGTCCGGGCGTGACAGGCAATGTCCCTGCCAATGTAGCAGGGATATTGCCTGTCCGGGCGTGACAGGCAATGTCCCCGTCAATGTAGTGTCGATGTAGCGCCGGGCGTGACGGGCAATGTTCCCGTCAATGTAGTGTCCATGTAGCGCCGGGCCTGACAGGCAATATCCCAGTCAATGTAGTGTCCATGTAGCGCCGGGCCTGACAGGGAATATCCCCGTCAATGTAGTGTCCATGTAGCGCCGGGCCTGACAGGGAATATCCCAGTCAATGTAGTGTCCATGTAGCGCCGGGCCTGACAGGGAATATCCCAGTCAATGTAGTGTCGATGTAGCGCCGGGCGTGACGAGCAATATCCCCGTCAATGTAGTGTCCAAGTAGCGCCGGGCGTGACAAACAATATCCCAGTCAATGTAGTGTCCATGTAGCGTCGGGCGTGACAGGCAATATCCTCGCCAAATAAATGGCGATACGATATGCATGTATCTCTATAGGGATGCCACGGGATCGAATAATCGCATCAAGCAGTCCCCTGAGTGCAAAGACCAAGCCCTTCATGTCGGATCGGCCCCGCGCGGCGCCAGCAGTAGTTCATCTAGCTGGGAAATTAACGCCACCGGAGCACCAGTGCAGCACAGTGTTCAATGCATTGCGGCTCAGCGCGTTACGTACACAATAAAGACAATGCAGGTAGGAATCATGATGGAAATCAAGCGCAAAAATCGAGCAACAGTGATGAAAAGCCAGGACGAACATTTTGTTCGTCTAGTCCAGTGGTCATCATATGCGAATAAGCAAACAAAAACATGTTGCGAGCCGTCCCCAGCCGACTGCCACTCTGTTTAAATTCCTTCTTCCTTTGCTGCGTTACAAGTCCTGAAACCGTGACTCACAGGAAAACTCATTTTCAGGCTGCATTTGTTTGGATCGGAATCTTATCACAGTGCTTTTTTCTAAGTATTATCATTCTGCGTTCAATAACACATAATAATAAACACAAGATAATATCGCAGCTTTGCAGCGGCACTTGTGCGGCAGCAGGGCGTAGTCTCGCGTCACCTACAGAGTGACTAGGCACTTGGTCACCAGTTGCCGCAAAGGGACGGCCACGGTTCATTGGCAGGCTCTGTGGCGACATCGGCGCGATTCTCGATCCTGTGCCTGCAGCACGTGAGTCGCGCAGCCCGCCTCTTACCATCGGTGTGACTTCTCATGTCTGCAGCAAGGAGTCCAGCAACTCTCTAAGCCATCTCATCCCATTTAAGGAGGACAACCAAACTGGACCTTTCACTCGCAGGAAGGTGTCGTCTGCTCCCACATCTCCAGCCATTCCGGGAGTGCAGCGAGCCATGGGCTTCTCCATATTTTATCACCGACTGCTACGGATTCTGTCAGCATGACTACCCGAAGTGAAGAGCTTCTCCCACGTTGCTTTCTTCGGTGATCTCACTGGGCACACAATCTGGCTTCCCGCAATAAACATACCCACATCACAGCACAGGATAACATCGACTCCATTTTCATCCTTCAACATCGCTTCAAGACCCGGCAAGCGGAGCACACCCACCGGTATGGAGACCGATGCGCAGTTTGATCTGCTGCCCGGGCCGGTGCCGAATCTTGAAGCTCTGCACCGCCTCCAGCAGCTTCAGCGACATGGCGGCAATCTCGCCCGCATGCTTGGCGCCGTTGCGCACCGGCAAGCCGGAGACCACCATGTACGCGTCTCCTATGGTCTCCACCTGGGGCGGGGAGGAGACGTGAGCGGACCTCTGGCTGCGCTACACCCGGCAGCCGGCTGGCCGGACGAGCGGTGCAGCTATACAGCAGCTCTCTATACAGAGAGCTGAGAGAGCGCCCGGCAGCTGACGTCGACCGAGCGCCGAGGAAGCAAATGGCGCTGGGAGGAGGGCGGCGGGATGGCTGCTGAGGAGCGCGAAAGACCTGGATCGTGTCTGAGTACCGCCGACCCAGAAACAACAGCCACTCGCCGTCGGAACGGGACATAAATAGCGCGTTAATGGGTCAGTGCCAAGCGAGGAAACGAACAGGATGTGTAGCAGGCACGCGCACCCGCCGCCTGAGTGTCCTGCGTGTGTGGAAAATACTGCACAGGAACAAACACAGGACATACACACACATGTATACAGACAAGATATACAGAGAGACAGATATACAGACAGATATACAGACAGACAGATATACAGACAGATATACAAACAGATATACAAACAGATATACAAACAGATATACAGACAGGCAGATATACAGACAGACAGATATACAGACAGATATACCGGCAGATATTCAGACAGATATACAAACAGATATACAGACAGGCAGATATACAGACAGATATACAGACAGATATACAGGCAGATATACAGATATACAGGCAGACAGATATACAGACAGATATACAGACAGATATACAGACAGATATAGAGACAGATATAGAGACAGACAGATATACAGACAGACAGATATACAGACAGATATACAGATAGATATTCAGACAGATATACAGGCATATATACAGGCAGACAGACATACCGACAGATATACAGACAAATATACAGACAGATATACAAAAAGATATACAGACAGGAATATATACAGACAGACAGATATACAGACAGATACACAGGCGGACATACAGACAGATATACAAACAGATATACAGACAGGCAGATATACAGACAGATATACATACAGATATACAGACAGACCGATATACAGACAGATATACAGGTAGATATGCAGACAGATATACAAACAGATATACAGACAGGCAGATATACAGACAGATATACAGACAGATATACAGACAGACAGATATACAGACATATATACAGACATATATACTGACAGACAGATATACAGACAGATATACAGACAGATATACAGACAGACATATATACCGACAGATATACAGACAGATATGCTGACAGATATAATGGTAGACAGATATACGGACAGGCATAAAGACAGATATGCAGACATATATACTGGGAGATATACAGACAGACATACAGACAGATATATATATATATATATATATATATATATATATATATATATATATATATATATATATATATATATATATATATATATACAGACAGATACACAGACAGACATGCAGACAGATATGCAGAGATAAACATAAACGGACCGATATACAAATATGCAGACAAACGGGCAGATATACAGACAGACAGATATACAGACAGACAGATATACAGACAGACAGATATACAGACAGACAGATATACAGACAGACAGATATACAGACAGACAGATATACAGACAGACAGATATACAGACAGACAGATATACAGACAGACAGATATACAGACACATATACAGGCAGATATACAGATATACGGACAGACAGACAGACAGACAGACAGACAGACAGACAGACAGATATACAGACAGATATACAGGCAGATATGCAGACAGATATACAAACAGATATACAGACAGGCAGATATACAGACATATACAGACAGATATACAGACAGATATACAGACATACAGATATACAGACAGATATACAGACAGATATACAGACAGATATAATGGTAGACAGATATACGGACAGGCATAAAGACAGATATGCAGACATATACGAGTATACAGGGAGATATACAGACAGACAGACATACAGACAGATATATATATATACAGACAGATACACAGTGACGGCTCTCAGTCAGTGACGGCTCTGCGTCGCAAATGCGCTTCTGAAAAGTCCAGTGAAAGCAGCGTTCCGCGCAGGTTAGGCAAACACCAACAACCACCAGCCATATTCTGGTCATCATTTGAATATCTTCAAGTTCGATGTCGATCGTGCGCTGGAGCTAGTTAAAGCAGCCGGTAGATGCCAAGCTTCCGGTACTGTGCTGAGTTTGGGCACACTCAGAAGGTGAGCCCGCAGCCGGGTTGGCCGTGGCCGTCGCAGTGATGGTCCACACGGAGGGGCAACGAGCGACCTTGGTGGGATTTTCAGACCAGTGCAGCGATCGAATTAACGCCCTAGTGTCAAGGCCAGCTCCAACCTCCGCGACCAGCCCCGAGCCGGATATCGGCGGAGTAGAGACGCCCTTCCCATGAACACAATCCTCAAATATTGGCTCCACCACTTGCATTCCGCGATGCAGTTAGCACTCAGCCGAGTTTCGAGTTCCTGGACGGGGGCGGCATATGTAGTTCGCCCGCAGTAACCCTCGGGAACTCCCATATTGCGCACGAGAGATACCGCAATTAAAGTGGCACGAGAGACAGCTCTCCCACACAGATCCATTTCCAGGATCGTTTTCAGGATCGTTTTCTGTTTCTACACACGTCCGTTCGCACGCACGACACACATACATACACACATATAAACACATATATGCACACGCACATTATTCATCCGAGAGAAACTTGCTAACGTCTACAACAAATACGAAAGCCCACTCGCCGCAGGGAGCGCACACGCAGGTGACAGTCCACCAACAACATCAGCCACCCCCACTCATTCTGGACAATCGCAATTCAATGGACGTCAGCCCATTTGGACATCGCATGGACATCGACATTTCCTTCATTACGTCTGGATTAGCTTGATTACAATCTTGATATTTTGATATTTATAGGAGGTGCTTTGTGTGTCTCGTCCTTTTTGGGGCATGCAAATATTACTAAACACCCTCAGATAAGTTTTGGTAATCCATGGACAAAAACGGAGAACTTCTTGGCGTTGCATGCACCAGTAGGCGGAGACTCTGCTGTCCATGAATTTCGACGTGTGAAGCTTTCTTGCTTTGCATGGACATATGGATGGAGCCGAGGCTGTCCATGAGTTTCGATTTTAGGAATGTCTGATAGATACATGAACAAGATGATTGACAATGATGATTGACAAGATGATGACAATGAGCCAAACATTTGTCCACGAATTCCGTGCGCAGAGAGAATGAATTAGCCTTTTATGGACTTAGGTAATTAAGTCAAAGCAGAAGATAAGATACAGATATAGTACCTCACTACAAACACTCTCCTCTACAGCATGGAGTTGCATGGCTTGTTTCACATTATATGAGTATTCCACCCCCTCACATTTCCTTGACGAGCACCTACGCATACTGTAGCTCACCCATGACATGCCTTGTTTCTACTGGCGTCGGTACCGCTGGGGTCACTTGGGTGACCCGGACCAAACCTGGGAAAACACCAACCGCCCAGAGCCTACCAGCAGCCCACCAGCAGCCCACAGCCCACCAGCTCAGAGCCTACCAGCAGTCCATCAGCAACCCAAAGCCCACCAGCCCAGAGCTCACCAGCAACCCAGAATACACCAGCAGTTCAGCAGCCTACCAGCAGTTCAGCAGCCTACCAGCAGTTCGTCAGCAGTTAGTTAGTTAGTTATTGGTGTTTATGGGCGCTTCAACCACAGAGGTCATGTAGCGCCCTCGTCAGCAGTCCAGAGCCCACCAACAGCTCACCAGCAGCCCGTCAGGCACCAGGACGCAGGACCGTCCGCACATGACGACGTCCACCTGGTGTCCGGACCATTACCTGGTCCGGCAGCGCGATGACAGACCACCCCTCCCCTCTCCGACCGTCCGCACATGACGACGTCCACCTGGTGTCCGGACCATTACCTGGTCCGGCAGCGCGATGACAGACCACCCCTCCCCTCTCCGACCATCTGCACATGACAACGTGCACCAGGTGTCCGGACCATTACCTGGTCCGGCAGCGCGGTGACAGACCACCCCTCCCCCCGACCGGGGAAAATTCGCCGGAAACTACGGGCGGCGTCCATCCAGCGGCTGGCTCCAATTTCCGACCCCACTTACGGCGGCGTCACAGCCAATCTGGCGGGGTCCGGCTCGGACGTCCGACTACGCAGTGTGCAGGCGACGTGGCACGCCCTGATTGGACGTCACGGGTGTCGTGTCGGCTCGGCTCGGCTCGATTCGTCTGACCGGAAAGCCTCATCAGGTGGTAAGCGGTGGTTGAGGTCACCTTCATCTCGAAGCGATGCGCGAAGCGATGCGCGAAGCGATGCGCGAAGCGCGTCAACATACTCCGTGCACTTGCTGGCACAGACTGGGGCGGAAACAGGAAATCACTACTGCGACCGTACACATCAATCATACGACCCATCCTAGAATACAACAGCATCATTTTTGCCACCATTTCAGAAAGCCAGAGCCAAAAGTTAGAAATCATCCAAAACAGCTGCATCAGAGCAGCCACAGGTGTCCTCAGCACCACACCGATAGCCAATCTTCTAGTGGATTCAAACACGCCCCCACTCCACTTCAGGAGGACACAACAGCTGTGCCGCTACCACATCAAAATCAAATCCATTAAAAATCATCCGACACAGCGCTGCTTTAGGCCCGACAGATACGACAAGAGCCGATTTGGGCGCAAACTCCCCCCATATAGCATTCAAATTGCCACGGCTCTCTCAGATCTTAACCTCGCAATGCGATTCACTGCAACTCGACCGCCCACTAGGCCATTCTGGACTTTCAGTCAACCAAAGGTAGAGTACTTGCTCTCGGAAAATAAATTATTGGAACTAATTATGAAAATTATGACATCGGCGGAAATTATTGGCATCTTCTACAAGTTCGCCGATGACAACAATCACAAAACACTCGTATTCACGGATGGGTCGAAACACGAGGCTAAGGTAGGCATCGGCATCACTGGACCAGATATCAGACTTTCCAAGCGTCTACCGGATAACTTCTCCATCTACTCCGCTGAAGCAATGTCCATTCTGGCCGCTATGTCCATTCTCATGAGGCGTAAAGCTAGAAATATGGTAATTTGTTCAGACTCCAAATCCGTCCTTCAGTCAATTAACAACACCCACGACTGTCCACATCACGTCATTGATAGGATCCAACAAATCGTGGCCCATAACGTAAACATGAACTTTTCCTTCCTCTGGATTCCGGGCCATGCCAACATCCCAGGTAACGAAGAAGCAGACCGGCTCGCAAAGCAAGCCTTAGCATCAAACACTTACCCTAGCGTGGAATATTCGGCAGACGATTGCAAAGCACTCCTACGACACCACATTCATCAACATCAACGGAACACATGGACACAACACAACTCAACACAACACAACACAAATCCAACCACACCCACGCAATCAAATCAACGGTAGGCACATGGAGCACATCAAATCAATCTCACAGACAAAAAGAGGTCATCCTCACTAGACTTAGAACTGGTTGCACAAAACTAACACAGCCTCAATTAGAGGGTGACCAATATATAACACCTCACTGCGGCACCTGCAATACCACGTTAAGCATAGGCCACATCCTGCTAGACTGCAGTAGCTTTAGCTCTCAATGACAGCCACTTAAGGCATTCTGCCAAAGAGAGGGCATCACCCTATCGCTTCCATCGCTTCTCGGTTACATGCATTCAGAACTCCTTCAATTGCTATTTGAATATCTGCATGCCACAAAACTAGCAGGAGCACTATAGGCACCACACCACCAACACTCACATCAACTCGCAATGCATGACCGCGAGAAACTCTCGTAGGAAGCACGTAAATAGCCATCCCCGAATGGCGTCGGACGTACATGAGCCGATTTGCTTCCCAATTAGAAATAAATGGCTACCTAGCGGTGCCGTCGGACGTAGAAGAGCCGACTTGCATTAGGAAAACAAAAACTAAGAATACAAATAAAGATTAGCATCACGTAAAACGACTACCCCGAGGAGCTATCGGACGTAGATGAGCCGAATTGCCTTGCAACTCATAACGTAAATGGCTACCCAGAGGTACAGCGGACGTAGAAGAGCCGAATTGCAAAACACCGTACTAACCCAACTGACAGCCCTGCATGGCATGCTTAGACTAACCCGCTTCTAACAACACGCGGCGGCCGGCGTGATACGCGGTGTGGACAATTACCTCCTTGTTCGCACGGCAAAGATCCATCGGTGCTCTTCGATAAAAGTAGGCTAAAACCGGCAACCCGGCAAAATCAACTTCTCGCCACTCTTAAAACACCCCCAACCCCCACCCAAACTAAAAATTATTTTGTGGAGGAGTAAAGTAAAATTAAAACTATTTAGACATCAGGTAGATGTCCCCAACCCAGCCACCGCCTTCAGCACCCAAAATATCACCCAAACTACAACGTAAAATTCCCTTAACGTAAATGTCCACTTGCCTGCACCATGATTGCAAACACTCGCTCTTATGTACAGACACGTAACGTACTCGCTTTAAAGGCGGCGCAAATGACCTTTATGGTCCGGCACGCGTAACAAATTAGTCTCCCCCCCCCCCCTCCTCCCGGCTGCGGTCGCAGTCGTAGGCGGTGGGTTGACTTCTGACCCGGCCGGTGGGATGACTTCTCGCCGGCTTCATTCACGCACAACGTTCGCTCCAACGTAGTGATGCAGCCGCCACCGTTTGTTCGTCGGATTAGTGACGGTAATGGAACTAATTACGGTACCGGTAATCGATATGTTGTCGGATTAGTGACGGCAATGGCACTAATTACGGTACCGGTAATCGATATGTTGTCGGATTAGTGACGATAATGGCACTAATTACGGTACCGGTAATCGATATGTTGTCGGATTAGTGACGATAATGGCACTAATTACGGTACCGGTAATCGATTTGTTGTCGGATTAGTGACGGCAATGGCATTAATTACGGTACCGGTAATCGATATGTTGTCGGATTAGTGACGGTAATGGCACTAATTACGGTACCGATAATCGATATGTTGTCGGATTAGTGACGGTAATGCCACTAGTTACGGAACCGGTAATCGGTAGTCTGTCGGATTAATTACGGCAATGACACTAATTACGGTACCGATAATCGATAGGTTGTCGGATTAGTGACGGTAATGGAACTAATTACGATACCGGTAATCGATATGCTGTCGGATTAGTGACGGTAATGTCACTAATTACGGAACCTGTAATCGGTAATCTGTCGGATTAGTGACGGTAATGACACTAATTACGATACCGGTAATCGGTAGTTAATCATCTATTTGTTGGCATTTCTGGACCAAACAACGGCAACGAAAAGTAATATAGCGAATGATCTACTGCAATAAGCAATGCTTCTTGTATTTTCTTTCTATTTTGCCTAGGTTTACTTTGAACACTTCTTTCATTTTTGACTTGGCTTGAATGGTGCAACAGACAGATTCTCGCTTCCCCTACGAGGTGCGTGAAATAACAAAATGACTAAGAAATATCACCGGGTATACAAATGTTAAGCTACTATTACCATCTAAGCCAGCAGGTCTTCCTTAGGCAATGAGTTCGATGCATTCACTCTTCATGTATTGTCATCGCTTCACTTTTGTTCCTCAGGTCTTGCACGACTGCATAGTGCAAGACCTGACGAATAGACTTTGACGCAATCAAAGATCAATTGCTATTTCTTCACATTTTGCACATTTTGTGTCCAACCTATTTCGTATATAATCATAACTTTGCAATCCTGGGAGTGCCGCATCTTTGACCTTACATTTTTGGTGATAGGGCAATGGTTTTATGCATCCTCAGCAAAAGGGAAAGGAACTACGAGTACTTAGTATCTTCCGGAAAAACGAAAGTGATTATGAATACTGTAGGAGTATTTTCGGGTAAAAGGGGAACCATCTGATGCCGCCGCATCTTTGGTGCCAAACCGCATCTGGTAGGTAAAGACAGCACACTGTCGATAAAACTTGTCGATAAACAACGGAGCCAGACGAAATCCACACAGCCCGGCGAATGTACCGAACGGACCGATTTACTTCAGAGCGGATATCTGACAACATCACAAGGAACACAGCGCGGAGGCACGCGAATAAGAGGTGAGGTTTCCGGCAAAACTTGCTGTTGCGCGCAGAACACCGACTGCAGAAAACACGCCAACGCACCGGCGATTGAATGCGAGTTGACAGCGAAGCCGCGCGAGACAGAATAACCTGGTGTCTCCCAGCTTCAAGGTACCGCGTGCTGTGACGCTGGAGATGACGAGGACAGGTCAAACAGCGAGCACAGCCGCCAGCAGTGAGGAGGCAGCCAATCAGAGGAAAGGGGTGAGCTGTCGCGACGCCACGGTGGTCAGCTCCAGCTTCAGTCCGCCACCGTGTCAACTGCCGATGCTTAAGCATTGGCAGTTGTGGAGTGGACACACATGCCCCGATATCCCTCCTCCACTCCAGCTTATCAGCAGCAGCTTAATGAATGATGAATGAATGGATGAGCCAACGGATGAATGACGAAGGCATGACACATCAATTAATTAATGAAATGCGCAACGTAGGTAATCGGGGTGGCGGGAGGTCGTCCATGTCACAGGAATGTTGCCGCAGGTCAGGACAATTTTGAGAAACTATTCTTAGCAAGGAGACGGAATTATTCGGTAGGGGTGGAGATCAGGGCCCCTTCCGCATAAGTGCACTTGCGCGCCTTTATTCGGAACAAGGTATGGGGATGGACGACACACTCTCAAATTCAGCAATTCATGCAGCACGCGTCGCACTTCTGGACGTCAAAATCTCACCTTGTACACGTCAAAACTCTCGATGATCGAGTCGAAGCAGGTGTAGAGATCGTTCAGTAGATCCACAACCTGAAACACACGACAGCTGAAATCAGATTCAGGCATGCAATGCATTTGGAATTGCAATTGCAATGCAATCGCAGTGGATGAGTATTACTGGTAGCCGACACAACCTTCCACATCCTGATCCACTGAACAAAACATAGCAAGGCTATCGAATGGGCTTCGCCAACATCGGAATCCAGGGGTATAGATTTCTCTCAATATCTGTGTGGCTGAGCGTTACGCGTATGGGCGCTGCATATAACGAATGGATAAAAAATGTTCCCTCCCTCATGGGCTGCCCTGGTGCAGCCCACGAAGACATGTATCAAGACACACGAATGCACCGGCCATTGTATGTAAAGCAAGCGGTGCCAATATTTGTAAGTGCTTAGGCGCTTTTGCACCAATGGCGTGCATGACTTTTCTTGATTATATCAGGGCAGTGAAAATGCACGATGATGACGATGATGAGCATGATAATGATTATGATGATTATGATGATTATCATGAGGATGATTATTATGACAATGATGACGATTATGATGATATCATGATGATGATGATGATGACGATGGTGGTGCTAATTCAATAGCAACCTGAACTACATATTGAGGAAAGCCTTGAAACTGAAACACAACATTGAGCAACTTTGAGCAAAGAAAATAAAACGTAGACATAATTGAATAGACGAGATGATTGGTGCAACTAAGTTCCAAGAAAAACACGATGTTCCTTCTGTCATCAGAATTTTCCTGGATGTATCTGCATTTGGCCGAGGCAGCCACGCAATTGGGCGGTCAGTTCAAAATTATTCGAACAGTCTTTCGAATGCGGATGCCGTCACGTCAAACTCACCGCTGACATTCGAAAACATTGCCTTCATTGGGTTACAATAACTGATCATAACACTGCAGCAATTGAACATGTCTTGTAGGCTGCTAGGCATACAAGAGGCTATGAAAAACTTCGCAGTAGGCTATGCGGGGGAAGTTGAGGAGAAATCCCTAAAAGAAAATGCAGTCCCTCCAATGCAATGCTAGAGCTGAGTGTACGCCATGGGCGTAAGAAGCTATCTTAAATCGGGTCTGTATCATGAAATGTTTTTTTTTCAGCGCGCTGCGTTCGTGGGGTGAGGGAGAGATGTGTGCTCTGAAAGTTTCTTCACTGCATTATCGACATCATATAATAGCTAGTCTTCGTGGGCTTTGCATTGTTGAGGCCTTTAGAAGTGCATATGTTGAGATCAATCAAATCTGCCGGAGGCTTAATCTTGTTGTTACACCGACACTGATGCAAAATGTGCAGCGCGGGGTAGGTGGGGTGGTGCCTGCTGGCCGCACGTTATTTTGGAGCGATTGAACGATTGAACATATATGACGTAAAGCAGACGCATCAAAAACCTGGGATGTAGAGACACGTTCGGAGCGCGATCCAGACTGTGTGTTCGAGGCGGTGTCAACCCCGACCGGGTCACCGAGTCCCGCCCGAGGGCAGACCCGACCGGCCACACTCAAGGCCGGCGTCAGGCAGTGCGGCAGGGTGTAACACACGCCCCAGCCTATCACATCCCTCCACCCCGGATGCTATGATCCAAAACGTTGTGGTGGCTGCGATGCTTCACGTGGTCGCAAGTCACAACGGCCAGCCGACCTGTCACCGTCCGCCCTAACGCTAGCAGGCGTTAGGGCGGTTCAGCGTCCGGTTAGGGCGGTTCAGCGTCCGGTTGAACCCGAGTCCTGGCAGTGAGCGCCGGATGTGGCACGGCACATGAGTCACTGGTCACTGCTGTCACATGTCGCACTTTATCCAAATGTCGCCGGATGAATCTGCCACCCAGTAGACGCACGGTCAACTGAACCCCACGCTTGTCGGTTACTGTTCCTGGAATCCACCGACACCCATCCAGCCCCTGCAAACGGTCCACCGCCGACACATTCACCGAATCACTCGCACACAGATACCGCTTCTTGGCAACCCTATCCCTGTACTCTTTTTGTGCGTCGGTGGTCTACAGACCCTCCATGTAATGTCGGGCTTAACGGATTTGTCGCGAACGGTTTTGTCAGGACGTCTAATGGCGTCCTGATCAACCTGTGCCAAAACAGTTCTTCCGGTGAAACACGTGTCGTGCTAAGCGGAGTGGCTCGATAGCGAAACAAAAAACGAGAAACTTTTGTTTTCACCGTGCCTTCCGTCTGCCCTTTCAGGAACATTTTGAAAGTTCGAACACTGCTCTCAGCGGGAGAGGGGTGCAGGCCGCTCATGGGGGAGGGGCAACGCCCCTGGTCTGACCGGCTGACCACACCAATTGTACCACACAGCGAAGGGAGGCGTCCGGCCGTTGCGCTCCGACCAGCCCCCTGCCCTACATGTGCCGCATGGTACATGTAGGTGGATCAAAGTCCGTGCACACCAAGTTCCAAACCGATTGAAACTTTCCAAGGGAGCGCTTCCAGGTCAAATGTGTGCCATTGCAAATACATGGGAAACACGAGAAAAAGAGATATTGCATTTTCAGCGGGCGTCTAAATATCAACATCGTGTGATCATAATAACTAGCTGAAAAGTCAAGGCTGGCCGTTTCAATCAAACTTCTTTAATGCTAATCTGTTATATTTCTTGTCTAGTGAAAGATCGTGGAGTAGTGTCGCGTAATCACAAATACTTTCAGGGGTGTTTTGTGGCTACACATCCCCATGCTCTATTTGCTAATGCAGCATGAAGAAGGCATAATCTAGAGCAGCTTAGAGCTTCTTCAGAAAAGTTAAGACTAAGTTTTCATAAGTTGTAGCAGAAAGATGAATCAGAGTACGAGTATCACTTTGTACCAGAGCAAGCTTTGTAGTGTGTGGTACAATTACTATGCTAAGTAAAACATTTGGCATATTTACTAGAAGCAAGACTTCCATGAGAGAGAAAGTGTCGATGAACCACAAACTGACGCATACAATTTATATTTGGCTACGTTCACGAGTAGAACATGTAATGTTGCAGATATTGCAGTTGCAATGCAAACTTTCACAGGAACATCACCAACGCCTCCTGAATGTACACCTCTTGTTATACTTTGCAACTCCAACTTAGCATTTTAGCCGCACCAGCCTGGCAATTTGTAACAACTGAAACGTGACTGCTGACCTGTCGTCTAATTAGTCTTATGATTAGTTTTTCTTGCAGCGATCGTGTGGTATATCGACTGGAGACGTATCTATCTCATTGATGGTTTGGTAACTAGTATATTGTTGGGAATATTGGGCAGAATACATGTGAGTGCATAGATGATGGATCGTTCGCAAAATGTTGTTGGGCTGTTTCACTTCACTCATGCTATATATTTGTAGCGATGACATCTACCTAAGCTCACGATCTGCACTCAGTCATCAGCTATGGTAGTGATCTACAAACCGATCATTAATCGGCTTCAAATGGCGAAGGCAGAATCATCCAACACCCTTTTGATTCCTTTGCCGTGAATATTGCGGTACTTCAGCACAACTTCATGCCTGAGTAATCCAGTAACATTGTTGTTCAGTACGCTTGGCCAGGGTGGCTGATGCCCAGACTGTCGGACCGTCTCAGCTCGGCCACCACGGGTACAGCTGGAGGCTCGGAACCCGTCGGTCGCGGAAACCATATTTACTTCGCTTGCATCCATATTTCTCTTGTGGGCTTCATAGTCCACATGTACATTCACACCACGCCGTGTGAACAAATCAATGAGTTCATCTGTGTTCGCTGCAGGGTATTTTCGGTACCAATCGGGATTTTCCGCGTCACAGTAATAGCAATCAGCGTGTCTGACACGGCTTGTGCTAGTGCATCCTTAATTGGCAAATGTGGGGCTCCCTTGGCTTACAACATCTGCAATGCAGGCCGACTAGCCAATCTGCGTATATCGAACAGCTCCAAGAGCACAGCATCATCGCGGTTCTCCTGAACTCTGCTGAAGTGTACCGTTGTACTAGTGTTTGCATATAACTACTAAACTGCTATGCAGACGACTGGAATAAGATAGAATGATTGAAGTGATATCGAGGAAAATGCGTGAGTTCTAAAGCCACGACTTCAATGAGATGCAATACCATCTAACTTAGTCATATTCTGGGGCAAAAATTATCCACCAGCCCACTTAACTATATATTTCTGACTGAAACTAGGCTCCCAGACATGGTTTTGCATCTAATTGTTCCGCTATCGCCAGCTTTTTACCTTAATTTATCAAATAGAGAATCGTCAGTTGCAAATATGGAAATATGTTCTTACGACATCCTTACTTTTTACCCTAGGGTAAATCTGACCATGTATTTTGCTTCATACCGACGAAGACGACCGTACACAAACATTGCTCCCAGTCTTCGTTCAGTCGTGTTAGCGATCACCGGGCGAATCCAAGACCAGGGGCCAGTTTCACGAAGACCAATTTGTCTTATTTAAGACAAATTGGTCTTGAATAAGACTTTTCCAGTTTCATGAAAAAGTCTTATTTAAGAAACAAGAATGTAAAACTAAGACAAAAAATTAAAGACAAATTTCTTCTTATTCAAGAAAACATGGACGGTTGAGTTTCATGCAAGCTGGAATTTAAGACAAATTCACGAAAATGTCTTCAGTTCCAGAGCAAGAAATCAAGCACATAATTCTTGCGTAGATTGGATGTAGTGCTGCAGTGTGGTGGAGTGTTGTTCGGTCGGAACTATTACTTCCATCGCAAATTACTTGAACGTGTTAGTCTGTTCGGTGTGCTATTGTATTAGTGTTGCGAAGTTTACGTTTTACTGTGCGTTTATCTTTGTTTACTATGGAAGAGGCATAGTTGGACCGCAATCGCCGGACAAGACGGATCTTCCGGGAGAGGGTTACCGTGTGATTGAATGGAATTGGTTACCGTGTGATTGAAGTGTCTTTGAAACAATAAATATGATTGACTTCTTAGATAAAGAAATAAATCGAATAATAATTATGCGGAGCCTCCACCAGAGGGGGGGGGCTGGGCACAACATCCTCCTTCAATCCCGAAATTGAGAATGACCTCATGTCGCTCACTGGAAAGAATTCGCCCCATAAAATGGTGTCTATCCCCCACCCCTTAGGTTTAGATGTTCCGCCAACTATGATAACGGAGTGGGGGTTCCGAGGTGAAATTTCACCGATCAAACCATTTGAGTAGTAGGATGATGTGCCGTTTTATTCAAGGCCCTGAAGGGTACTTTGGGCATCCCCGCTAAATTGCAGGCATAGGTGTAGGTTTCTGAAAATTATTGGAAGGGCAATAATTTACAATAACAGCAATTTACAAGGGTACATGAAGGCAATGGGCGGGCCTAAATTAATAGGGAGACATGCCACCAAAGGTAACACGTTAAAAGTTATAATTATTTGGGGGTAAGCCAACATTGAGGGGGGGGGTGCGAGGGTCCTCCCAAAAGCATATAGAGCTTCACTGATTTCAGGAGATCATCTGACACCTGACTACCTACATCACTAATTGTATCGTTCTCAGATCATTTCAGCGCATAACTATTCATCAGATTCATGCTGACCTCTTTCTTCTCTAATATCGCTCGGAACACTTCAGTTTTTTTTCTGGCGTTGCTGGCTTCTGGAACCCATGCTCATGATGAATTTCGATTTATATTTATATCGAATTTTTATCTTACGAATGTAAATTCGAATTTATATCTTATTTTTTCGATCTCGGCTCCGTATCACAATGTATATTGTAACTACTATCGCCATCTATTATCGGTATGCCCTAATGGTCTCGGCCAGTCAGCTGATAATGTAAACAAACAACTAGTGAAGAAAGAAACCGGCGATCGCGGGGGGGGGGCAAAAACCCCCCTTTTTTGCCGGGCCTAAGGGGGGGGGGAGGAGTTTAAAAAATTTTTTTTAAAATAAGGGGGTTTAAAAAAAAAATTTTTCAATCAAAAAAACCCCAAAAAAAAAAAAAAAAAAAAAAAAAAAAAAAAAAAAAAAAAAAAAAAAAAAAAAAAAAAAAAAAAAAAAAAAAAAAAAAAAATTTGGGGGAAAAAAAAAAAAAAAAAAAAAAAAAAAAAAAAAAAAAAAAAAAAAAAAAAAAAAAAAAAAAAAAAAAAAAAAAAAAAAAAAAAAAAAAAAAAAAAAAAAAAAAAAAAAAAAAAAAAAAAAAAAAAAAAAAAAAAAAAAAAAAAAAAAAAAAAAAAAAAAAAAAAAAAAAAAAAAAAAAAAAAAAAAAAAAAAAAACAAAATCATCCCCTTATTTTGCGTGTGCTTTAGCTGATTGTGTGTGTGATTTTTTTTGTTATTTTTTACTGCCTAATTTCGGTGTCGTGGTGTGTTTGGGTTGTTGTTTTTGGGTCTCGGGTTGATTGCTGGGGCGATTTAAGGCATTTAAGGAATATTATTCGATTGTGCTCCTTTTTAAAATCCTCGCTTTGCTTGGTATTGCTGGATGCTCGGGAAAAAAGTGGGCTTGCCGGCGATCGCAGCCCGTCGTTTTATAGGTACTTGATTAATTTTGCCTTACACATTGTATGTTGAACATTTATGATGTATTGCAGTTAGATGTAGGTATCTGTTTGCAATGGAAATAAGAAGTTATCGTGCTCGCAACATTTCAGTTACCGACACATTAAGAAAACACCTCTAGACAAAATCTACGAACAATCGAAAAAGTAAGACTTTTGAAACTAAGACATCTCGAATTTCATGAGATCGCTTTTAAAGGATTCTTAGTTTTACATTTCTTGGTTTTGAAATGTCTTAGATTTTCATGAAACTGGGCCCTGGACTGTTGATTCTTGTTAGAAACAGCGCCCAAGGCTATCGAACCTGTTTTGCTGACATACTTGAAGGACAGTTGAATTATCCACCCTGCTCATTCCAGTGAACTTTGCTGTCCACGTGCGAGAACACTGTCGGGCGCCTCGACAGTCGAAACCATAGCACATCATCAGATGAATCATTGTAAGCGTTCCGGGAGTACTTCCGGGATGCCAGATTGTCACTCGGAGAGAAGCTCCAGACGACCCCGAACCAGTCCTAGAGCGGCGCATCTGGTGAATAGCAAGCGCCGTCGTCCGGAATACTTCCAGTCCGGCTGACTATTTCCCAGAACAACGGCCAGCCTGTCCAGCTTGGTGACACAGGAGGGCGTGTAGCCTCCGACGTTGCCCACCGACGCGGCCCA
Organism: Ashinkailepas kermadecensis; assembly: GCA_034440615.1. NCBI lineage: Eukaryota > Metazoa > Arthropoda > Thecostraca > Neolepadidae > Ashinkailepas > Ashinkailepas kermadecensis. Next base: position 303,595 of record JAOTOM010004946.1, read on the forward strand.
CCCCGCCCGCTCCCACCGGGCACGCACGACGGATCCAGCTCAAGGCCGGTGGCCGAAGGATGCGCGGTGTCCGCTTTATTTGCATATAGATTGGTGTGGTCGGTACAACAGGGTGACGCCGGTCAGTCTGCCCTCGTGTCGGCCGGCCTACTGAATGAGGAAAAAGCTGGTCAGTCCGCCCTCGTTTCGGCCGGCCTACTGAATGAAGCGAAATCCACGCGCCGCGCCCCGAAGGTATGCTCATGTATTCCAGTTGTTCGACTGTACATAGACAATGAGACTGCACACGGCCGCCACGGAACTGCCTGCAATTTGCGCTGGGTGCCACTTGCATGACCTGGTAGAGACACGGCCTCACACGCTCTGAGCTGAACACACAGGTGGGCGCAGCACATGTTCTGGAATGGCCATCGGCCAAGTGAGCTATGCAGCTACATAATAACTGAAGGACAGGGTGCATCAGAGTTGTGCAAATTTGAACAGGGAAAGAGAGCACCTATGTAAGTGCTATCTCTCGTGTCCCTGAGGTTCCCTAAACCTTAGGTAAGTAGGTTGTGCTGATGGGTGGCTTGCATACATGGCTGACAAGGAGGACCATAAAACCGCTTATTCACGTGTCAGATAATCAATTCACAAATGTCCAAGTCCTATTGAGTCAGGTTGAACAATAGCATCAGCCGTTGGGTGTCGCTCATATATGACGCGTGTGGCGATTGCGATCGATATCAGTTGTTATCTGTGCGCGCACAAATGTAGCCAATTACAGTGAAGTATCTTAGTAAATATAGCCTAACTGGCTTTCACCGAGGCGGCTTCCAAATCCATCCATCAATCGCGTGGTTGTTTCAGCCAAATTCACCGGTTAAAAATGATGTAAGCGCACGTGCTGCCACGCCAGCCAAGCTTCCGTAGGAGGGATTTGATAGGTCAATACAAGTACAGCTGTGTTTTTAGAGAGTTGCGTTCCACGATGATTTTTCTTGTTATTGCCAAAAATGTCTGCACTGTAATTGGTTAACTTGGCGTGCGCACAGAAAAACTGATATCGATCACAACCGCCACACGCGTCATGTATGCAGCTAAACGACACCCCGATAACTGATTGCTATTATCCAGGGCTGGCAGTGTCGACACCTGCACGACCTTCACTAATGCGGTCCGTTCAACTTAACTTCGAACAACGATGGATCGGCCGCCAATCCAGCATTGGTCTCACATCAGGCATTGATCCCTCATCAGGCATTAGTCCACATCAGGCATTGGCCCCACATCAGGCACTGGTCCCACATCAGACATTGGCCCCACATCAGGCATTGGTCCCACATCAGGTACTAGTCCCACATCAGGCACTAGTCCCACGTCAGGCACTGGTCCCACGTCAGGCATTGGCCCCACATCAGGCATTGATCCCACATCAGGCATTACTCCCACATCAGGCATTGGCCCCACATCAGGCATTGGTTCCACATCAGGCATTAGTCCCACATCCAGCACCGGTCCCACATCAGGCATTAGTCCAACATCCAGCATTGACCCATATACGGCACCCGTCCCACATCAAGCATTCGTCCCACATCCAGCATTGGCGCCATAACCAGCACTGGTCCAATATCTAACCATCGGCATGCGATGATCCAATGCCATGCACCGCGATGCTGAGATAACTCAGACTGGCAAAACGGCCGGGTCTGGCAATGAGAGTGACGACAACGATCTGCCTGTTGTCCACTTTGGCGTTGGCGGGTGGGGACCGGGAGCCAGCGATGGCTGCACTGAGAGTCGGCCGACCACCCCACTAGTCTCATCGACAATACCATGCCCTTAACACTGCCATTGACGATTAATGAAGACCTCAACACCTCGGGTTTTGGGCGCAAATGATCAATTTTGGTCGAAGCGCCCTAAAGCCCAAATAACTAACTAACACCTCGGGTTGTGCAACAGCCTGGGCACTGCGCACTTAATGTAAACAATAATTTACATGCCTTTGCGTGATCTCCAGCTGACTTGTAAGTTAGTGTGCTAGCCTTTGTGTGATCTCCAGATGACCTGAAAGTTAGTGTCCTGGTCTTTGATCCCCAGCTGACCTGTAAGTTAGTGTCCTGGCCTTTCATCTCCAGCTGACCTGCAAGTTAGTGTCCTGGCCTTTGAACTCACTTGCATGAAGTCTTTATGGTGGTCTGCGTGGAACTGACCTGGGCTCTAAACTGACCCGCGAGGATGTGATCTGAGGCACATGCTGACCTGTGTGGATCTGAACTTGACTCCACACTGACCTGCATCGGTGTCGACTCGGCCGAGATGGCGGTGAAGCCGACGATGTCGCTGAAGTAGATGGTCACGCCGTCGTAGTGCTCGGCGACCACCGACTTTCCGGCAATCAACTGACTGGCCACCGATCTGAAACGGCCGCCGGCCGGAGCGGGTCAGAGGTCGACGCGGCCGGCGCTCATCGATCTGAGCGAGATCTCAGGACCAGGTGTGATTCATGCCCGGCAGAGGGGCAGCGGTGCAGCGAGCAGCGGCAGCCGCAGCGGCAAGTGGCCATCTGCTGACGGTCGCCAACAACACCGGCATCACCACCGTCCGGACGTCTGCTGACGGTCGCCAACAACATCGGCATCACCACCGTCCGGACGAGTGTCGGTGTCGGCCGAACGTGGGGCGGTTCTGGTCCCCTAAATAGGTGGCACACTCCGCCTGTGCCACTGGATTTAAGTTGGACAAACAGAGCTCGTGTTGACGTCATGTCAGGTGCTGGCCGACTGCCAGAGCTCGTGTTGACGTCATGTCAGGTGCTGGCCGACTGGCGACGCCAGCCGACTCTTCAGATTCGTCATTTTGCCGACTGATGTGTTGAACGAGCGATGCGGTGCAATCAGACAAGAGCAGAAGCAAGTACGGACCTGGAGTCGCTTTTATGCACAGGTTATAGTCTCAAATATGTAGTCTGTCGTTTACCATTAGGTGACAGTCTCAGATAGTTTATCTTCGGTTACCTTTATTTTGGTTATTTTTGCTTGCATATTCGAATGCTACGTTTTCAAAAACTACTTACCACATACGCTTGAATATCATACATCCTTGTCGGGTCCAGGTCGGACCCAACATCACATCAGCATCAGGATTCAGTATCAGCATCAGGAACAGAATCAGTGTCAGTATCACGATTTAGGTCTGCTCAGATAAAGCCGGGCATAGTTACGTCAAGTCGCTTCAATTCAAGTCTGACTGTACCCATGGGTGTTGCTTTATCAAGTTATTGTTGGGGGGGGGGGGACTTTCTTGAAGGCTAAAAGCCGCCCTGAAAACCATTTATGTCTAGTGTACACACATAGGTCCAATGGTTAAGCTTCAGGCTGATTGGGGGATCGACGATTGAGGGGCCAAATGAATGATTGAGGGGGCCAGTGGACCACTTAGCATGTACCAAGTGACACACCTGACCGCACCCCATGCAGTGTCGTCAATGCTAGCACGTCAGTTCTTAGACCATCGACCAGACGATTCTGCATTAAAGCAAACGCTTCCCAAGATACCTGGTATACACGACAGGCTATCTGAAAAGGTTGCTGTACGACAGTTTTCAATGTTACAACAGCTTAAAAGTAGTGGCATTTTACGCCCAATACTTGGCACTTGCATGCTGTTCGGAGACAGTGATGCTGATACTCAAAACCCTGCAGCATACTTGAAGCCTTAGCACTATTTTTATTATCACTCCTAGCAAAATAGTTTCGAGAGATCCATCACATTCCACTTTTAACTAAACTAAAGGTTTCCCAGGCCTAATCCGACCTCGCTTTGATGGAAACCAAACCACAACTAGCATGAAAGTCTTTGCTCCAGCAACATCGTTCAACCAGACGTTCAAATGATGTACTTTTTCGCTTTCAGGGTACAGAAAGAGTCCGTAATCTCGGAATAGGTCAGTATTTTTACTTGGCATTACTTGCAATACATTCCCTGCGATACATTGCTTGCAATAGATTACCTGCAAAACCAGCGGTGAAATGAGTGCCATCGGTACTGCCTCGATAACGTTGTTCGGCGCAGGGCGGACGAAGTAAATCGACATCACCACATTTTTTTGCCAAGGCTCCTCTGATTTGGATAGTTTATATAACAAGTACGGTTTAAAACAACATTGTTTTTAATGTAATGTGTCTAGGAGATGAGAAAACCACGAAAATGCAACACAAAGTTCCCACCATTAAGCTGCTATCGGTATCGTGCGACACCGATACTGTGGGGGCGGGGGTGACATTGCCCTTCAATACCGGACCGATCGTGGGATAACGGCCAGTCGGTCAGGCGGTCATCGTCGTCGCTGGCTGCGACTGGGAAAGTCGGCGATGGCCACGGGCTCAGCAAACCTAACAGTGTTACGACCCGCAGTGGTCGGGGCCGAACTAAATAGCCCACTATTGGCTCCCTGACTAAATGATGAGCTGTTCGCGCCTGCAGCCATGATCGGCGTCACGGGGCGCACAGGCCAGACGAACGGTCGATTTCGCCACAACACGCGGCCACTCGGAAGTTTAACCAGATAATCGCGGTGCGCGCCGACCCCAACAGCCACGCCAGCTCGGTCCCACAGACCGGTGGTCCGGTCTTGAATGAGCACGTGCACACGGATACCGACAGTCGGCAGGGGCCTGGTGGCTCGGTCGTATCGTTCTTGGACATTCTGCTGCGTTGATGCGGCCTTGGGTCAGCGATGTCGGCTGCTGCTTGCCACTCAGGGGCATATGCCCGGTGGTGGTCAGGGCCGACTGGCCTGGCCGGGTATCTAAACAGCACTTGATCTGGCGAGCGGCCATCGGCACGGGGGGGGGCGTTGCGCAGCTCCAGCAAGCCCCTGGCGAACTCGGTTGTGTCTATGTCGCCGCCTGCAGTGTTTTTTTTTTAGACGAGTCGTTTTGCGGCGTTCACAGCGGCCTCAGCGTGTCCATTGCTCTGTGGATAGTGAGAGGTGGACATGTCGTGCTGCACCCTCACCGCTGCGGGAACTCGCGCGTGTGCCGGGAGGCGAACTGTGGACCACCGTCACTTCGCTGGGTAACGGGCACGCCGGTGACGGAGAACATGCAGCGCAGCTCTCGGACGAGCGGGCGGTGGCCTCGTGCCTGATCACTCACGATGGGCCAACCCGACAGACAGCCAGCATACACCAGATAGGTTCGACCCGTGTGTTCAAAATAATCTGCGGAGACGGACTAGAAGACTCGCGACGGGGTAGGAGATTGCCGCAAGGGTTCGGCTCGTTGACTGGCCTGTGGTTTTTGACATTGCATGCAGGTGTTAACGATATTAGCCACGTCCTGATCTATCCCTGGCCAATACACTGTCTGTCTCGCCCGCCTTCTGGTGCGGTCAACCCCTTGATGTCCCGCATGGAGGCTGTCCAGGGTCTCCCGTCGCAGGCTGCGCGGTATTATTAGGCGCTGGCCACAGACCAGGAGCCCCCCCCCCCCCATCACAGGTGAGGCGGTCCCGCACCACCCAATATGGACGGACGGCCTCCTCAAGGTTCGACTTATGGATCGGAAACCCGGCCGGTGTGACCTCCAACAGGGCCTGGTATTCGGTATCCGTGCGTGCTGCATCACGCACTCTGGCCAGCGTCATATCAGCATCTACCGGATCGTCGCCCCGCCTTGTAGCCGAGGCTTGGATACACTGCGCACCTGGTGGGCGGTGTCTCTCTCAGCTTCCTCGTCGTCCCTCGTGGGCTGATCAACAGGTGCGCGGGACAGTGCATCTGGGACCGCGTGCTGTTTGCCGGCTCGCCAGACGGCGGTAAACGTGTACGGTACCGGCTTTTCCCGGAGGCGCAGCAAATGTGGATTCTCAGTATCTGCCAGCGACTTGCTGTTGAGAAGAGGGACCAGCGGCTGGTGGTCTGTGATGACGCTGCAGGTGGGCAGGCCGGCCAGGTACACTCGACAGCTTTGCATGCTCCAGGTGATCGCCAACAGTTCCAACTCCACCGCTGCATACCGTGACTCCTGGTCTGTGAGGAAGCGAGACCCGCACTGGACGAACTTCCGCACGTCTGCACGACGCTGCACGAGGGCGTATCCTAGCCCTTCACACAGTCACACAACAGACACCAGCTGCCAATGCAAAGTTCAACATCTCACACATCATGTGATGCACCTGTCACATGTGGCCACAGACTAGTGGCAATGAGGCTGGCGGACGGAAGGCGTCCGCCCCACACAATTTGGAACGATTGCTTGTTGCACGCGGTCCACTTGTTGCCACCCACAATCGTTCGTCAGCGCAGCCAATTTCCGATCAGTTCAGACCTTAACCGATATGGCAAGCGTCAAAGGTCCTTCCAAATGTAAAATGTGTCAGGTGAACTCATGCCACCAGTGCGTTCGTGAAGCAAAATACCAGTTCCGTGTTCGGTTGGTAATACTGTACGGCATTGCACTGTTGGTAATCGTGCACGCCCGGCGGTGCTGCTGCAGTCACGCACGCCCGGCGGTACTACTGCAGTCGCGCACGCCCGGCGGTACTGCTGCAGTATAGCACGCCCAGCGGTGCTGAGTCGCGCACGCCCGGTGGAGCTGCTTGGACAGCCCGGGAACACAGCGGCGACCTCCGGCGACGGGCTGACACACTCGCCTACACAGTGTACCAAGTGAACACGATAACGCGTTGGGTTTGACGGCGATCAAAATGGACGCGTTGGAGACGATGGAGTCTAATATGGCCGCTGCCATACTGCACTCGACAACTTGGCATTGCTTGGCGTGGCTGTCTGCGCCTAGCCACTGGGGGAGCGGAGCGGTAAATTGGCGTCCTGTGGCATCAGGAACTAACCGATGAATATACAAGAAGTGAAATAGCCGTGAATTGTTTTCATCTCTGACATTTAATCTCCAGTTGGCCTGCCATCGGATCGATGACGTTTCATGTGAAGTCACAAATATCGCAACACGCAGACATTTCTCTGGAAGTTGATCACTTTCATGCGCCGTATTGCACCAGCGATAAAGATTTAAACTACTCACCGATCAGCTCTCATAATCTCCTGGATTCGTGACTGTTTTCATGTGATGCATGGGGAGGGGGAGGGCGATGTGAACCAAGATATGGTGTTTGCACACATCAGACAACTGTATGTTGTAGCTGTTGACCGAGCATCAGACAAAACGGCTCAGGGATGTCCCACAACAATTGTGTTGTCATCCAATAAAATTGTTTACCTGAAAACAAAGCGTTCCATCCCTAAAGCGGAGGCCACCGACGTGATTGCGGTAGCGCCCATATCAAATTATTTCCCCTCTGGAGATTCGCTATCGTCATGCATAGCTGCTGTTCTATCCAGCACTTATTTCCACACATGATGTCTGGCAGCGCATTATCCAGTCTATTTTCCGTACGTCAGGGTTGACATGCAAAGAGCATGCAGGGACAGAAGTTGTTCGCACCACAATATATTAATTTCCACTCAACGTACTCCGCCCGACAGATTCCAGGACCTCAGACCAGTGACTTCAGATACGTAAGTTCCAGGGCCCCTTCTTCACACACACTTGGGACGAGTGGTCTAGGGGTTAGATGCTCGTCTCACAATCGAAAGATTGTGGGTGCGAATCTCACCTGTCGCTATTCTTCTCCCGCGACCAATCGGCGTGAGAGATTTGCGACGCTATGTGACTCAACGGTCGACGTGTCGTAAAATCAATAACCATAACCATAACCTTCTTCACACACACGCCGCGCTCGAAGCCACCAACGTCGTCGTTCATACTAAGCTGCACTTGCCGCTACACCATAGGAAAACATGCGACACAAACTATCGCCACCGATTCACACTCACTTGGGCAGCAGCTGGTAGAGAAGTTCTTCGCATTTTCGCTTCTCCTCGAGGTAGTCGGCGGTACGCTCCTCGACCAGGGCCTCCAGGTTGTTGGCGTACTGCTCCATGCGCGACAGCAGGTTGTCGAGAATGTTGCCGCTCTCATTGTCCCTGAAACGAACGGAGCGCGTGCTTCCGCTCTCTTTGTGTCTGAACAAGTCGGTTTCCGTAAACCTGCCGTCTACACCTTTTTGCATGCAAGTTTGAACAAACTGCACGGATTTCAGTATTAAGCGCATCCAATTTCGGCGTTTCAGCACGTTGCGTCCGAATATGACACAAGACGGAGAAATTCGGCCGGGCAGCGTGCATTTCAAAAGTATTGCAATCAATTTCGGCATAGTGCATTATAATTCGGTGAAATGAGCATGGTATTCGGCATGCAAGCTTGTTTCATCACGGCAACAACCGATTTCGGCTGTGTGCAACCAAATTCGACGCACAAATTACGGTTAAAAAATGAAAAGTTTGGTCAATATAAATGCACCTGCGTATTACCTCCAATGCTAGCTGGCTTGTTACAATAACGGCTTACTTCTACATATTCTGATTCGTCAACTTGAACCGAACACTACTGACTAGAGGGTGGTTTTTAACCCCCTCACCCACCCTCGTTTTATATCTGGAAGTTATGTCTAAAGAAGCACCCACTGGCCGCTATGTATTTTCTACATAAAACGTGAAAATTTGGTCGTTTGTTTGACAATATGTATTTCTGTGTTGTGTAAAAAATAACATTCCTGGCTATGTTGAATCCGTATGTACGTTAAACTTGTGCATATGTACACCTTTTTGCGTGCAAGTTTGAACAAACTGCACGGATTTCAGTATTAAGCGCATCCAAATTCGGCGTTTCAAAACGTTGCGTCCGAATATGACACAAGACGGAGAAATTCGGCCGGGCAGCGTGCATTTAAAAAATAGTGCAATCAATTTCGGCATAGTACATTATAATTCAGTGAAGTGAGCATGGTATTCGGCATGCAGGCTTCCTTCAGCACGGCAACAACCGATTTCGGCTTTGTGCAACCAAATTTGATGCACAAATTACGGTTCAAAAATGAAAACTTTGGTCAATATAAACGCATCTGCGTATTATCTCCAATGCTAGTTGGCTTTTTACTACAACGGCTTACTTCTACATATTCTGAAGCGTCAACTCCTTATTCAGGTACTGCGATACTGAACCGAACACTACTGACTAGAGGGTGGTTTTTAACCCCTTCCATCACCCTCGTCTTATATCTGGAAGTGATGTCTAAGGAAGCACCCCACTGGCCGCTATCGCATTATGTACATAAACGTTAAAAACTGGTCGTTTATTGGACAATACGTGTAAAAAATAACATTGCTGGCTATGTTGAAACCGTATGCACTTTAAGCTTGCGCATATGTAGAAATATTCAGATATGCAAATAACATGCAGTTGAAAATGTCATTAATTTCGCAAGAACGTCTTACAACGAAGGGTCCAAACAGCGAAGTGCTCGCAATGAAGGGCACATACCGCGCACTTACACGCCAGAGCACAGGGTGTACATCAAAGTCACCTATTCTGTGGGCGACAGTCATTTAGTCGATAATGTTCTCACGGGCTGCGCAGACCGGCAGGAAGTACCCAGGAAGATGCGCATTGATGATTGCCCATCTTTCCCAAATTCGGTTGGGTTCCTGTATCGCCTCCTCGCACGTCCTTCGCCACGTGGCATGCCGATGTCTAGACGAGCTGTGACCTCCTGACCTTGTGGTTGCGGCATGCTCGGCTTGAAATAAATATTACTGGCTTCCGATTGGTTGAGTGCGTTACCATGCTGGGACGCGCCGCTTAGCAACTACCCGCTGGCCAATGTCGCATTATGTATTGGATATACAATTACATACATGAAACGTAAAAAACTGTATTGGACAATGGATGCATATTTAACCAAATAGGACAAAAACAAGTATCTTAGCGGAGTATTTTCCCCGTCGAACTTGCTTGCACTCTGCCGAAATTCATCGCACTCTCACTGAATGATCCACACATGCCGAAATGTTCACTGCAAATATGAATTCGAATGCAGTTCTGCCGAAATAGGTTGCACTAGTGCCAAAATGAATGCTGCTGGCCCGAAGGTTTGAGCTGTGATTTGTAAATTGGATGCGCTACGCCGAACTGTCGAAAATGGATGGGCTTATCGCTGAAATTGATGCACAGGCGGCGAAATTGGACGCAAAAAGGTGTAGCAATATCCAGATATACAAATAACATGTATGTGAAAATGTAATTAACTTCGCATGAACATCTTACAACGAGGGGTACAAACAGCGAAGTGCTCGCAATGAAGGGCACATACCGTGCACTTACACGCCAGAGCACAGGGTGTACATCAAAGTCACTTAGTCCATGGGCGACAGTCACTTAGTCGATAATGTTCTCACGGGCTGCGCAGGCCGGCAGGAAGTACCCAGAAAGATGAGCATTGATGATTGCCCATCTTTCCCCTTCGGCTGGGTTCCTGTACCGCCCCCTCGCACGTCCTTTGCCACGTGGCACGACGACGTCAAGACGAGCTGTGACCTCCTGACCTTGTGGTTGCGACATGCTCGGCTTGAAATAAATATTACTGGCTTCGTCAAAAATTGCCCCTTATTGGACAATGGGTACATATTTATCCAAATATGACAAAAACAAGTTTCATAGCGGGAGTATTTTCCGCGTCGAACTTGCTTGCACTCTGCCGAAATTCATCGCACTATTACTGAATTATCCACACATGCCGAAATATTCACTGCAAATCTGAATTCGAATGCAGTTCTGCCGAAATAGGTTCCACTAGTACCAAAATGAATGCTGCTGGGCCGAAGGTGGAGCTGTGATTTGTAAATTGGATGCGCTATGCCGAACTGTCGAAAATGGATGGTCTTATCGCTGAAATTGATGCACAGGCGGCGAAATTGGACGCAAAAAGGTGTAAACATGTGAAGCCAACATGCTCCTGACTCCTATTCTCAGTGCATTTGCGGCAATCGGATAAAATAAGGTAATTCGCTGGGTTTGAAACCAGTGGATTAAATAGTCATTTACCAGATTACTTGATTCTGTAATGCCGAGAAGCATTGCCGCTGTCTTCATCATCTTCGTCAGCATAAATAAAGCTGGATTTGTTTACTCCCCTGCGAATACCCAACGACATGTAAAGCTGTATTTTGCTGTACTAATTGAAATAATTGTGTATTTGTCCATCGTCGTCCATTGTGCTCATGTGCCACATCTATATCGGAATATTTCGGAATATACAGGGATCTATCATCACATCCGTCCCTCTTAATTTTGGAACCAATGGACACAATAGGCTCGGTAGCCTGAACTTCGTTTTTCGTTTGCGTCGTCGTAGGTGTAGTTCCCCGGCACATCACTGTGCACACCGACACATATTTGCGTAGTTACATGTCTTATGTTTACAGTTTTGTCTGGTGCTAGTACAGAAGTCAGATGGGGGCACGTGTAAGCAGCACCAAGATGCAACATGTAAATGGCTGCTGGTATGAGGAATACCAGAGCAGACGGCATGGTTAGACCACGGATAATAGTAAACTATTATCCGTTTACTATTATCCGTGGTTAGGCACATGAATGTGGGGGTTAGGTGTGGGAATTGCTTGGGGTGGCATTAAACATGGCGCAAGACGAAACAATGCAAGGCAATAGAGCAATATGAGTCCAGCGTAAGGTGGTGTGTGGGGGCTCATTGAGCAGGTGGGTGGGCGCTCATTGAGCAGGCGGGGGGAGGGGGGGGGGGGCAGGAGTGTCCGGGTGTGACGACGGCCGTGCGACTCACCACCGCAGAGATGGGCGGTGAGTTAGAGCTTGGAACTGTCGAACAGCTGACAGCCGCCAGCCGGAGAGGAACTTTGCAAACCTACACGCGTGTCCCGTACCCTCTGACACATTCTGCCTCAGGCGGAAACTTTTCCACCATTCCTCCAAGGGAGCGACTTAACTGCGATGGGCTGCATCGGGGCAAAGCGTCGTCAGCGGGACCCCCCCACACACACAGCGTGCTGCCGTCTCTGCGCTGTACCCGCAGCCAGATCCATACACCGTCACCACCATGTGATAGGCCTTGGCTTCCCCAGGGATACGAGTGCGTCTGATGTGATCGAGGCGCTACTGCAGACGCCTCCATATTGCTGTTTTGAGTCCGACTTCCCCAGTATACCGAGGCCGGTCTCCCGCACCGAACCCCGACATCAAAGGCGACGACATCCGGGACTTGACAGACGACGCGACTGCCAGAGACCGCCGGTCTCCCGCGCAGAGCCCCGACATCCAAGGCGACGACATCCGGGACTTGACAGACCACCTGACTGTCGGACCGCAGGGCCGCCAGTCGAGACCACTGACAGCTCGGCACATGGTCTGGACCTGGCCTGGAACCTGAACAGGCCCCATTCAGCACGGGCAGACCCGGACCGGCCCCACCTAGCACGGGCACACCGGACCGGCGCCACCTAGCACGGGCACACCGGACCGGCGCCACCTAGCACGGGCACACCGGACCGGCGCCACCTAGCACGGGCACACCGGACCAGCCCCACCTAGCACGGGCACACCGGACCAGCCCCATCTAGCACGGGCACACCGGACCAGCCCCACCTAGCACGGGCACACCGGACCAGCCCCACCTAGCACGGGCACACCGGACCAGCCCCACCTAGCACGGGCACACCGGACCAGCCCCACCTAGCACGGGCACACCGGACCGGCGCCACCTAGCACGGGCACACCGGACCAGCCCCACCTAGCACGGGCACACCGGACCAGCACCACCTAGCACGGGCACACCGGACCAGCCCCACCTAGCACGGGCACACCGGACCAGCCCCACCTAGCACGGGCGCACCGGACCGGCGCCACCTAGCACGGGCACACCGGACCAGCCCCACCTAGCACGGGCACACCGGACCAGCACCACCTAGCACGGGCACACCGGACCAGCCCCACCTAGCACGGGCACACCGGACCAGCCCCACCTAGCACGGGCACACCGGACCGGCGCCACCTAGCACGGGCACACCGGACCGGCGCCACCTAGCACGGGCACACCGGACCAGCCCCACCTAGCACGGGCACACCGGACCGGCGCCACCTAGCACGGGCACACCGGAACAGCCCCACCTAGCACGGGCACACCGGACCAGCACCACCTAGCACGGGCACACCGGACCAGCCCCACCTAGCACGGGCACACCGGACCAGCTCCACCTAGCACGGGCACACCGGACCGGCCCCACCTAGCACGGGCACACCGGACCGGCGCCACCTAGCACGGGCACACCGGACCAGCCCCACCTAGCACGGGCACACCGGACCGGCGCCACCTAGCACGGGCACACCGGACCAGCCCCACCTAGCACGGGCACACCGGACCAGCCCCATCTAGCACGAGCACACCCGGACCGGCCCCATCTAGCACGGGCACACCCGGACCGGCCCCATCCAGCACGGGCACACCCGGACCGGCCCCATCTAGCACGGGCACACCCGGACCGGCCCCATCTAGCACGAGCACACCCGGACCGGCCCATCCAGCACGGGCACACCGGACCAGCCCCACCTAGCACGGGCACACCGGACCAGCCCCATCTAGCACGAGCACACCCGGACCGGCCCCATCTAGCACGGGTACACCCGGACCAGCCCCACCCAGCACGGGCACACCCGGACCGACATTCGAAGTTGAGCACTTCGGGCTCAACAACACCCAACACCAGACGACCGGATCAGATGGCATCTTACCGTCTCCCTACCATAGAGTTTTGGCCCTTTGAAGGGACAAGACGTGCCATTCACTCCCTTCCCTATCTACTGACGATGACACCGCGATGCCAGACATGTGCTTGCTTCGTTTGGTACACATGACTATTTTTGGATCCGATGAAGTGATATGCAGGACCACTTGGTGACAACCCACTTGACGACGCTCTGAAGTGTATCTTTTTTTAGCTGTATCAAAGCAGGTAAATGTGAATGGTTTTCTTCCATACCAAAACTTTCATTGCCAGATTCCACCAACTCCAAGCATATGACGCTCGTATTTATTATTTCATGATGATCACCTCAAGATCGCATATCACGCCAATTTGGTGGAAACTGGAGGACTGGTCAACTTGACATCATACACACTATGCTTCACTGGTTACACACTGCACTGCTTCTAAAGCGATTTGCGATCACTCATCACATCAGTTAGCCAACCAGGAAGTCAGAACGCCATGCGGTGCTCACGGCAACAGTGTCCTCTCCTCCGCGCAACCCTGTGTACACAGTACTTGTCAGACCGCTACTTCCCCTGCCTAGACGTGTACTCAGCACTTGTCAGACCACCACTCAGCTCCCTAACCCCCACGTAGACACAGTACTTGTCAGACCACCACTCAGCTCCCCTGCCCCCACGTAGACACAGTACTTGTCAGACCACCACTCAGCTCCCTAACCCCCACGTAGACACAGTACTTGTCAGACCACCACTCAGCTCCCCTGCCCCCACGTAGACACAGTACTTGTCAGACCACCACTCAGCTCCCCAGCCCCCACGTAGACACAGTACTTGTCAGACCACCACTCAGCTCCCCAGCCCCCACGTAGACATAGTACTTGTCAGACCACCACTCAGCTCCCCTGCCCCCACGTAGACACAGTACTTGTCAGACCACCACTCAGCTCTCCAGCCCCCACGTAGACACAGTACTTATCAGACCACCACTCAGCTCCCCAGCCCCCACGTAGACACAGTACTTGTCAGACCACCACTCAGCTCCCCTGCCCCCACGTAGACACAGTACTTGTCAGACCACCACTCAGCTCCCTAACCCCCACGTAGACACAGTACTTGTCAGACCACCACTCAGCTCCCCTGCCCCCACGTAGACACAGTACTTGTCAGACCACCACTCAGCTCCCCAGCCCCCACGTAGACACAGTACTTGTCAGACCACCACTCAGCTCCTCTGCCCTCACGTAGACACAGTACTTGTCAAACCACAACTCAGCTCCCCAGCCCCCACGTATACACAGTACTTGTCAGACCACCACTCAGCTCCCCAGCCCCCACGTAGACACAGTACTTGTCAGACCACCACTCAGCTCCCCAGCCCCCACGTAGACACAGTACTTGTCAGACCACCACTCAGCTCCCCTGCCCCCACGTAGACACAGTACTTGTCAGACCACCACTCAGCTCCCCTGCCTCCACGTGTACTCAGCACTTGTCAGACCACCACTCAGCTCCTCAGCCCCCACGTAGACACAGTACTTGTCAGACCACCACTCAGCTCCCCAGCCCCCACGTAGACACATCACTTGTCTGACCACCACTCATCTTCCCTGCCCCCACGTAGACACAGTACTTGTCAGACCACCACTCAGCTCCCCTGCCTCCACGTGTACTCAGCACTTGTCAGACCACCACTCAGCTCCCCTGCCCCCACGTAGACACAGTACTTGTCAGACCACCACTCAGCTCCCCAGCCTCCACATAGACACAGCACTTGTCAGACCACCACTCAGCTCCCCTGCCCCCACGTAGACACAGCACTTGTCTGACCACCACTCATCTCTCCTGCTCCCACGTAGACACAGCACTTGTCAGACCACCACTCAGCTCCCCTGCCCCCACATAGACACATCACTTGTCAGACCACCACTCAGCTCCCCAGCCCCCACGTAGACACAGTACTTGTCAGACCACCACTCAGCTCCCCAGCCCCCACGTAGACACAGCACTTGTCTGACCACCACTCATCTCCCCTGCCCCCACGTAGACACAGTACTTGGCAGACCACCACTCAGCTCCCCTGCCTCCACGTGTACTCAGCACTTGTCAGACCACCACTCATCTCCCCTGCCTCCACGTGTACTCAGCACTTGTCAGACCACCACTCAGTTCCCCTGCCCCCACGTAGACACAGTACATGTCAGACCACCACTCAGCTCCCCTGCCCCCACGTAGTCACAGTACTTGTCAGACCACCACTCAGCTCCCCTGCCTCCACGTAGACACAGTACTTGTCAGACCACCACTCAGCTCCCCTGCCCCCACGTAGACACAGTACTTGTCAGACCACCACTCAGCTCCCCTGCCTCCACGTGTACTCAGCACTTGTCAGACCACCACTCAGCTCCTCAGCCCCCACGTAGACACAGTACTTGTCAGACCACCACTCAGCTCCCCAGCCCCCACGTAGACACATCACTTGTCTGACCACCACTCATCTCCCCTGCCCCCACGTAGACACAGTACTTGTCAGACCACCACTCAGCTCCCCTGCCTCCACGTGTACTCAGCACTTGTCAGACCACCACTCAGCTCCCCTGCCCCCACGTAGACACAGTACTTGTCAGACCACCACTCAGCTCCCCAGCCTCCACATAGACACAGCACTTGTCAGACCACCACTCAGCTCCCCTGCCCCCACGTAGACACAGCACTTGTCTGACCACCACTCATCTCTCCTGCTCCCACGTAGACACAGCACTTGTCAGACCACCACTCAGCTCCCCTGCCCCCACATAGACACATCACTTGTCAGACCACCACTCAGCTCCCCAGCCCCCACGTAGACACAGTACTTGTCAGACCACCACTCAGCTCCCCTGCCTCCACGTGTACTCAGCACTTGTCAGACCACCACTCAGCTCCTCAGCCCCCACGTAGACACAGTACTTGTCAGACCACCACTCAGCTCCCCAGCCCCCACGTAGACACATCACTTGTCTGACCACCACTCATCTCCCCTGCCCCCACGTAGACACAGTACTTGTCAGACCACCACTCAGCTCCCCTGCCTCCACGTGTACTCAGCACTTGTCAGACCACCACTCAGCTCCCCTGCCCCCACGTAGACACAGTACTTATCAGACCACCACTCAGCTCCCCAGCCTCCACATAGACACAGCACTTGTCAGACCACCACTCAGCTCCCCTGCCCCCACGTAGACACAGCACTTGTCTGACCACCACTCATCTCTCCTGCTCCCACGTAGACACAGCACTTGTCAGACCACCACTCAGCTCCCCTGCCCCAACATAGACAAATCACTTGTCAGACCACCACTCAGCTCCCCAGCCCCCACGTAGACACAGCACTTGTCTGGCCACCACTCATCTCCCCTGCCCCCACGTAGACACAGTACTTGGCAGACCACCACTCAGCTCCCCTGCCTCCACGTGTACTCAGCACTTGTCAGACCACCACTCATCTCCCCTGCCTCCACGTGTACTCAGCACTTGTCAGACCACCACTCAGTTCCCCTGCCCCCACGTAGACACAGTACATGTCAGACCACCACTCAGCTCCCCTGCCCCCACGTAGTCACAGTACTTGTCAGACCACCACTCAGCTCCCCTGCCTCCACGTAGACACAGTACTTGTCAGATCACCACTCAGCTCCCCAGCCCCCACGTAGACACAGTACTTGTCAGACCACCACTCAGCTCCCCTGCCTCCACGTGTACTCAGCACTTGTCAGACCACCACTCAGCTCCCCAGCCCCCACACAGACACAGCACTTGTCAGACCACCATTCAGTTCCCTTGCCCCCCCGTAGACACAGTACTTGTCAGACCACCACCCAGTTCCCCTGCGTCCACATAGACACAGCACTTGTCAGACCACCACTCAGTTCCCCTGCCCCCATGTAGACACAGTACTTGTCTGACCACCACTCAGTTCCCCTGCCCCCACGTAGACACAGTACATGTCAGACCACCACTCAGCTCCCCTGCCCCCACGTAGTCACAGTACTTGTCAGACCACCACTCAGCTCCCCTGCCTCCACGTAGACACAGTACTTGTCAGATCACCACTCAGCTCCCCAGCCCCCACGTAGACACAGTACTTGTCAGACCACCACTCAGCTCCCCTGCCTCCACGTGTACTCAGCACTTGTCAGACCACCACTCAGCTCCCCAGCCCCCACACAGACACAGCACTTGTCAGACCACCATTCAGTTCCCTTGCCCCCCCGTAGACACAGTACTTGTCAGACCACCACCCAGTTCCCCTGCGTCCACATAGACACAGCACTTGTCAGACCACCACTCAGTTCCCCTGCCCCCATGTAGACACAGTACTTGTCTGACCACCACTCATCTCCCCTGCCTCCACATAGACACAGTACTTGTCAGACCACCACTCAGCTCCCCTGCCCCCACGTAGACACAGCACTTGTCAGGCCACCACTCAGTTCCCCTGCCCCCACATAGACACATTACTTGTCAGATCACCACTCAGCTCCCCTGCCTCCACATAGACACAGCACTTGTCAGACCACCACTCAGCTCCCCTGCCCCCACATAGACACAGTACTTGTCAGACCACCACTCAGCTCCCCAGCCCCCACGTAGACACAGTACTTGTTAGACCACCACTCAGCTCCCCAGCCCCCACATAAACACAGCACTTGTCAGATCACCAGGCAGGTGTTACTCGACAACCAGAAGGTCAATGTTTCCCAAGGGCAATGCAGTATTTCAGCGGTCGCCCACTGTTGGGCGTATTGCCTTTGTTCAGTGAAAACGAGGGAAGTGAAGGTGAGGGCAGTGAAGGTGAGGGCAGTGAAGGTGAGGGCAGTGAAGGTGAGGGCAGTGAAGGTGAGGACAGTGAAGGTGAGGGCAGTGAAGGTGAGGGCAGTGAAGGTGAGGGCAGTGAAGGTGAGGACAGTGAAGGTGAGGGCAGTGAAGGTGAGTCCAGTGAAGGTGAGTCCAGTGAAGGTGAGGGCAGTGAAGGTGAGGGCAGTGAAGGTGAGGGCAATGAAGGTGAGGGCAGTGAAGGTGAGGGCAGTGAAGGTGAGGGCAGTGAAGGTGAGGACAGTGAAGGTGAGGGCAGTGAAGGTGAGGGCAGTGAAGGTGAGGGCAGTGAAGGTGAGGGCAGTGAAGGTGAGGGCAGAGAAGCTGGAGTGACGCCACGTGGCAACCCGCACAGACAGCTATGAGTCTACCCCACAGACAGCTATGAGTCTACCCCACAGACAGCTATGAGTCTACCCCACAGACAGCTATGAGTCTACCCCACAGACAGCTATGAGTCTACCCCACATACAGCCCCGGACACGTGCATGACGTGGTGTTGTCAAACAACATTGAAATGGGCCAATTTTTTCGTCCAACATTTTCGAGATAGCGCAAGGGAGCGGACTCCTTCAGCCCGATGGAGGAGGATTCAGAGTCCGGCGACGAGAGGGCTAACGTGGAAGCATTTCTTCGAATAAGAAAATAGAACTTCTCTCAAATAGTGCTCGCCAAGCGCTGATAAGCTGGCAAACGGTGCTCTGAAATGTTGTTGGCACAAGGAGCGTGGGAACAGCTACATGTTGGGATGGGTTATGTATCGACGAGCGAAGAACTTCTGACAATCCTAGGATACCGGCAACTACTGAGAGACTAATCTACCAAAGCTGCAATAGCGTCACCACCTTCCGCGTCCAGGTGGGAGGTGGGGATGCAATCACAGGTGCGCAGGAACGATTTTAAGTTGAAGGAGCATGGCTTGCGACTGCCTTCTGTCTCCATCTCCGTCCCCCATGTTGAACGTAAAACAACTCGGATTTCAGAACGTTTGGCTTTGGAGTCCTAAAATTATTCATTTTTATTTTTGAAGCCAAAATTTTCAATTCAGTTGCCCGCAAGCTCAGGCTCTGCTCTCTCCATGATTATATGCTCCTGTCTAACCCAGACACCAACAGCCAACCCCGTCACTTCCCCGTCGTAGACACGACCATCGATTTTCCACTGACATAAAGTGGTAGGTTATGACGCGGGCCGCATAATTTTAGACCTTTACGAGCTGGAGCTCATGTCGCACAAATGGCTATTGTTATTGCCGGCTATTGCTATGCAGGAGGCAATTTATTTAGCAGCTGGCAGCTAAAGTCGCAATGAAGATGATCGTCCCAGCACTAGCATGGAGGAAGATAAAATCATGTTTGCTATTCCACGGGTGGGAAAGTTCGAAAATTATTTGTGGGGCCCAATGCATAGAGGCAATTAGTGCTGCCAATTTGGTTGGTGGGGCTCACCCCAGATTTGGTGGATTTCCATGTCAGGAAAGCAATAATTTGGTAGGGCAAAGGTAAAGATCGGTGGGGTTAAATCCCCACCAAAAGTATAGGAGGCTTCATCCTTGTGCTGTTTTGCAATACACAATGCAGTACAATATTGGCACAACCACATCAAAGATCTTTAAGGACAGGTCAGACAGGCAGGCGGGCCCACTTGTTGGGCACGCCGCGGGTCATGGTGACAATGTCTGCGACAGAGACCGGCTCGGCGAGCCCGTGGCGAGATCGTCGGGCAAGTCCATCCACCCGATTCACACATTACCTGATACCGAAGCTGGACATCATCAGGAAGATGCCATATTTTCAGGAAGGTTGCCAGCTTTCCAGGTGGGGTCGCACACCACCAAAACAACATCAGATGGGCTCCGGACCCCGGGGGCCCCAGTGGTGCCCACGTCCATGCATACCCGAACAAACTTCAACGGGAGAGAGCATCGCCAACCGAACAGGTCCCTCACAACGACTCATTTCAGTTCAAAACTCATTCGCTCGCCGATTGATTTCCGCCGCCAGCTCTTCTGATGGCAGAAAATTTTAGCACACGCATCAGGCGCAGCAGGTCGATGTTGCGGCTCTGTGGTTACATGGGCATCAGGTGCAGCAGGTGGATAATTGCGGCTCTGTGGTCACATGAGCATCAGATGCAGCAGGTGGATGTTGTGGCTCTGTGGTCACATGAGCACCAGGTGGATGTTGTGGCTCTGTGGTTACATGGGCATCAGGTGCAGCAGGTGGATAATTGCGGCTCTGTGGTCACATGAGCATCAGATGCAGCAGGTGGATGTTGTGGCTCTGTGGCCACATGAGCATCAGGTGGATGTTGTGGCTCTGTGGTTACATGGGCATCAGGTGCACCAGGTGTATGTTGCGGCTCTGTGGTCACATGAGCATCAGGTGGATGTTGTGGCTCTGTGGTTACATGGGCATCAGGTGCAGCAGGTGGATAATTGCGGCTCTGTGGTCACATGAGCATCAGATGCAGCAGGTGTATGTTGCGGCTCTGTGGTCACATGAGCACCAGGTGGATGTTGCGGCTCTGTGGTTACATGGGCATCAGGTGCAGCAGGTGGATAATTGCGGCTCTGTGGTCACATGAGCATCAGATGCAGCAGGTGTATGTTGTGGCTCTGTGGCCACATGAGCATCAGGTGGATGTTGTGGCTCTGTGGTTACATGGGCATCAGGTGCACCAGGTGTATGTTGCGGCTCTGTGGTCACATGAGCATCAGGTGGATGTTGCGGCTCTGTGGTTACATGGGCATCAGGTGCAGCAGGTGGATAATTGCGGTTCTGTGGTCACATGAGCAGCCTAAAGCGTGACAGCAGCCCCAGGTGAGAGCCCCTGATTCGGACCAGCATAGCATACACCGATTGCTGTGCTGATGAAGATCAACTGATGACATGGTTATATTTTACTTCCCGTCGTAGATGACAACAAATCCAGCAGCAAAACTCGATACGCGTCAGACGCCACGGTAATGCGGACATCGGAAGCTCCAGGTAAATAAAGAAAACTGTTGGGTTCCTGATGTCATTCAATAACTCTGAAATACACGTCTGCGACAAGTGCGCTGGGTGCTCGCTAATGTATACGTGCGGAAAATAGTCACAATTCCTGCGCCTTTATCTCCTAAAATATTATGCGAAATGCATTCGCTAAAGCTAGCTTGCTTCCAGAGGTCCATTGCATTGTCAATTACACTGCAGTGTATTGTAAACATTGTTAATTTGCGATTTGTCTCGTGGAACTATATTCTGGTACTCATCCGCTATTTGGTGCGCAGGCTGCCCGCCACAGACGATCAGTCCGGACGCAAAACCAGGCTCCGAACTTTGATAGGCAGCGAACGCCAAAATGACCGGCAAACGCTCATATCTGAAAGGGTAAGAGATGTGCCTTGCAGGAATTCCGCCACCATTGGAGTTGAGGGGGACATATCCTTTCGATATTTTTAAAGTCTAACATTACGCCCATCGGTGTTGCATAGGAAGGAAAGAATGCACCTACAACCGCGAATATCCCCAACACAATTTTTCCGTGGCGAAGCCGATGTTGCTTGGTATTGATCAAGGGTGGAACTTTCATATCTACATGGGGGGGGGAGGGCGCTGTTGGAGCCCCGAGCGCCTCCCCTAGAATAACTTCCACTCTTAACCATATGAACAATTGGCGCACAAAACATCAAATTGAGTTCAAACTGCTTGGGACCAATCATATATAAATGTTCTCACTGGTATTGATTTCCACATACCCAAAAGAGCAGATCCTTGGCCCGTTTCGGTCATACCCATTGCGGAAAGAGCCTGAGGAGACATATTTTACTCCTACCTCACCGGTGCGCGTGTTATTCATCGGGGCACCCCACTGGTTACTGCGAAACTTCATCTCTGTCATGCAACATACCACATCAAGATATGCTACCAACACATACGAGCCAGAAATCAATATGGGTGCCCCGCCACCCACCTAGGGGATGAAACCAAGGTTCAGAATAGACCTGTAGAAATGGTGTTGCTGGGTCGGCAACTTTTGGCAAGAAAGGACGGGGGTAGAATGTTTCCAATCTGCTACTACTATCATAGTGTCGGTCTATAACCTTATGCTATTATGCTACTATTTCCTACTAGTATTAATGTGTCCTAAGTCTATCCTTCAAATGAGATGTCAGATGTCATTTACAAATGGCACGTACACATGTCCATTGACATGCAATTGCATCGCTTGAAAAGCATGCATACGATTATGTTGCACATTTTCAGTAGCTTCATCTCTCAAATGACAGGATAAAATATATGAAAATGAACAAGGTTCTGCATTGATGGAATAGTAGTTAATTTGTCTCTACTATGTTGGGTCGCATGAGCTGCACCATGCACTACATTAAGCTACAATGTGCATGTCACATGATCATGTGCATGCACAAAGAGGTGGTTCACTAGTATTACTGCCTTGCATGAACATTAGGTACCGAATTTGTAAGTGTAAACGACATGCAAAATGTTCTAATAAAATGAAGTATTTTCGAGCCTAACTGCTGTCCTGAAAATGTCAGTCAATTCCTGAAAGTCCCCTTTAACGTCTGCATGCATGCCTGTGTCCAAAATATCTCGCTGCGAGTCGTCTAGACAGCAAATGCTCACGCTTGACGCGTATCGACAGCAGCAACAATCGACAGACGCCGGCAACAGACACCTCGTGTGCATCAAATTCCTCTCATCCTCTCGGGGAAATTTCCTCTCAAGGGCCCCCTGCAACTGACGGCACCTACTGGGACACGTAGCCAAAAAGAGGACGACAACGGGAGGCATCAGCAGCAGATTGACTCTGCGCTCGGACGTCGCCTACTCTGCATGAGGTGTGTGTCTGCCTGACGGCGCGATCCACACCGCGTCGCCACAGCCACCAACTGGGAACCCTGCAGGTGACGTTGAAAAATGGGCCCACTGCGCCTCACGCCGCTGGCGGAGAAGACATCGGAAAATGGGCCCACTGCGCCCCTGGCCAGTGCCGGAGGAGACACTGAAATCGACATCGGCGCACAACAGCACGCTGGTATGTACAGCAGCCAACAGCGGACGAATATTTCCCATGGTGAAAGTTTGGCATGTGAACAGGAAAGGATACGGCCGGAGTGACACAAAGTATGTGAGAAGCTGGAGGTATGCAGGGTACAGGGTACCCTTGCACACGGTACTCAGCAATTAAACAATTATAAGACCATGATTCATAGCCAAAATGTAAGGCATATTACACCTCCAACATTGGTCGTAATATAAACGGAGTGTTCATAGCCAGCTTTGGAGCGAGGGAGCTGCACCGGTGTAGGTTCGCTGTCGTGGAGTGACGTCAGATGTGCGGGACGTATACAGGTCACTAACGTACCCATCCAATGAAGCGGTACCTGATGGAAAATATATCCGTGGGTGGCGCCACAACGGTAGACAATGACGAATACATGATGAAAAAGTCTCAAATTTGCCTTTGGGCGTTGCGTGTTTAAAGGATGGACCTACCGACTCCTATCCTCCATCATTTTCCGTTCCTCAACATTGCGTGGAGCTTCACATGAAGGCACACAGCAACTTGTAACTCCACTGGTTCCGTTCAAGTGTTTGCGCTCATGCAGTCTTCATACCAGTATTGAAGTCACGATTTGAATACAAATTAATCAACTGAGATCTGCAGGCCGTTTCGGGAAATGCATAACCTAACTTTCATCGTTAAAGGAAATCACGTTGCATTGTTATCAGTGTCCGTACTTATTTTGCTAAGAAGGAACAGAACGGATCTCTGTTGCATAATGGTTTGCTTGTTTGAATTGTTCAATTATACGTACTTCAAGCGGCTACCTCGAACAACTAACATCCTCACTTTTAGCGATACCTTAGACTGGGGAACTTTCCCTCACTTTATCTTCTATATCGGTATTAGATGTGTACCTATGTACCGGCACGCATCCTTATCCTCTTGACTGGTGTCACATCATTTATTCGCACTCTTTCTTGTTGCTTCAAATCGTGCACGTACGATTACCTTCCTTATGCTTGCCCAGCTCACTTTGTGTTTCTACAATGATCGTATTGTGGGATATATATATATATATATATATATATATTTATATATTTTTTTTATATATATATATATATATATATATATATATATATATATATATATATATATATATATATATAACGGTGTTTTAGCGAAACGATACACTGGAAAGTTCACCTTTTAGAATGGCGCTTGTAACAATATTTTCACAAACCAAAATTCCTATTCCTCAAATATTACATGTAATGTAATGTATGTATGTAATGTAATGTAATGTAAGCACGCTCACACATACGCACACGCGCATGTACGCACGCATGTACACGCATGTACGCACGCAAACACCAACATCTGACACAGCAGAATCTTACATGTTTTGTGCTTTTGAGTGCTCTCAGTAGTTGATATGACCCACTTTATATTATACATTTAGCATGGGCCCTAATGAGCCAGGGTCCATGGAGTCCGACCCTGAAGACCGGAAAAATCAAAACGAATAAATGTACTTCCCCACGCGTTGTGCCACAACACGCTGCCGATATACGCGTTGTACCACAACACGCTGCCGGTACACGCGTTGTGCCACAACACGCTGCCGGTACACGCGTTGTACCACAACACGCTGCCGGTACACGCGTTGTGCCACAACACGCTGCCGGTACACGCGTTGTACCACAACACGCTGCCGGTACACGCGTTGTGCCACAACACGCTGCCGGTACACGCGTTGTACCACAACACGCTGCCGGTACACGCGTTGTGCCACAACACGCTGCCGGTACACGCGTTGTGCCACAACACGCTGCCGGTACACGCGTTGTGCCACAACACGCTGCCGGTACACGCGTTGTGCCACAACACGCTGCCGATATACGCGTTGTACCACAACACGCTGCCGGTACACGCGTTGTGCCACAACACGCTGCCGGTACACGCGTTGTACCACAACACGCTGCCGGTACACGCGTTGTGCCACAACACGCTGCCGATATACGCGTTGTACCACAACACGCTGCCGGTACACGCGTTGTACCACAACACGCTGCCGGTACACGCGTTGTGCCACAACACGCTGCCGGTACACGCGTTGTGCCACAACACGCTGCCGGTACACGCGTTGTACCACAACACGCTGCCGGTACACGCGTTGTACCACAATACGCTGCCGGTACACGCGTTGTGCCACAACACGCTGCCGGTACACGCGTTGTGCCACAACACGCTGCCGGTACACGCGTTGTACCACAACACGCTGCCGGTACACGCGTTGTGCCACAACACGCTGCCGATATACGCGTTGTACCACAACACGCTGCCGGTACACGCGTTGTACCACAACACGCTGCCGGTACACGCGTTGTACCACAACACGCTGCCGGTACACGCGTTGTGCCACAACACGCTGCCGGTCCGCGCACACCGGCCAATGGCGCCCGGCCCACGCGCTCACTTGTTGAGTCGACGAATGATGCCCTTGAGCGCCTGGAAGTCGGGTCGGTCGACGGGGTCCTCCGACCAGCAGCGTCTCATCATGCTCAGCACCTCCTCGTCGGCCACGTCGTCGTCGATGGCCGGCCGGAACGGCGGCTTCTGGCCGTTCCGCACGTTCTCGACGATCTCTGCGGACACGAGGCGCATCGATGAGCTGTCAGAGTCTGGCGGCGATGTCTCGGTACCCGACGCTCCGGCAACACTGAGTGTCTGCGGAGACGAGATACATCGATAAGCCGCCCGAGTCGTGGCGGCGATGTCTCGGTACATGACGCTCCGGCAACACTGAGTGGCACGTATGCGGCCATACAAACGGGCGAGCCCATTCGGAAGAGTCTGGGGGCACCATAAGTTGCCATGGTAACGATGCTATTCATGGTAATGGCTTGAATGGCTCAGCTCGTGATTTCCGGAAGAATGAGGTTAACTGGATTCGCGTAGTGCAAAATCCACTTCAAATGGGTAAGTGATACACCTTCGCGAATACGCCTATATATACAGCCCAGTAGCAAGACATTGACATGAATCTGCTTAGGCTGAGGTGTGCGACGGTTAATCATATAACGTCCCGGGAGAGGGGGGCTGTTCCCCGTGTCTTCGTAATAACCACCGAACGCATAGAGGCGTAATGCACACATTTCACATACATTCTCATGATTGAATAGAGGATCTTTGGATGCTCAAGTTTTTGGCACCTGGGGCCACCGAGCTATCCGTGCTAGCCTAAGGCACCCTGTTTAGTGTACCTTTCCAATAGCTGCCAAAAATCGGGGTCTTAAAAGTGCCCTAAAAGCTTTACATATCAATTTGTAGGGATTTTTCCAAAGAAAACACAAAAATAGTTTTGGTGATCTCAGGTCAGCCTACGAAGTCAGGTTAAGATTAAGCAATAAGTTGTTTGCCATGCTTAGAGTTTCCAGCCGAACAATCATAGTGCACAAATCGGACTATATGTGATGGAGTGCATTGTCCTTCATAGGCATGCAACGTTCCAAGGCGCTATCAGGTCAGATCACGGAGGCATGGCTTACAGGGTGTACCAGCTCCGTGCCTCTGTGTGCTCCTGTCTCTGCAGAAATGACGAATTGTCGAAATGGTTGTCCTTTCTAAGCAGATAAACAATTTCACATGCTCTTATTACATGCATTGACATATAGTCTAGGTGTGTTTCAATATTTGCACCCCTTCAAGTTCCTACTAGGCCAATGACGCGGGTAATTCGGGCTGGGATAAATTGCCCCTCCTTTTGCAAACAATGGACTTATAGGGAAGTTTTCAACCTTCAATTTGAACTCAGCACCAATTGTCCCCTCCTAGTGACACAATTATAGGACAAGACCGTCGATCATCCTAGATCAATGACAAAATCGACTTACTGGCACGATCTGACGCTGCTGCAGCTGTCCCCGCTGAAGGGTGTTTTTCCGCCTGCCAGCCAGCTCAGACTAGAGCTAACCCAACCACATTACTGGCGGGGCCTGACGCTGTTACAGCCGTCTCCGCCATGGTCATTGAACATAAATTACTCCCCATAAATCAAAGAAAACAATGAAGTATGGAACAGTTGTGGAGAGATGCAGCCGCCGGTGACGCACGGCCGGAGAAGCAGGACGCAGGCTGGCAACTTTGGATGGCCTTGAGAAAAACAACTTCAAAATATGTGTTGCCTCTGAACTTCGATGCCATTCCCGGGCTTGGACGAATTCAATATCAATCTTGATTTAATGTACACAAATACACCTGATAGCTGAGAAACGAAAATTGTTGGGGGAGAGGGAGCCTGAAACCCAAACGCGTAGGAAGTTTCACCTCTCGCAATGAAAGTCTCACCCCTGGCACTGCCCTTACTGACGAATTTCATGAACGTTAGGATATGTCGTCTTCCTCCCCAATGGTAGCGGGAACCAAATGTGTGAACGAACCATCGAAGAAGCCAAGCCCTGCAGAGGAACGCTGGAACGCCATCGGCGAACGTCGCTGGGGCGATCGGGTAATGAAATCGTCAGCCGCTCTCAAACAGACTGCGCCCGAATTACAGTGAACGCGAGCGGGCGTTCGTGCCTCGGTGAGGTAGACTGTGCCGCATTACTCCGGCGATGCGGCCGTGGGGATGCGCCGCACCCGAACGTTAGGTTAGGCTGCACCGCAGTGCTCTCAACATAGACGGTGCAGTCTACCAACATGATCTGGCCACTGAAACTGTAGTGTGCATTGCATGGTGTGCAGGTGCATAGTGCATATGACATCGCCAAGGGCTTCCCATGGTGTATGATAGGAATATGCGTTTGATTGCTTGGTCTATTTATTTAGCACATCATAGCACGCATATAACATGGACAATTTTGCGACATACGTCAATGTAGGACAGCTGCTGGGAGAAAACAAAAAGGGAGTTCCACACAAAAGAAACTTCAAACCAAGGATATCGGTTTGGACGCATATGTTCAACACGAATTGATCAGACAAACATAATCGTAACGCTAATGCGATTACGCGAATAAGCACCGCGACAAGACTATCTGAAATATAGATGGCTCTCTTGCAGCCAGTTAAAACTGTGCCAGGGTCAACAGGACATTGATAAATTATTGAAGATAACTAGGAATACTCTACATAAGACAGTCGGATTTTGCCCCTAGTGCAACATTTTGCACCCGGTGGATGCAACTCTGTCGGGTGTACTCTGAATGCTGGCCCTCTTTAGATATCTCGTTCGGCGTCAGACACAACGTTAATGCGGACATCGAGGGGATCTCCAGTAAAGAAAGAAAACAGACAGGTTCCTGATGTCATTCAAGAACTCTGAAATATGCCCCCGCGACAAGCGCGCCCGGATGCTCACTAGTGTGTACGCGAAGAATATAGTTACAATTTATGAGACTCTGTGTCCACAAAATATGATACGAAATGTATTAATTAAAGTTAGCTTGCCTTCAGGCGTCAATTTCATTGCCACTTACAGTGATATATGGCGCATATTGTTACTTTGTGCATTGTCTTCTGGAACTATTTTCTTGATCTTCATCCACCATTGACGGCCGGCCGCCGGTGGCCCGCCGCTGACCGCCCCGCCATTCATGGCATGACGGGGCGCGGAACCATTCCCTGAACGTTAATGGGCCCCAATGCCAAAAGCGACAGGCATATTTACGTATTTGAAACGATTGGTGGTGTGCCTGGCATGATTTCCGCCACCATTGTAGTTGAAGCCGACAGGTTCCCTCACTATTGTTTAAGAACATTACGCTTGTGGGCGTTGAATGGAAATAATGCATCTACAAGCGTGAATTTGTCCTACACAATTTTAGCGCGGCACAGCCGATGTTGCGTGGCATTGATCAAGGCTGGAACTTTATTTGTGTCGTGTCGCCGTTCGGCGGCCCTTCGGATCCTCCGGGCAGCAACTGTCGGCGCTTGACGTGCATCGAGGCATGCCAGAACCTCAATAATGCCTGAAAGCTTCATGACCAAAGGTGAAGAAAATGACAGGGTTATATATCTATAAAAGCAGTCGAGTATGACATCAGAAGGTAGCTAATTTTATGTCGGTTTATTTGAGACCATTGAAAATTAATTCGCTAATGTAGAACGTCTGATATACAATTTAAAGGAATACCATGTGATAATTCGAGACACCAATCCTGGAATTAAGTGCAAAAACGACAAAGATAGATATCTATAAAAGCATTCGAGTAATCGATTGTATGTCGGTTTATTTGAGATCATTGGAAAATAATTCGCTGATGTCGAACATCTGAGATCCAATTTAAAGGCATACAATGTGATAATTTGAGACACATCCTGAAATTGAGTGCAAAAATTAAAGGGTTAAACCTTCATGGAAGTTATTCAAGATCATATCAAAATGCAGCACGTTCAATTTTCGTTTAGTTAAGAACGTTGGAAATTGTCAGCGCATCACACAGAAGATGTATGACGCGTTTTATTACAAGATGTTGAGTGGCCAATTCCTCCCATTTCACTTCGAGGGCAAAGTGACAGGGTGAAATGATTTGATAATAAAACGAACTACACATCATAAGAGAGCTTGTTTCAATGTTATTTAAATTTGACCATTGGAAATTACTTGCACCTCCTTTAGAAACTAGAATATAGCATTAATCATAGCAAGCCCACTCTGGTGGTGTTCCTTCACAAATCCACCACCAGAGCGGCGCCACCGGTATTATGTCCGCTCATGACGCCTAACGTGTACGAATATGTTGCTTCATTTCTGGACATATTACAGAACACATATATGTGTGGAACACTCCAGATGGTAATTCAGCGATTGGAAGCTGGCGATCCAGCTTGGAGGTAGCCATAGCCCCAATGCATTCCAACTGCTTCCTTTCTGAACGTCAAATCTACCCGGCTTTCTTTTCACACCAACACCTCCAACTATTCAAATGAAATAAACATTGATCCAGACTGACTTAAAAGTTACCTATTCTCAAATGAAAAACACCTAGACGATGAAAAGCCCAGGTGAATAGCTTGCCCAAGATCATTCGGCCTATCTCGGCTTATCCAGACATTGTGGGCATCATCGTTTGGTGGTCATCATCCCCGAATCATCCTAAAAATCCAAAGGCACTCATTCACCACATGCGTCAAAGGGAGTAAATCTTGCGATACATCGGCATGACTGGAATGGGCGCGCGAACTGCTGGAATGGGCCATCGAAATGCTGAGAGACTTAGCTGAAAAACAACTCTGGCTAATAAGAAACCTGATATCAGTTCGCTGGCAAATGCTTGGGCTGCATTCGACATCCACGGATGCTGTGCGCGCCTGGTGGATTCACCGCGCTTGCATAGCGGGTACAGTGCATATTCAGTCTTGAATATCGCGTGCCACATTTACAAATGACTGCACCAGTGTAGGGAGAACACCAATACCTGAAAATGCGCCTAGGTGTTAATGCGCCAGAAGAATGTTTAGGTGGTTGGAAATCAGCAGACCAGCTCCGCTGATATTCTCTATGACGCAATAGCTTATTGTTTTATCACCATACTCGTGCATTGCCTGAATACCGGCCTCAAGTTGTATAACAGTATCTGGAAGCATATGCTGATTAAACAGAAGGAGAAATTCAGTCCGAATTCTGGCTGGGGTGGCTTCATGGATCAGGATCCTGTGCTAAGCAGTTTGTTGTGCGAACCCTGACCCCACCACCCGATCCGTGCATTCCAGTTGAACAGCAAGATTTTGACTGAGGGCTTAAAAGTGCCGTCGATGCGCCGACAAGGCCGCCCCAACAGCTCGTCCCCGGCCTTGTCGGGCCAGTTGCCAACTGACCCTCCCAGCCGGGGGCTAAATGCGAGCGCGTGCAGCGACTCGAACTCCGTCTTGCCAGGGCTGGGGAGACCAATGGAGGCCAGCGTCTAACCAACTGAGCCACCAGGGCGGCGGAAAGTTCAAGTCGTGCGGGTCGCAGCTCAAGTAGGAGAAGTGCCTGTAAGTAGGAAAAGTGCCTGTAAGCTTACGCTAGTGACTGGTCATCCGATAACATCCGTCCCTTGTCAGCCTACGGATGGGAGTGGAGTTTCAAAGAGTTGATTGAGCCCAACAATGCTGACGCCAATCAGGTGAAACGGGGGTCTTACCCGGTTGATGGTGTGGACTGAGATGTCAAACGGTGGCATATCAGGAACATCAAGCTATACAAATACCAACCAACAACCATCCAACAACTGTGTCCGGTGCCAAGACGACGGTCACACGGACGCACTGTTTCGTTGGCATATATCGCCAGCTGTATAGCTAGCGACGTGCGTACCTGCCCCAATGGCTTGCATGCCCGCAAACAATGGCTTGCAAAGCTACTGCTTTTTATGCACTGCACTTGGTGGAAGCAAACCCAACGGTTGATGAATTGCTTGCCATACAGCTTTATCAATGATTACCAATACCGATGTGGTTGCCGATACGTATCAGGGTGAGAGGAGACACACGTTGTCACGTCGTGTGGCGACTTTGTGCTCTGTGGTCGGCCTCGCCTCGACGAGTCAACAGCGGTCGGTAGATTAGTTCTCGCGAGAGAAACTGTGGAGGCACGACTGCATTCGAAACCCGGTTACGACAGCTCGCGTGACAATCAGCAGCTCATCCCGAGTATTTGTCGTCTTGGCAACGCCCAAGAGGTTTAATATTGGTGGCGTTTGTGGCGGTTCCCAACATTGATAACTCTCGCAATCTGGTTCGCTTCATCTTGATGTCGGTTTGGCCTACATACTCGGCGCTGCTGCATATTAAAACACCGCACGGTAATAACGCCAGGCGGAGAAATGCCCTGGTAGAAATACCACCATGTTGGTTAAGCAGATGATCCATCTGGACAGAACAGAAAGCGCAAGCTCTAAACGCGCAGTCTAGTCGTAATATTTGCTTAAAAACTGGTCGGAGTGCACACAGAGAACAATTGGACCAACCAGGGGTAAAGGTACCAAATAGAGTACCGCGACCCTGCTTTCTAAGGTACGCTTGCACCTTCAAACGTTTTCGTACACCTTAAGCGATAGTTGCGTCACAGCATAGCGGATCAGCCTTCCTGCATACGAGGCACAAGTACCAACAAATGAGTTACGCACGTTCTATGGATATCATTCCGGAGTCAGCCTACCTACATACCAGGCATAAGTACTCAATAAGATGGAGTTACCCACGTTCTTTGGATATCATTCCGGATCAGCCTTCCTACAAACGAGGTATAAGTACACAATAAGGGAGGGCTACTCATGTTCTATGGATATCATTATGTACCAGCCTACTTGCATACGAGGCATAAGTACACAATAAGGTAGGGTTACCCACGTTCTATGGATCTAATTCCGGATCAGCCTACCTACATACGACGTATAAGTACACAATAGGGTTGGGCTACCCGCGATCTTTGGGTATCATTCCGGACCAGCCTACCTACATACGAGGTAAAGTGTCCAACAAAGGTAGGGTTATCCACGTCCTTCGGATATCTCTACGCATCTCACAGAGGAGTCAAATGAAACGACCACAAGGTCATATACGTGGATGTGGAGGATGTGAATGTATTTCGTGTTTGTGCTCGAATGTAGTTCAGGAACCGATTTTCACGATTAGTCCTCGCAGTCCAGGAAGAGTGTATCAACTTCCCCCTGCTATTTTCATGATTAGTTCGCACATTCCGGGATGAGTGCAGCAACTTGGCCCCCGTACATTTTCCTGAGATAACACCGAACCATGCACCCTGTCACTTTGAAATTTTGCCTATCGTCCCTCGTTTGATTTATGAACATTGTGCCAGAATATTACCGTCTAGGCTGCTAAGATATCGGAGCTAGGGTGGGTCAAAGTCAGGTAACGACCTCTCCTCAATACGGATTTTATATGTGAATTGAAACGCGTTGCATACACAAACGATTCAAGATGCAACGATAAGGGGAAAATGGGAGCATAAACAAATACTCAAAGAATACGCAAAGATGCAAAATGTGACCCAGGGTCATGTCCTTGGTCAAATGAAAGGCTAAACATGTTTAAAAATGCTTCCCTGCGTGTGACGTTTCTCCTATTTAATATATTAGACAACTCGTAATATATGTGGTGACAAACTATGCCCTCTAAAAGTGCGCCAGATTTCAAGTCATTACCACGTCAGATCAGTGAGATATGACCTGTAATATGCTGAAGGCATTTGTATTCCAGTCAATTGGGAGCTAAACCTAGTTCAACATTTGCACATGTTTCTGTCCTGAAAATAATAATTCAGAGTGGCACATATATAGCTTTTCTTTGATGGCACTTAATATCTTTTCCTGAGTGCTATCTATTCGTAAGTTGTTTCTTCCCCAGCTCATCACATATTTCCAGGTATTTAACCCTGACGGGATCGATGACATTGGCCTTTGCACGTGCCACCGGTATTAAACTATGGGATCGTTTTGATGGCAAATATTCCACGGATTCCGTTGTGTGGCGTCACGTAGTCCGTGAGCTACCGGTCGCGGAGCGCTCTGGCAAGCTTCGCGCCGTATATGAACTGTGTGAGCCATTTGTGTCGCTATTTGTGAACTTCATAACTTAACTTGGACGAACTTCACCGTTGACGGCATCAGCACCCATACACAACGCAGTCCAACCGCATTGTGTTCACAAAATTACCTACGAATTATCATGTTTCATTGTGGTCTGATCACCATGTCCCATGGGTGTCGCCATCTTGCTGGAAACCATATAGGACAGGGCATAGACAGCTAATTACTGTCAGCGCTCCTCCTAATTACTGCCAGCTCCTCGCGGAATCCGCGAAATCTTGGCGTACATTTCCTGGGAAATGAACAAAGAACGACCTAGGACGTCAAACTCCGCAGAATCCGCGGAAGGAAC
Organism: Ashinkailepas kermadecensis; assembly: GCA_034440615.1. NCBI lineage: Eukaryota > Metazoa > Arthropoda > Thecostraca > Neolepadidae > Ashinkailepas > Ashinkailepas kermadecensis. Next base: position 337,987 of record JAOTOM010004946.1, read on the forward strand.
GTGACAACGAACGCAAGGCAAGTTTTCAGTTGCATATTATCAAAATCAAAGCGCGGCATCGCATTTGCTTTATGTCCAGGGTCCGTAAACTACGGCGAAACTGGCTACTGTTTGCACCCCGACATTGACTTATTCGACCCGATTTAAAAGGCTAACAAAAGAGATGGAGAAAGATGTTCCAAATAACTTCAAACGTCTAATATTCTGCAACGCCACGTTTACCTCGTCTCTCTCTGTATTGCTTCCTATCACACCCTAACTATTCCTTAAAACAATAGTTAAGGGGGGGGATTGAATCTGCACGGGGCGATGGGTAGAAATGTATCCCGTACTGCGGATGATTTTAAGTGAACTGGAAAAAGCATAGCTTGAATTACTGCATTCAACAATTGTCTGCACGGATCAATGGCATCAAAATCATGATTTCAGAGATTGACAAACTTCCCAAAGAAACTGTATGATGATGCAGTATATGCATCTTACTCTTACCTACCTAAAAAGATAGTCATTTAGCGCCGACCACATCCACACAGATCGGGCTTATTTTGGGAAAAAACTCAGAAATAAGTCCATATTATCAGGTCCAGCTGATGTCAAACTTTGACAAATGCACTAGAGTTATGGTATCGAAGCTACTTCTACAAATAACGTAATGCCTGTATCATTTTGATTTATCGTGAAAAGGTTGAACAATGAAAAACCTATCCCAACCTGGCCTGACCAAATCTCTACTAATGTTGGTTTTCCTAAAACATTTGGATGTTTGATTGTGCAAGAACTACTGCTGTTGGCATGGGTAGAGAATGCGGTATGGCACGTATGGCCATGGCCACACCAACTTCAAAGTTCGTGTGGCATTGCCACACCAACTTTCTGTGACATTTTTAAAAGGCAATTCAAACAATTTTACCAGTTGATAAAATTCAAGCTGTTATCAGGACAGGGACGTAGCCAATTATTTTCCAAGGAGGGGGCCCGTATTACCCCCACGATTTTTAAGCTCGCCAGATGTCGAAAACTTCACTTCGAAAAAGGCTCGTCTACACCATAGAAGAACAACACTTGTATCCTCATTGGGGCCCCGAATTGTTCGGACCCCCTCCACAAATTGTAAACAGGGCATTGTTATAGGCCAAGAATGTAGACCACCTACACATGCATCTAGATGCAGGATGTCAAAGCTTTCTTGGAAAAAAAACTTCGATAAAATATTCGGTGAGGCGTAAGTAAACACTTCCAATAGGTCGTAGACTCTCGAAAGGGTCTGTACGCATTCATAAGGCCCATATCCGTTCGTAAGCGCCCATATGCGATCATAAGCGCCCGTAGACGTTTGTAAGGGCCCGCAGAAGTTCACAAGGGCCCGTGGACGTTTGCAAGGGCCCGCAGACGGTTATAAGGGCCTGTAGACGTTTGCAGGGACATGCCGACGTTCGCAAGGGTCCATAGACGGTCGCAAGAGTTAATACGCCTGTAAAGGCCCGCAAGCTTCGTAAAGGCCGTATGCATTTGCAAGGGCCCGTAGACGTTCATAAGGACCAGCAACCAAAGAGTTCGTAGACGTTCTTAGGAGCTCGACAACAGCCATAAACAGTGTTGTTTGCCCTTCCGTCGCCACCGTGGCGATCTCGTAGAGGATTACGTACGTGCCGCGCCAGGAGCCCGTCGGAGCCCTAGGAGTGGCGAACCGTCCCTGTTCCCTTGGCTATTTCCTTGGCTATTCCCTTGGCTATTTCCTTGGCTGTTCCCTTGGCTACATCCTTGTGTCGGGACACCAAATTTTGTTAACCTGGAGGCCACTGATGTCACAGGTGGTTGTGGTTGGTGGTTGTTGGTTTTACGACACGTCGACCGTTGAGTCACGTAGCGTCGCCAATCTCTCACGCCGATTGGTCGCGGGCGAAGAGTAGCGACAGGTGAGACTCGAACCCACAATCTTTCGATTGTGAGACGGGTAACTTACCCCTAGACTACTCGTCCCCCTGATGTCACAGGTCAGGTCAAACACAGTATGCTGCAGTCTCAGCTGAACCGTAGATATATGCCTGAAGTTACCAAATACAATGACGATGTTTTTACTAAATGATATTGAATGCCTCAAAAACTCAACTGGGAACATTCTGAACAAAAGGTTACACGCTGCATCACGTGAGGAAATGTGAGGTAAAATGAGGTCACGTCCTGCGTGAGGGTGTGATGCACTATTTTGGTGTAGAATAACGTCTACAGTAAGATAATGCACCTGGAATAATTATATCCAGAATTGTCGGCGGATACATTACTATTTCCATTCCTATATGACTGATAAATTCCATCGAATTAGTAGTTCCCCAGTATGGACATGGTCTATTGACATGACCTACGATAACCCAGATACCTTGGACAGATCATGTGTAACTGCAGCGCAAATGAACTTAGCACTATCACCGATCATCCATGGATGACATAGTTTTTACAGGATAAGAATCCCGTGATCGTCCAGGCACATGTTTCTGTGATATCATTTAACCTAATATAGGCTCGCCGGGCCATCCGAATATTAACACGACATATTTGAGTAATCAGTCTTAGAGTATGCCACGTTTTACATCTCTAGCGTTAGTGGTTTCATTGTACTAGTGGAAAACCAAAAGGGGGAAATTACCCCTGTCATTCACGGGTTAACATGTGCGCTGGAATGGGGGGGGCGCTACTTTCTCTGGTTCTTTGCAAATATCTCCTAAACCAAGGAACTTACTGCGGTGATTCTTCGTTTACCTTCAGATATGGACCCAGCTGGACGTCTAAACAATAAACATTGGTCAGCTATTTTGCAAGTTTTTGACGTATAAAGTCCAGCGCACCGGGCGAAATGGTGTGTGAAAAATGACGGTGAGGCATGTTAAGCATAGCCAAGCAACACCTACAAAACTAACGCCTCAACTACATCAAATATATTGGTGAGGTCTAGCTTTACTATATTCCCCACCAAGCGTGCCCATTAGTTATGCCAATAATGCCAAAACGTACGGAAAATGGTAGTGTATGATATTTAGCCTCATTTTACCCCAACGAATTTGACGTAGGATCACGAAATTCCAACACAAAAGTGTTTCATACAGCCTTCAGTCATCCTGCAGAATTACTGCCCCTAGCTTTCATATCTAAGACCATATTCTTAATTGTTTTCTATTTTTATCTCACATCTATCCTAATTGAACATTTTGCGAACATCTCTTAGACTGATGCTGGATTTAGCTTGCGCATTGCCTGTCTGCAGCACTTCTGAGAAAAATCATATGTGGCTCTGGAGGTTCATCATATTGGCGCTTCCGCTTGCCAGATGAGTTCTTCTGTGCTTTATTGCTCCTTCACACAAATACTGATCAGCTGAGGCGTAATGGAAAATTCCAACTCTCATAAAATGAATCACAGTTTGTGACATTGCACCTTTCAAAGTTATATAGCTGCGTGCTACGTGCCCGCGAACTTTTTTACTTCGGGCGACCCATGGTGAATGCATTCCCACTGAGTAAATGCAAAAGCATACCGTTTTATCAGCAGTTTATAATAATAGAAGGTCATTGAGCGGCCCACAGAATCCACATCTGTACCTTCGCATTATGAGCAAAAAATGCAGACGTCTCAACGGTGTTCATTTGTAATGCTCGTCCGTTCGTCCCTGCAACTTATGGATGGTCAGATCCGCAGATCTCCACAATCCGCCTCCACAGATCCGCCTCCACAAATCCGCCTCCATAGATCCGCCTCCACTCTCATTGTTTGAGTTTTGATGGGCACAAGGCATCATCTGATGCACACGACAACTTTTCCAAAACAGAAATAAAATTCAACATCTGTGGTTAATACAAGTGTACGGCACCGGCGTCCTGACTTCAAGCTGCTTCGATCCGTATCTCTGGAGCCTCTCCCTACACAGCAACGAGCAATTCTGGACAATACAACTCCGGCATGATCGTCTTGCGATGTCACGCAGGTACAATCATCACACGGGACAACCAACGTGCGACCGGTGCGCTCTCGCACAAAACAAAAGCCGAATCTCCTTTTTCTCCCCGGCCTTTCCTGTCTTCTATCTGCATCACAAAGAGCTTTGCCGCTCAATCGGAGCGCCTCCCCATTTTGGAAGCGGAGCACTCTAGCGGATGAATAGCCTTGGGCCTGGGCCTAGTCGATGCCGACACGATCGACTGGGATCGTATTTCTCACAGCTGGACTCAACGGAGCTGTGGTTGGTTCTGGGATGGTGCTCCTGTTTCATATTCCAGTCAAACCTCCGGCACTATGCCGGCTGGATTCTGCCCGGGGAGTGGTACCGCCAAATTTCTATCTCAGCCCGATTTGGACCCCATCGCACGCGCTCCATTCTCCATTTCCGAGCACCTACCGAAATTCCGAAATACGGTCCGAGTGGTGTGGACTTGGCCAATAAGGTCCGAGTGGTGTGGACTTGGCCAATACGGTCCGAGTGGTGTGGACTTGGCCAATACGGTCCGAGTGGTGTGGACTTGGCCAATACGTTCCGAGTGGTGTGGACTTGGCCCATGCGGTCCGAGTGGTGTGGACTTGGCCCATGCGGTCCGAGTGGTGTGGACTTGGCCAAAACGGTCCGAGTGGTGTGGACTTGGCCAACACGGTCCGAGTGGTGTGGACTTGGCCAACACGGTCCGAGTGGTGTGGACTTGGCCAATACTGGAGGGCTGCACATTCTTAGGCAAGGGCAGGAAGACATACACCACTTGTTTATGATATCATTATAACCAGTACTTTCTTTCTACTCAGCATCCCTAAAAATGGAACACCTTGACCCTGACAGCTAAAATACTGTCTCAGAAAATGGATCAGTAGGACCTCCATTTAGAATAGTTGGGCAAGAATGTTCCTCATGTATTAATTAAGCAAGACAATGTGCTGACTTACTATTAGCAATGGTGTCTCTCAAATATGTCACGATATAATTCAACGCGTTCTCAAGTTGTTGGTGGCGCTCTGTTGCTGCCAGAACAGGGCCACATAAAAATGTTCATGGTTTGCAGTGTGTTGTAGGCATGTTGACTGGGAAGTCAGTAGGCTTCGACCTAAGTACCAACGTCAGTTGTCGTATTGTAACATGGTAGTGTGAGATATGCACATAAACCAGAACATCATGCAACTGAAAATTCATTTTACGTTTTCTTCAGTTAAGTTCTGCAGTTCAGTGTTCTTCAGCGCATGACATACTACCATTACCAAGCCAAATGTACTTTTTCTACCAGGCCACCAGAATGAAGGACATCGAGTGTGAAAGGTGCACGCAATCTTCACGTAATTTGTTTCCTTCAATGCGTTCAGAATTCCAGATGTTCTATTGTAGAGCTAAATGCCACCAAAAGCGACATCAAGGCCAGCCCAAACCTGGTGGCCTCAGCTTAGTACAGGAGAGCACTGACTGGTGCTGAGACTGTCTGCGACATTAGCATGACTTGATGCTGCTGCTGAAAATATGGGTTCACGGTACCGGCATGAGGAACAGATGCGCCTACTCTGCAATGGTTGGTTCCAAGCGGCCCGTCTGCACACACCGATATGGCATGCCTGGTCCGAATACTTTTAGGGAAGAAGTGACATAAGATGACCTTCAGATTTCAGACACTGGAGTAATTATCTATGAAATAACTACATACTGCCGCTTCATCCATGATGGTATGATTCAAATAGTAAAGACAATGCTCAACTTGACTGATAATTTTCAGAACCTCCACGATTTTGTGTTTTGACCTTGACATAGGTCCGGGTTCAAAAGACAAGATGGCACCCATTACAAACCTGCGTACATCATTCTGGTGAAGCACTGCTGCGTCATGCAAGATCTTACTGGCATAAAACGGAAGTGCAATGTCCTTAATAATAAACTGTGAAAGAAATTTGAGCTTGAATTATATATGCAAGCGCATTGCAATGAAGAAGCACAAGACACTGGGTTTAGCGGCATTAAATCCATCAACACCAGTTCTAACACCTAAAGCTTATTCATTTCATGGCAATGAAATATGGACAAGAAATCACCTGGTTAAACAGTTACTGTCGAAGTAGATGATGTAATCAATAGTTGATTAGCGCATGAAGCAAGGATGGATCTTTAAATTATGTCTTTTCAAAGTTAATAAAGTACTGGTAGGAAGGGTTAAGATGAATGGCCCATCCATTTTAATGATTTCATTTATTTTCCAATAAACGCAAATTATGTATTTTATCACACAATAAAACGCAAACAATCCCCTTCCTTGTATGTCTGTTTCTAACCGAATGCCAAACGTGCAGCGTGGTGAAAACGCAAGCAGTACCAGGATCAGCGAATGTTTTGCAATATTGTTTCAGGTCAGAAACCAAAACTATGTTTGTGAATTATTCCCTCAGTGAGGATAATTCCGCAGTCTACTCAACAGGTAGACGCAGTCAACTCATCAGGCACTCAATGGCACTCGTGAAAATAGCACCGATTTGGCATACATAAACACAGCAAAAACGGTACACGGTGAGCAGAAATGATAGTGGTACCGCACACCAATGATTGATTTAGGTACCACTAGACCACATGGGTGAGAAGCATAGCCTGCGCGTAAATTCTAAGATCACAGAAACTGGAACATTGGGGTACTCTGAGAAGAAAGTCAGGGGAGCAGAACCTGAAATAGCAGTGCAGCGTACGAGGAAATGAAAGTGTAGTTGGACCTGAACTGTTCGGGAATTGTACCCTGCATGGGTAGGTTCAGTGGATTACTATGGGTAGAACGACCCGTGAAAACGGCACCGTATTGAGACCCTCAAGCACCCGGATTTGTGGGCCCAATGTTCTTCTGTGTGCGCATTAACGTCAATCGTCTCGTCTCAGCAGCCAGTCTCATCTGCAACAACCACCAACTCATCAATCGGTGACATCGCGTGTCAAACGTCGACCGACCGACGGCCGTTTGCAGCTGGCAAACGGCGAACGCAGGCGGCAGCGCGGCGGCTCCGCGGTGCCGGCCGCGTCGGCTCACTCACTGCACGGCGAGCGGGGACTCCTGAGCGGGCTGCAGGCTGGACTGGCCGCCGTCTGGTACTTGCAGTAGGTGCAGTCGACGTTGCAGCGGGGCGCGCGGCGGCTGGGCGCGATGTCCACCGGGCTGGAGGTGCGGCCGGCCGCCGGCGAGGCGGCGCGCGCCCACGGCCCCGCCAGGCCGGCCGGCGGCGCCAGCGCCGTCGGCGAGTGGCCGAGGAACGGCGGCGACAGGCGGCGCAGCGCGTCGCGCGGCGGCGGCGAGAGGCGGCGCGACGCGGCCGCCGGCGGCGCGCGGCCGCCGCCCGGCTCGGGCGACAGTCGCGCGCCGCCGCCCGGCTCGGGCGACAGTCGCGCGCCGGAGCCGGGCAGCGTGCCGCCGGCGCGTGACTCCGAGTAGATGCTCAGGATGAGGTCGATCTCGGCCGACAGCGTGTCAGCGCGGGCCGCCGCCGCAGCGGTGACCGACCGGTTGCCGCGGGCGCCGACTGTGCGACCTGCACTGCCGCCGCCGCCGTCGCCGCCGACGCGCCGCCGCCGCCGCCAGCGTCCGCACGCAGCGGCGCCGACGCGGACGACTGGAAGTGAAGGTGGGGAGGGGAGGGGGTGGGGTGGGGTGGGTGTTTTCTCAGCGGTACCGACCGGATGTAGGGGAGGGCCGTGGAATACGCAGCAGCCGTCGGGAAATCGCGCTCCGACAGTCGCCGTGACCTGCGCTCGATTATGGTCGGCTGAAATACGGCGCCATGAGCGGGTACGTGATTGAGTTGACACTAACGTCATATCAATATCCTCACCTGAGCTGTCCCTGGGGCGCTTCATACGGGTCAGTCTCGGGCGAAGGCCGCAGCAAAAGTGCACTGAGTTGTAAATGCCACCCGACCGTGACGTGAACAGTCCCAATTTCCGGGATAGCAAAATCATCCCAAGAGATATGTTTGAGCTCAATGTCGCCCCGGAACCATATCAAATTGAAAGGTTGAAATGGCGGACTTCTAACTACCGGAAATCCAACGAAGCTGTGATGCTGTGTGATCCAGCGGATCGATATGCGTGCAGTACTGGCGAAGGTCTGCAAAGTCTCTTTTAATATCGACAGCTCGCAGAGGAAATTTATTAATAGGAAGGAAGTGAATGGCTGACGACGTGGACAACACCCACTCAGCACACTCAGCAGAATCGTGAGTCCAAACAATGTGCGGGAGTTCTAGTCTGTGGCAAACGAGGGGATGCTAGTTCCATTAATTTGAGTTAAGATCCAATCAGGGGCGAGTGAGTGAGCGATGGTGAACATAGAAGCGCGCCGGACCACAGACTTAACCGCTCAAAGACAAGCTGTGTTGCTCAGCCAATATATGTCCAATGTAAGGCGCCATTAAAAGCGTCGGATGAGCGAGGGTAAGATGATGGCTACATGGTTCCAGAGCTGCAGGCACAGGTTCGCGGACCACAGGAGGCAGCATGCTTGTGAGGCTGCTGCAGCTGGACTCTTGGCAGCACCTGGGAACTTAACCGCATTGCATAGAAGCGTTTCTGGTTGGCTCAGAGTATCCCGTCTCCAGCTCTTCTCGCTGTATCCCTCCTCCGAGTAAAAATTATGTGGCGGAGCCCTTCGTCAGCTCGCCAAAATGGCTGCTTTCTGCGTCGACAAAATGGCTGTTTTGCAGCTACAGTGGTGGGCAAGATTACGAGCGTAATGCACACTGTGTGTTATGCAGTACGGCAGGACGTCTGATGCTGTCGTCAGTATATCGATATATGATCAAGAAGTGCCTACTTCATGATGAGGCAGCCTATTGTTAAATAGCCCATTTGAGATAGCAGGCCATGCGTGGAAATGAAACGCTTAGTTGCCACCACAGACTGCTGCCGCGTGAAAAATAACACTCACTATTTTGGCTTACCATGAACAAGCTACAGTTACTTCAGACCTAGCAGACTGACTCAGAAAAATACAATGTCATATGCCGTTCGTAAAACATAATTAAAACTTACAGCACCCGCTTGATTCCCTCCCGTTCATAGCGAACCAAGCAATTTCTCTAGCGTTCTGCTATTCGATCACTAGGTAAGAGAAGTCAGGGCCGGTTCTGGTCTCTCGCGAGTGGGTAAACTAATTTTTTTCCCGTCCAACCGTACCCCGCCCATTCCTCTCCCGCCCGCGAAAACTCTGGTTTTGGCCACTTCGTTTTATGAGCACTAGTGTGAGCACAAATGTGCCACAACACCATGGAAACAAGAGCAGATAGTCTTCAAGATGAAAGGAAATGGTTAAAGTATCATTTCATAATACGAATCACCACATAGCAAGCAATTAATCGTACGATCACCTACTGTCTCGTTCGGTCTCTCTCTCTCTCTCTCTCTCTCTCTCGCTCTCGCTCTCGCTACTGTCTCGTTCGGTCTCTCTCTCGCGCTCTCTCTCTCTCTCTCTCTCTGATCGAGCGGGACGCGTTACTGTCTCGCTCGGTCTGTCTCTGTCGGTGGACGCGCTACTGTCTCGCTCGGTCTGTCTCTGTCGGTGGACGCGCCACTGTCTCGCTCGGTCTGTTGTCGATGGAGGACTGTTTGGTTTTTTAGCACTTTGTGTCTGTTCTGTCGGTGGACGCGCCACTGTCTCGCTCGGTCTGTCTCTGTCGGTGGACGCGCTACTGTCTCGCTCGGTCTGTCTCTGTCGGTGGACGCGCTACTGTCTCGCTCGGTCTGTCTGTCGGTGGACGCGCCACTGTCTCGCTCGGTCTGTCTCTGTCGGTGGACGCGCTACTGTCTCGCTCGGTCTGTCTCTGTCGGTGGACGCGCCACTGTCTCGCTCGGTCTGTCTCTGTCGGTGGACGCGCCACTGTCTCGCTCGGTCTGCTTTACGCGCCACTGTCTCGCTCGTCTGTCTCTTTACGCGCTACTGTCTCGCTCGTCTCTTTACGCGCACTTCTCGCTCGGTCTGTTCTGTTGACGCGCCATTCGCTCGTTTCTGTCGGTGGACGCGCTACTGTCTCGCTCGGTCTTCTCTGTCGTGACTACTGTTCGCTCGGTCTGTCTGTCGGTGGACGCGCTACCGTCTCTCAAATTTGTGCGGCGCGGTCGCGTTGACCGCACCAACCTTGTACTCTCAGGGCAGAGACGGAGACGACTGGGCGTGACTCAGCATGCCCCGATCACGAGCCAAACAACTGGCGCCAAAAAAATCGCGCCATTCTCCCCGAGTGCTCATTGGCCGTTACCAGCGCACCACGGCCAATCAGCGGGTTCCACTCGGACCGAACATTCCGCACGAAAAATGCTCTGTGCCGAAACGTCGCGCACATGATGTTGAGCCATGCACGAGGGCATCGGCCCTTATCTACATTATACGGTATACCACAATTGTCGGTAATTATAGTGCGCTGGTACACATTCAGTGTCGAAATTGCTACAAGGGCAGTCAAATATTCGGTTAAATCAATCGATAACACGCGAGGATAACCGATAGACTCTGGCTGATGGGCTCTGTCTGATGACACGAGTGATGCCGTTCTGTTATCGGTCAGTCCAAGATGTAGAAGAAAATGCTACTGCACCATGCTACTCACTGGGTTACTGTGGCTTACAGAATATTAGCTCATTGGTTTCAATTATTGGGTGTGCTAAACGACGCATATTACCAAAGAAACTTCAGTACACACATGACCGCCTGGTTAGCTCAATGGCCTGTAAAGGTCTCCCCGTCTGAGCGCAACTGGTCGAGTCGCTTCACGCGTTTGCTCCTCGCGCCTCCGGCTGGGATGGCCAGTTGGCAACTGGCCAGGCAAGGTCGGGACGCAGGCACCATGCGGCCGTTTCCGACTATGTAAGCAAGCATGTGTAAACTTCGGAAACTCTGTCGTTATTTTAGGATAAGAGAATGGTTCATTGACATCATAAATCTCTCCTCTTTCGCTACACCTTTTGGAACCGAGCTGCTTCCAGCATTTCCAGCATATTCTGTGTTGCCGAAGTCCGGATTCCATAACGATCAATTGTTGCTTGTCGACAGGAGTCCCGTGGTAGCCTGCTCACTGAACTGCCAATGTTGTTTGTCCGACTGAGGCATGCGAGCTAGGAGCAGCATAAACCAGTCTCTCTCACTTTATGGCTGCAGGTGAAATGGTCACGTGATGACCGCAAACACGAATTCTTGTCGTTGGACACTGGCCCGTGGTCAACCTGGTAGCCTGTCACATAGTGCCTAACTGTGATGCGGTGTAGTATTCTCTGTCAATAACTGCTGTGAAGCGACACAGCCTACGTTACTAGTGACCAGCCATAGTAAAAGTATACCGGAACATAACTCGGTGACCGACTGTACATATTACGCTACGCTACGCTATAGGTAGCCTGCATTAATCAACAATGAAATACATTATTTTGACGTGCATACCTCTAGGCGACAGCTCCTCGTTGTACACGAAGAAAGCTCCCATCCGCATGATGATCTCCTGAACAATGATGGCGAAAGAGTACACGTCCCCCTTCTGAGTGCCGGCCGCCGGAGACTCGACGGCCCGCAGCAGCTCCGGCGCCGTCCATAGCCGACCTGGGGTCAAACGGTAGACCGGCGTCACCCGAACAGTCACCATGTGGTCAGAGGCTGAGGCAGCGGCACACAGCGACGGCCGACCAGACGCGCGGGGTCGCAGCGGCGTCAAGGAAACGGCTGCACTTAGGTCAGCAGGAAAACGTCGCCAGAACAGCCACCCTGAGGCCAGTGGTCCGAGATAGCGCACAGACACAGTGACTCTGAACTGAGAGATCAAACAGCACAGCACACGCACAGCCAATCGGATAGTGGAGTTGAGAACAACACCAGGGGTATTGCGTATTTGACGTCGGAAAATGATACAGCTGTGTTAGCTCTGGGATCAAGACAGCACTAAGGGAACGGGAGGGGTGTTTCGTGCCTTTGAACACCTCTTCGGTACGGCAGCCACACCACCTCCCGGAAGTGTGATTTCTTAGCACTAAGTCGCACAAACAGGACGCACGAAATGATTCACCAACATGAGAACTCCAGATAAATGCAGCAGCAAACAGTGTAAATAATAATGATGCCGGGATGTCAACATGAACCACAACAGGTACAACTTTCTCATGCTCGTAGGATATAGCTAAGGCAGGTAGGGTGGCTGCTATAGCAATGTCTTAGAAACTCAGCATTAACCACATGACCACATGACCACGTGACCATCAACCATTAACCACATGACGTCTCCTGGAAAACGAACTTGAAAACCAGTTCTATCCCATAACGTTCGAACGGGCTGCTATGTCGAAGCTTAGGACTAAGTGAACCCCAGGCTACACAGCTGAAGGCACAGCAAAGCGCATCAAATCAGAAGACACTGTAAGCAACACATTTATGTCGCTGTTTGCTCGGTACTGTTCGGGCATATTGTGCTGTTCGGGCATATTGTGCTGTTCGGGCATATTGTGCTGTTCGGGCATTTTGTGCCACCTAAATGGTAGCCAATTGCTGAGCTGTGATCACAATTGTTATATTGAAGTGAACGTTAGCTTCCACAGTAACTGCCAACAGATGGGATAAAAACCGACTTGCATCAACCGGTTCCCGTCCAGGGTGTCTCAACATAATCTACGTAAAGCGGGGTATCAGGGGTTTGGAAAATCCTTGGCGCACGAGGGTTGTTTCGCTTCGTATCAGAATGCTCCCTAGTTCTTTCTCTCTGTTGTCTGCATGCAACACCTTCACGAAGCCATTTTAAAAATGTTTTGCCACCAGTTAATCTAAAAGGTTCGACCAGATCGCATTGTGCTCACCTAGCACTATGACTTCGAGTACCATCAAAGTACCAACTAGATGAACGATTGTTGCTGCATGAAGTTAAATTTGCGAAACGTTACACAGCCGAAGGTTATTCTGAAGGACGGCGACGGCTAAAATCGTCTGAGAAGAACTGTGGTACTTTCAAATGAAATTGGCAGTAGAACGAACTTCACATCATATTTGATGAAGGGCAATATATTACATCTAGCCCACACACTGAAATAAAGGCATATGCAAGGATTGCATGTTCGCATGGATCCTGCAATCAGCTGCATTATATATTGGAATAGACGGAGTCAAGCTACTGGATACGGATTGGGCAGCGGCTTGTTCCTCCAACTGAATGTTTGCAGACGACTCAGACATCTTTATATAAACAGCATATAATGAGACGTAGAATGTTTCGCTCCACGTCGAAGCTGGTACTTTAGCCGCTGAAGCACCGCAACTCCTGGATGCTGAAGGCATCGCCGTCAGACGTGAGCAGATGCCAGTCTCAAGCGGTTCTTGCGCCACCAGCGGAAATCCAGCCGGCGCGTGGAGTCCAGCCACCGTTTGTCATAGCTAATATTAGTGTATTCTTATAGTATATTACATATCATATATTATATTTTCTAGTATATTATATATTCCGGTATAGCCTATATTCTAGTATATCCCAAATTATGGTATATTCTAGTATATTATATATTCTAGTATATTATATATTCTAGTATATTATATATTCTAGTATATTATATATTATAGTATATTAAATGTTCTAGTATATTCTATAATCTAGTATATTGTATATTCGAAAATATTATATGTTCTAGTATATTCTAGTACATAATATATTCTAGTATATAATACATTATAGTATATACTACATTCTAGTACATTCTATATTAGTATATTACATATTATAGTATATTCTACTAGTATATTCCTTGCCGCTGATCCTTTGGGTGATGTCCGGTCATCAAGTTATCACGTCACTCCTGGAAGCTATTTCTGGAGGCCGTTTGTGTTAATGTCACAGCGGCGTATCGGTATATTCGACACTGTGATTGCATGCATGCTCGGCAAGGTGCAGCTTAGCAGCTAGGCAGCACAAAACTAAGCAGCCCAAAAATAAGCAGCTCAAAACTAAGCAGCTTTTCTCATCTTACTGCAGTTAAGAAGTGCAACTGATCAAAATTTCATACCGTTGGATGCTCTCAGATCGTGCCACCTCATCGACAACCCAACTGGAGACACAGGCGGCTGAACCCGATTGATCTTAGTTGACCCCTGAGACAAGAATGCTTTCTAGGACATTTGCACGGCCGGAATTAAAATTCGATGCGATCGTCTTTTCCCTTCAGGATTCCACAGAAATCGTATGCGTGCTTTTACAACCAAGTGAATACCGCTTGTTGCGAGCTACGAGGGCCCGATCTGGCCCAATCTGGCCTGATCTGACCTGATCTGATCTGATCTGATCTGATCTGGCCTGATCTGATCTGATCTGGTTTGCTGACGACGCCAGTGACGACATCACACCAGGTGTGGATGTATTTGGACGAGTCTGAGCTGCACGCCCGTGTTCGGCTCGCGACTCTATTTCATAGCCAGGCTTAGTGATGCTCCTGATGCCGGGCGTTTTGGGATTGTTAAAGCTTTCCGTAGATGGTCAACAAGCCACATGAAATAATGTCACCAAGCGACATCAAATCAGGTCATCAAGCGACAGCAAATCAGGTCACGAAGCGACATCAAATCAAGTCACCAAGCGACATCAAATCAGATCAGCAAGCGACATCGAATTAGATAGCAGTGGACTTTCCCGATGGATATCCAGATAAAGGTCGGATTGAATGGATGTGTATCGTGATATCTGGATTTGGTCGAGACCTGACAACGTGCAGATGTCTTCCACGAGGCTCCGCCTCGATTGCAGGGAACTAATGGGGGGGGTAGTAACCACCGTACTCCGATGAAGCGAATTGGTGAGGGATAGCAGCCACCCTACTCCGATGGAGACGAACTGGTGAGGGGTAGCAGCCACCCTACTCCGATGGAGACCGAACTGGAGACGAACTGGTGCATCTGGTGGCAGCCACCCTGTTCTCTCTGATGGAGACGAACTGGTGAGGGGTGGCAGCCACCCTACTCCGATGGAGACGAACTGGTGAGGGGTGGCAGCCACCCTGCTCCGATGGAGACGAACTGGTGAGGGGTGGCAGCCACCCTACTCCGATGGAGACGAACTGGTGAGGGGTGGCAGCCACCCTGCTCCGATGGAGACGAACTGGTGAGGGGTGGCAGCCACCCTGCTCCGATGGAGACGAACTGGTGAGGGGTGGCAGCCACCCTGCTCCGATGGAGACGAACTGGTGAGGGGTAGCAGCCACCCTACTCCGATGGGGACGAACTGGTGAGGTGAGCAAACACCCCAGTCCGATGACAAAGCGGGCGACATGTACCCGATAGGTGAGGGGGCATACCCTATTCGAGGGGAGGGGGCAAGAAGATACCGCCTCCTTCAGTTTGTTGGCGGACATTTCCAAACCGTTGAAGCCATAGCTCTAAATTGTGGTGACACATTCAAGCTTCTTGCCAAATACAACAGGTTGTAGCTTAAATGAATTGAAAGCTTTCCTCCTGCTCATTCTTAGCATTAAACACGCAATAAAAGCAATAACGTTTGGTTTAAACATACACGTTTAGACGTCTTTTCCAAGAATGAGCAAGGGCTATAGCTGTCAATTCATTTATGCAATGATGCTCATCTCAACCATCAGTTCAATTCGTGAACAAGGTCGTAGATTTACCAAGAGTAGCTCCAGGGAGGGAGTTAAAAACATGCTGTCATCTGTGCCGTTTGTGTCAATGCCACAGTAGCGCAATGCTATCTTTGATACCCTAATGAAATTAAAGCTGATACATGACACGTGGCTGTTGATTTCAATCTGATATATTTTACGCCCCGCAATACAATGTTTCACAAAATCAAATAGGTGTCAAGAGGATCAAACTGTAGATGGGGGGGGGCTGGCTGAAAGCTATACACTTCGAAATAGATTGGGTGAGTGTGGAGAGGGCACTTTGGATTGACTTGCGAGAGGATCCTCAGAGCTTGCAAAGGGACCTCTGTGGCTGTAGTGAATCCTCTGAGTTGAGAGGCCATCTCAGCTATTAGAGAACATCCTGAGATATCATGGTAGTAGAGCTAAGTTCGTTCGTTATGTTGTTGATCACCTCACGTTCGATTTCGTCTGTTTTCCATTTTTATGCGTTGCGCACGCCAACAGTGGGCCTTCCCTTGGTTCTCCATGGTCCCCAACACTTTGTTCGGACTGTCGGAGCCCGTGGGGGATCGGTGGCCCGCATTCCCCACGTAATCGGCCTCCCTGTCTCGGGAAACTGATAAGTTAATCGTGAAAAATATAAAGTAAGTCAAAGTAGCTGTGGCCTCTACCGATTTCGGTGTAACGTGTCCTTACCACCTCGGATTCATGTTGACCGTAATTCGTATTGTACTGTTAACATTGCACAAAAATGTACCACACACCTACGGCAGCTTTTCTAGATCAATGTACAGCCAAATCCCACGTGAACGGATGCTGCCCTCTATACTCGCTTCACTCATACTCCGTTACAACGTCTCGCCGCCAGGGTGCGGAAGACGCTGGATCGGCGAGATGGTGAGGTGACCGGGAGTCGACTGTACCAAGGTACGTTCGTATTGGACCATGCCCTGTTTCGGATTGTCACCACTACTCGCCCTGGGCTGATGTGCGTATCTTCAGATACGTATTTAGAAGACTGGTTGACCGACCGCCCGATGGTAAATTAGGGTGAAGTACACAAAGTTGAGTTAGTTGACCATGGTCTTGACACCGGGATTTTGGTAGGTCGGTTCAACAAATTCAATACTATTTGCCCATTGTGCCCATATTGCTGGACATAAAAGTCAGTGATGGTTTTCCATTGCGACCTCTACATGAGCCAGTGCCCACCACCATTCCACATTGATTGGTTTCTCTTCACACCATTGCACATGCTGGTGGATGTTACCATGGCAACCAATAAAGGCCTGGGGTGAATCCACCTGACTGGATGCCATCTATTAATCAGAATGCAGCATTCCAGGTGCTGCTCTTACGACACCACATTGAAAACTGGTGTTCTTCCGGCACTGTCACCTAATGTCCCGATCTCTGAACTTCCCGTACTGTCACCTCGGTCGAGTTGAAAGGTGGGGTGCATACCCGACCTTTGAACTCACGGTCTTCGTAAGTGCGCGCACGTTCAATTTATACCGGTACGTGCATCATTAGATGCATTCCGGGCTCGGCTTCACCCACGGATACCTGCAACTGTCGTCAACGGAGCCGCTCTGCCATAACCAGCTGGAAAATGAGCCCGGCAGTCCAAAACGTTAGCTTCATTACGTCCCACAATCGAAAAATAGCACCACAAAGCTGAATTTGTCCTGAGAAGTTGCTGAGCATACCATCGCTGACCTAGCAAATCATAAATAAAGTTAAGAGAAGACTATATGCTTCAACTTCTTCGCCTGTAGTCTTGTAGGCCTTTGGCGATTGAAGATGTATATAGTATTGTGGTGTTTGCCCAACTATGACATATATTTGTTCATTTTCGTTGTCATATATTACTGTGATGAGGTCAGGGAAGTGGAACGTATGGCGACGATGGAACGTATGGCGGCATCCATACCGAAGAACGGACGTCTGAGCTGTACTCTGACATCCATTCTTCGGTAGCTTGGTAGGTTGCGTTGACGACAATTTGCTGTCACTCAGGCGATCAATGTAGTTGTTTTTGCGTCGCATGATCAGCTGGGAATTTGACTGCCCAATGGCAAGGCGACGCCACGGATTTTGGGATCGGGAAACATCTGATGGAGACCACGACGCGCAAGGCGAGCCGAAAATATCGGGTATGGTGTGGTGAAAATCCCAAAATTTCGCTCATTTAGTGCAATTGTTTGGGAGAGAGAGAGAGAGAGAGAGAGAGAGAGAGAGAGAGAGAGAGAGAGAGAGAGAGAGAGAGAGGGGAGCGGGGGGAGAGGCGCTCCTCCTTGCGTTCATTGTTACCCTCAAGGGCTCAACATTACGCGTTTGGGGTACAACAAGCAAAACCGCATATTGACCCCCCGTGACTTGATCTGATCTGAACCTGTTAATGCTATTGGATCACGCCACCTTATTGGCGTTCAAATTGAAGGAC
The DNA here is from genome assembly GCA_034440615.1 of Ashinkailepas kermadecensis. Classification (NCBI taxonomy): domain Eukaryota; kingdom Metazoa; phylum Arthropoda; class Thecostraca; family Neolepadidae; genus Ashinkailepas; species Ashinkailepas kermadecensis. Next base: position 356,019 of record JAOTOM010004946.1, read on the forward strand.
AAACATGGTGATGCTTATTTCATAAGGGTATTTGGATTCAATCTATTTTGATTCAAACTTGAAAAGTGCGAAATGTGCCGAAATCCGCCGGAACAGGTTACCAAAGAATCGTCACAGGTCAGCAACCCGACCTGACCTGACAAGTTTTACACTAAAGGCTCCGCAATGAAAGCCCGCAGATGTGCGCGTAATTTAGGCCCGACAGACCCGTCCGTTTAAGTGTCGTTTGCGAAAATCCGGGAAGGCGAAGGTTCCGGGTTCAACACTCGCCCCACTCGGGACATTTCCCAATCCCGCGGCCCACCGGCGAAACGATGTGGGCGGCGCCCTTAGTCATAATTGTGCATAATATGCGTCGGGAACCATCCAATAAACAAACAAAAAACAAACAAAATCAAACCTTCCAAAACACAATCTGGGGAGGTTATGACCCATGGGCCACCGAAAGTAGCAAGATGCCGAAGTCTTCCTCAGATCAACCATCTCCCGTGAACCAGAACAGGGCGATGATACCGCTAGAGCATTTACAAGTGAAGAAAGCGAGACACATGTGACGACAGCCAGCGTTTTATGCCCAACCTTTGATCATTTGATCGTAATATGCGGAACACCACTGACTACATATGCTCCTCTTCCGACAAGAAGACGTCTTTCTGGTGAGTTGGATGCTATGAGAATGCAGACGCCCTCCTGGGCCAGCCGGTGCTCTCTTAGCAGTCAGGCGCGTCCTTGGCCTGCTAGTTCCTGTGTTGAAATTAAAGGCACCGTTCCAGATAATTAACACCCAGGGTGCAAATCTAGGCACCCTCCTGGGGCACTCTGGTCCATTTATTTACGGCACTAATAAAGGCATCCTTCTGGGCGCCGACCATTCAGAATGTATGCGCCTTCCTGGGCCAGGCGAGTACCCCCCATGAGAATGCAGACACACTTCGCAACATAGTGCAATAACTGGCCCAGCATGGCGAAAATGGTTATTGGTGCAGCGGGATAACGCAGAAAGGATTATCCGCCTATCATACTGGACACACCTTTGCCAGATCATTGCCTCCGGGAAATTTCGGGTTCAGATAGAGAAAACGCCTGTCTAATTTATCATTCATGAAAAAAGCAATTATGTTCCAAATATGGCTCCAACCACACCTATACGACCCTAAAGCATATTAGGAAAAAGTCATCGGATGAATCACCTAGCAGAAAAAAGGACAAGCCTCTCCGGGGCGCCCTCCGAATTTCAATGCAGCCGAGTATTCGTCTGGTGCGACTGGCACCATCTCCTCGTGGTGGGGGGAGCGCCACAAATTGAGACAAATATATGCGATGAATACAGATCCCACAAGAGGCCCAGGTACTCCAGCGAGGTGACATTGGCTGAAAAGGGAAGAGAAGAGGATGCAGCTGACCGCTCCTGGGTGAACGCCGTTTTGGAGAACATACCTCGAGTGACTCGTCTTTGGATCCCAGGGCATGTGATATAAAACAATTTCTATGAATATACATCGATGACAAAATATACCAGAAACGAAGAACTTAGTCGAAATTCGCGAACTTAACCCTAAAATGATTACATTTGTAGATGGTTGGAACAATTTTCGTCCCTAGTTAGTATGTCAACTTGGGCTCCGCTGAATCCGCCACAAGGCTCAAGTTACCCGGATGAAGTGGGCGTAACTGCAGTTCCAAATACTGCAAACAAGTTCACTTTTAGTGAAGCTTAGTAGTGATGCCAAGCAAAGCGTGCTGTGCATCCGGACACGCATTTATTTTGACTCACTGGAAGTGCTGAATAAATGACAATAAAAACTATGACCATACCTTCTAGACGTATCTACATAACATGACTGTCAGGATGCAGCGCTTAGCTTTTAAGATTGTCTTTTTCTCAAGCATTGGTTATTTGGGCTTACGGGCGCATCGACTGCGTTGGTCATACAGCGCCCATTTGCTTAAGCATCTCAAGCCCTAGGATTTAGGATGAGTAAACAGTTTTAGTGAGCTTGCCAGGGGGGGGGTGATTCCCTCTTGCGCGCACAATGGAGGGGGCGCAGGACCCCAGCGCCCCATACGTTCCGCCGCCCCTTTGTGGGATGCCCTTTCCTCACAACGTAAGATCAATAGTTGAGCAGAATTATATATAAAATGATGAAATCCTGATGTGCTGCAATTTGCAAGCAAACCTCTAGCAAGTGAGGCTACCAGTGAGGCTACCAGTGATGATACCAGTGATGATACCAGTGAGGACACCAGCGCGGTCGAGGACGATAGGCACATACTTTCAGTCACTTTCAGGATCTAGCACCTGATAGGCATCTGGTACAGCACAGGTTGCTTTGTGCTTACCGACTTATTCAACTGGTGGATTTGTGAGAAAAAACCTGATTCGGGGAATTTCAGTCCACGGCATGCGAACGACAAATCGAAACCATGCATGCACACACCGAAGCAACTGATCAACATGCGAGTGTTTCTTTCTCGACTAATTCTTACAAAACAAGGCTGCACATGCGTGAAACCAATTGGAATGTTATAACTTGTATGCCTGATCTCATTTACCTTGAATGTAACAGGACCACAAGTGACCGATGGCAGCAATGACTTATCGAATTGCGTCCAATAAGGCAGATTATGTGGAAAAACTTCGCCTTCATTTTGTGATTTGGCTCGTTCCATCTTTACTGTCATGTTTTGGCAGCACCAATGAGATTCTGAAGTGCACCAAAAAGCCGTCATCCTTATCCGACTGACGCCACATCCTATGCACTACTAGGATGTGAAATGCACTACTACTGGCGGGCACATGGCGGTGTTCCCAGCTTACTGGTGACAACTGGAAGGCACATGGCGGTGCTCCCAGCTTACTGGCGACTACTGGCGGGCACATGGCGGTATTCTGCGCTCACTGGTGACTACTGGAAGGCACATGGCGGTGCTCCCAGCTTACTGGCGACTTTTGGCGGGCACATGGCGATGCATCAAACTAACCTTGCGTCAGATAACTGCGATAACATCACTCATTAGATGGCCTTCCATTTGATTGTTTCCAATAGTAAGCGTTTGAGAAGTTCGAAAACATGGACCATGTACTTGGCTTGAGCTACTCATGACACGAGAAACAAGCCCTTCCAGATAGTTGAGGAACTGAAGTAGATTGAAGGGACTGAAGGGACTGATGAAGACTGTTTGAAGAGGACCGTCTGGGTTTTGAGACGCTTAAGCATATCGGTTCAATAAGTTCGTCTGAAAACGTGGCAAATCCGCCAAATATGGCCCCACTCTATTGACGAATCGTCTTTTGCGCGCACAGAACGTCCGTCACCACTACGTCACCACTACGTCAGTCACCACTACGTCCGTCACCACTACGTCACCACTACGTCCGTCACCACTACGTCACCACTACGTCCGTCACCACTACGTCACCACTACGTCCGTCACCACTACGTCACCACTACGTCCGTCACCACTACGTTGTAGTTATGGACGCCAGGTGGAAAAACATTATCAAACATCTGGCCGTGGTCGGAGCGATAGTCATCGAGACATAATTGTTCCGAGATATTTGTCTGATGGGAAGTCGCCGGACAATCGGTGGCATAACATTTCAACACATCCGAGGATTATTGCACGTTTTCCAAGCTACGGACAGCGAAGTTGCAGTTGTAATGGCATCGGCTGATGAGCTCAGCGGCGGCCACCGAACCATCTGTTGGATAAGTAGATCAATGGCTCTGACGTGACACTTATCGATGCAAGTGCACGACAAAACAAAGTCTTGAAACCAAATGTTTCTATAAATATAAATGCATGTGGTCACATAAATTTATATTTATGAGTTATGATATCACTGATTTCCGATGGACGATATTTCTGATCAGATATCATGCGGTGGAGTTCCTCAGTCATACGCACAGGCAGATTTGGTTTTCTTCTTTTAACAATTTTCATTCCGTCGTAAAGCAAATATTTTACCATACTCAACATGCCGAAGGCTGTCAGGATTGCCATTAGCATCGAGCTTGTTGCCTAAGAACAAACGAACAAATATTACAAGTTGGAAGCACTCTGCGAAGAATGAAGCATTCTGCTCTCAGGAAAGACCTTGTGATATATGATAGCTGTACTATGCGAAGGAAACGTGCGTTTACTACAAGAGCGATTGGTAGCGGAAAGGAATTACCAATGTGCCATGGATTGATGCATCTCATTTGTCTACGCAATGAAATCGCTCGAATTCTTGTCACAGGAACGTGGTCATTTATTCGTAGGTAAATCAGCTCTTACAAGACGGCCCAGCCACGACTGGTCTGAGTGGTTTTCAGCGAACGTCGGCCGTCTGTAGCTAATCAATTGGCGCGGGGCGGGTTCCAAGAAGTCCGACTGTGGTCGTCCCCGGCGGACTACATGCCAGCAGCTGTCCACCGTGCAGCGGACTACATGTCGGCAGCTGTCCACCGTGCAGCGGACTGCATGCCGGCAGCCGTCCACCGTGCAGCGGACTGCATGTCGGCAGCCGCCCACCGTGCAGCGGACTGCATGCCGGCAGCCGCCCACCGTGCAGCGGACTGGATGCCGGCAGCCGCCCACCGTGCAGTGGACTGCATGCCGGCAGCCGTCCACCGTGCAGCGGACTGCATGCCGGCAGCCGTCCACCGTGCAGCGGACTGCATGTCGGCAGCCGTCCACCGTGCAGCGGACTGCATGCCGGCAGCCGTCCACCGTGCAGCGGACTGCATGCCGGCAGCCGTCCACCGTGCAGCGGACTGCATGCCGGCAGCCGTCCACCGTGCAGCGGACTGCATGTCGGCAGCCGCCCACCGTGCAGCGGACTGCATGCCGGCAGCCGCCCACCGTGCAGCGGACTGGATGCCGGCAGCCGCCCACCGTGCAGTGGACTGCATGCCGGCAGCCGCCCACCGTGCAGCAGTCTGCATGCCAGCAGCCGCCCACCGTGCAGCAGTCTGCAATTTGGATTCAACACCGCTTGCAATGTCATGCAGCGACGCACCAAAACGATGGCCACCTGTTGTATGACCTGTTGTAGCGGCCGTGGGCGGGCAACAGCGGACCGACCTGTTGTAGCGGCTGTGGACCGGACCACGGCGGACCGACCTGTTGTAGCGGCTGTGGGTCGGACAACAGGGGACCGACCTGTTGTAGCGGATGTGGACCGACCTGTTGTAGCGGCTGTGGACCGACCTGTTATAGCGGCTGTGGACCGACCTGTTGTAGAGGCTGTGGACCGGGCCACGGCGGACCGACCTGTTGTGGCGACAAAATGGAGAAGACCGTTTAAGAGCTCTGGTCATGGAGAGCCCGAGGTATCCCTTGTATTTGCATTGCGATTGATTATCAGGTCAGCAGTGGCCATATTACGTCGGTGTACGGACGTCAACTTAAATCCCTGGAATTCGTTAAAAAGGAGTTTGTTTACTTTCGACATTGTCTTTCGAGAATAAACATAGATCAATGCATTTATACTGATCACAGCGAAACGGGGTCAGGACGGGGTAGGTTATGTCACACCAGAATCAGGCCTGAAGACCAGCTTCCGAACCATGTATGTTAGAGACACATACAAGGTAATGGTAAATGCAATTGTGATGTAATCGAGAGCTCACATCACCTTTTACATCTTCTTTTTCGGTCATGTTGAGGTCGCTAAAGGTTACAATAGGCCACCCCAGTGACATGACCTTTACCTTGGTGAATGACCTGGAAAATATCGCTATATATGTCTCGGATCCTTTCAACAGAACCATTCAAGAACAAAAATGTTTGTATTTTATTGACATCTGAAAATCCTAAGGTCACGTTACGTGACGCCGTATGGTCGGGCCAGGGAAGTTCAAGCTTGACTATCTCTGGAACATCACCTTTGAAGTATACACAAATGTGTTCCAAGAAGATCTGATATTCTGAAACATCTTTGTAAATTGTACAACTTCTGATCACCTGACGTTACCACAGGTCACGATGAAAAAATGCAAAGATTAATAAAACGATGTCTTCAACCTTCTCCTAATTTAACACCGACTGGAAAGTAATTCCAAGGGAAGGTCAAATCAGGTCAAACGCAGTCAGACCATCTCAGGCCATTTGTTGTCATCCAATGTTATGTCGCACGACCTAGGCGGCGCTGAAACCGAGTTCAAATATCACTTGACGAGGAACAGCAACATTCTGTATAAGATGGTATTGTGTAGAATATACACGATAGGTTGCCTGACCTGATGGCATTGATCTTTGACACATAATTTAACTTATAATAGTTAGTCCATGCTCCTTATCATTTTCGGCGTAAACAGTTACCCCAAATCTAATTTTCACACACAATGCGGTAAAATAGGAAATTGGCCTGACCTGGTCAATAACCTCGGCCTTCCACAACATTTTCACATCGAAAGTTGTTTGTGCTGATGAAATGACAGCATGATCAACGTTTGGTGCTTATCTGGTGCACCTACTTTGAATGGCGGCATTTTGCAGATTTGTGACCATAACTCCCCGGCCCAGATCAATGATGTTCGAAGAGCTGGACCTGAAAGTTTTGACAAAATGTGCAGAACAGATGCATAAAATCTTTTGAAAACTTCGTGTTTGTGTCTACTAGTAATTCGGTTGCTATCACGGAACAATCTGAGGGGGACGGGCTCTCAAGAGCCCCCAGAAAGCATCATTGCCTTAGTTGTGGCTGATCAGTGACAGTTAATCAAGAAACAGTTGTTCTAAATGGGACATTAACATTTTGATCATTCCACGCAGTCAACTGCTAGGAGCGCAATTTTGAACACCATTCTATCAGATTTTAACGAAATTGTGTTTCGAAGCTGATCTCATGCCCTGGCCACGGTTCCGATATTTTTTTTAGGTACTGGGGATCAACGTTCTTTGTTGTCAGTAATGCCAGAAATGATGTCACAGCGAGAACTGCTTCAATAAAACGGCGATGTTCTCGAATCCAGTGCATATTTTACAAATCAGAAAACGACATCATGAATCTGTTTACCTGCATGCAATTGCGTCTGGAATTATGTGCATGCAATAGCAAACATTTATGTTTGTCATTTAGCTAATCGATACAGTTTCAGACAAGTTTGAATTCATGAAACAGACAACTCCTTCAATTTTGTTCTAACCTCTTTGTTTTTTCCGTACCAATTCACATCGCAGTTGATACAAACGACATGGCCTCCAGCTAGGTAGAGTGGCGAAGCGATGCACTCCTGTCAGTCCAGCACGGCTACGCTGTACTCGGCTAGCCCGCCGTGTCTCGTGCACCTAACCCCTCCCTGTCCCGATCTCCAGTCAGCTGCACACAGCAGCACACATGGCGAGAAAAACGACCGGGAAAGCCAAAGCCACAGACGGTGTTCTGGGCGCAAAGCAAGGAAAGTTGTGTGTATGTCTTACGAGCGCGACGATGTCAGCGGACCCGGTCAGGGAATGAAAAATATGGTTGTGCGCGGCCTCGACGGTGAAAAACAACCCATCAGAAAAGACCTGTTCTGTGCGGCCTCAACGCACCATACCAACAGTACGAAAGCGTGATGACCGATCCTGTTGGATTTTCAGGGCTTCTTGCCCTGAGGCGATCGTGGTGTGCACCCACCGGAGCCATCGGCAGTCACACAGTCTCACTGGAGCCATCGGCAGCCGCTCAGTCTTACTGGAGCTATCGGCAGTCGCTCAGTCTTGCTGGAGCAATCGGCAGTCACACAGTCTCACTGGAGATATCGGCAGCCGCTCAGTCTTGCTGGAGCCATCGGCAGTCACACAGTCTCACTGGAGCTATCGGCACCCACTCAGTCTTGCTGGAGCCATCGGCAATCACACAGTCTCACTGGAGCTATCGGCAGCCACACAGTCTTGCTGGAGCTATCGGCAGTCACACAGTCTCACTGGAGCTATCGGCAGCCGCTCAGTCTTGCTGGAGCCATCGGCAGTCACACAGTCTCACTGGAGCTATCGGCAGTCACACAGTCTCACTGGAGCTATCGGCACCCACTCAGTCTCACTGGAGCTATCGGCAGTCACACAGTCTCACTGGAGCTATCGGCACCCACTCAGTCTCACTGGAGCTATCGGCACCCACTCAGTCTCACTGGAGCTATCGGCACCCACTCAGTCTCACTGGAGCTATCGGCACCCACTCAGTCTCACTGGAGCTATCGGCACCCACTCAGTCTCACTGGAGCTATCGGCAGTCACACAGTCTCACTGGAGCTATCGGCACCCACTCAGTCTCACTGGAGCTATCGGCAGTCACACAGTCTCACTGGAGCTATCGGCACCCACTCAGTCTTGCTGGAGCCATCGGCAGTCACACAGTCTCACTGGAGCTATCGGCACCCACTCAGTCTTGCTGGAGCCATCGGCAGTCACACAGTCTCACTGGAGCCATCGGCAGCCGCTCAGTCTTGCTGGAGCCATCGGCAGTCACACAGTCTCACTGGAGCTATCGAAATCCACTCAGTCTCGCTGGAGCCATCGGCAGTCACACAGTCTCACTGGAGCTATCGAAATCCACTCAGTCTCGCTGGAGCCATCGGCAGTCACACAGTCTCACTGGAGCTATCGGCAGCCACTGAGTCTTGCTGGAGCTATCGGCAGCCACCCAGTCTGCATTGGCACGCATCATCACAATCCGAAATTCATGGTCATGGTTCATGGAAAATTGTCGGTAAAGATTCGACAATCGCGAACTAGGTCGCAAAACGTGTCATTCGTGTCCTGATTGGCGTACGGTGCGGACGTGTCCCGGGCCGTGGCGATCGTGACGCACGACTAGCCAGGAGTAAGCACTGTTTTGTTTATGGTGAATTATTTTGGAGAAGTTTAAAAACTTAAGCTTTGCACACTACCATTTCAGCTTTGTACTAGCTCTGAGCCACTTAACTTAACTTGGGGACTTAAAATTGGGGGTGCCATGGAGGATGTAAGTAGACTGGTAAGGGAAGCTATGATGAAATTTGAAAGGGAGATAAGGAGTGAGATGGATGATGTAAAAGGGGAGAACCAAAAGATCAAGGGTGAGTTGAAGCAACTACAGGAGGAAAATGTCAAACTAAAAAAAGAGCTCATGGATATGAACTGCCACTTGGATGACATTGAGCAGTATACCAGGAAAGACTCACTAATTCTTGGAGGGGGAGGATTTCCAACTGTCCCCCCAGACACATTTGAGAACCCTGAAAAAACCAGAGAAATCACTAAAAAAATTATCCAAGAAAACCTTGGTGTACACTTGAAGGGAGCCATCTCAGCTTGCCATCGCCTGAGGCAAAACAAGAGGGTCATTGTCAAGTTCCAGGATCTGGATGACAGAAATGCTGTTTACGAGGCAAAATTTAGGCAGAAAGGTGAACTGAGATCAAAAATTGTTGTCCATGAAAACCTGACGGCTAAACGTGCAAGGCAGATACAAGCTTTAGGCAATCTCTGGGAAGCAAACCTGATAGCGAACTACCACACAAAAAACGGGAACATTTTGGCTCGAAAAACTAGAGAACAAAAGTATGCACAAATTCACCCAAGCATGACCAAGGAAGAAATAATACAGGCCACCGAAAATGCACCTTTGAAGCAACACTCGGCTCATCAACAATCCAGTCGGTCTGATGGCATCCCAGCAGGACATAAAGTACCAAAGGTTGATCTGGAGGAATTTGTCATTAGAACTACTAGAAGTGGAGCATCCAAGGGAGCTAGGGGTCGAGGACGAGGTGCTAACAATGATCAGTAATTAAGAAACATGTACTTGCTCCATGAAATGAAACATAAAATTGGTGGATGGACTAATCAAATCATACAATAACTTTACATCAACATACCCATGAATTTGATGGCACATTCCCTGAGCTGAAGCATTCAATAATGATTATTGAGTCACAGCAGCTTTGGTGGAAGAAGTTTAGACTCATCAGCAATGAATTATTATAAAGACACCCCTGGCCATACTCCCATTCATACTGCCATTGTGCTATTGGTATGATGTGGGTTTATGGGAGTGAATGTGTGTGTGCATGAAGTATGAAACCTGAAATGGTTTGCTTCTATGAAGCTTTTTAACCAGTAACATCAGGGGTGTCCGTGCAAATCTCCTGAGCACATTGCCAAATTATGGAGGACCAAACATCCAAGAGATGTAGGTCTAACAAACAACACAAGCATAGTGGTGCCCTTTTGGGCAAGCTTAGCCACATATAGGTACACATTGTACCCACCTGCCAAAGCTGGCTGTTTCCAATTTGAGCAGGTTTGTTGCAGAAGCTATGGATGTGCCATCTGTACTATATTATGAGGTAATATTTTCAGGCCTTTTTTTCCTAATTGAGAAGTAATACACACATAATTGGTCCATGCATCAACAAAGTTCAACCATTCAGGAGTATCGTATATGTAAATATTTCTGATCATTAGTATGTGATCTACCTTGACCCTTACACCTGGTTGTCTGTCTTGGTTTGCTGTCTTCATTGGCATCAACAGATCATCAGATCAATTTCATCTTAAAGTGAATATAAACCAACAATGCTTATGACTTGTGTACGGCAAATACCCACTGGACACCTTGTTTAATTTTCATCACACCAGTTAGCTGGAATGCCATTGGATTGTCCACTTTTCACAATATCACAATAGGAATTCTAACATACTGTCTGGAAACTGTCTTTTTCTGAAATCATGAAGAATTAGGTAATTGAACACTACAGGCATCATGCATTCAGATACTGTTCAAAAATTATACCTGGGTGCCTGCCATATCTGGTGCTTGCGTGGATGCCTATTTAGATACCTGGGTGTATGCCTGGGTGCCTGAATACCTGGTACGCCTGGTACTACACACAGCCTACACGCCACTACCCACCTGGGTACTTCTAGACAACCATGAATGGCCACGAGCTTACAAACGTTTGTTTGCTAGTAGGGCAACAGGGGGCGGCCATGAATTGGGTAGTGATGGTTAGATGACATATAGCAAATACATGGACAGTACAAGTTTCTTTTGTGAAATAAAAGGATAATGCTTTTCTAGATAGTAAATATTCCCATAACATAAGTTGCTAATCATACTGTAATATCTCTTTGCATAATCTAATTATCAGAAACTATCGTTAACTTAGTCATCACTTAAGCAGTAGAGTAAATATCATTTACTAAATACTTGTCTCAGGCAATCGCAAGCTACTTGTGCTCCGAAGTAATATATTGATTTGTCAGTACAAACTATTTATCTCTACATATAGGTATCAATCTGTTCCTGGTGAATACAGATTAAAAAATGGTACCTATATATTTGCCTATATTACAAATTCATCCGTGGTAAATTGAATATTTAATGTGTAAATTTTTCTTATACAGAATGAGCAACAATGCTCTTCTGGCGTCCCTGATTTGGGTCCCCCCAAGAACACAACAAACTCTTGCCTGCGGTTGGTTGGTGATTTAAGGTAGGAATAGTACACCTTGTTAGTTTTCCGACATGGATATACCTAACATGGAAGAAAACCAAGATAATTTAGGAAAATACTTAGAAGAGGAGCTTGGGGGTGATTTCCCAGCCCATGAACATATTATAACTAACTGTAACTACACTTATCCAAACTCACTTAGTATGGAATGGCGTGGGGGTCTTTCCGTAATACATATAAATGCTAGATCCATGAAGAATAAATTTGATGATATACTAGTTTTCTTAGATACCACTGGCATCAAATGGTCAGTGATATGCATTTCTGAGACTTGGCTGAAGAAGGATACTGAACAATTCTTTGAAATTGACAATTACACAATGTTTGCATCTAGTCGATGTTACAGGGAGGGTGGGGGATCAGCAATTTATGTATGCAAATCCTATGCAACAAGAAGTATTGATATCATAGAAAGTAACCTCATTGAAGCATCATTTGTTGAAATAAACCTTGAAATTGAAAACAAAAAGAAATCCATAATAATATGTCAGATGTACCGCCCACCATGTTCCTCCCATAGTGATTTCCATAGCGTGTTTGAGAAGCTACTAGACAGCCTAGAAAACAAAGGAAAACTTACTATTATAACTGGTGATTTCAACTATAACTTGCTGAATGTCAGAAATGATAAAAATAGCAAATCATTTCTAAACTTGCTCACTTCATATGGATTTTGGCCTGCTATAACAAAAGCCACTCGTGCACATAGTGCTGGAATGGCTTTGCTTGACAATATATTTATAAATGATTTCTCCTATATCTGCTCTTCTGGAATATTGCTTGAAGACTTATCGGATCACCTTCCTATTTTTGTGACTTTAACTCTTGATGAAAATCAAACCTCAACAAAAGATAATAGAATAGCATTTGATTACAATCAAGTGACTAAATTAAATGATTATTTGGTATTGGCACTGCAAAATTTTGACAACAACACTGATGCAAATGTTGCATGTTCTCAATTGATAAATGCATATACAGAAGGTATGAAGCTTTGTACTAAAACACTTACACATAGCAGTAGGAGAACCCCCATGAAGCCATGGATAACTGCAGGAATATTATGTTCCATAAATAAAAAAAATAAATTATACAAGAAGTACTTAAAAAATCAAAGCATACAAAATAAATTAGAGTATAAACAATATAGAAACATTTTAGTTCATATCTTAAGAGATGCAAAAAAACTGTACTATCAAACAGCACTCTATCACAATCAGCAGGATAAACAAAAAACTTGGAACATCCTAAATGAACTGATAAATAAGAAAAAAATTCGATCCAAACTTCCAGATACATTAGTGGATGAAGATGGCAATGAATATGAAAAGAATTCTGTACCAAATGCATTTAATAATTTCTTTGTCTCTATTGGAGAAAGGCTAGAACAAAAAATAGCACCTACAGAAAAAGATCCTACTGAATACATAGCTGAACCTACCTATGCAAAGTTTTCTGATAATATATGGACCAATGAAGTTCAAGTAGAATCAATTATTAGGAACTTGAAATCTGTTGGAGGTGGCATTGATGGAATCAACACAAAAATTTTAATGCTTACATATCAAAGTATATTGAAACAGATTACCCATCTACTTAATATCTGTCTACAAACTGGAATATTTCCTGACGATTTTAAGAAAGCAGTTGTTGTACCTATATTCAAGGCAGGAGAACGTCATAAATTCACAAATTATCGACCTATATCTTTACTCCCTATATTCTCTAAAATTTTGGAAAAAATATTACACTCCTATCTTTCATCATATTTGGAACTAAACGATGTACTAAGCCCTTTTCAATTTGGCTTCAGAAGAAATCATAGCACATACATGCCCATTATGCATTTATATAATGAAATTACGAAGTCCATTGAAAATGGAGATATTTTGTGTGGCTTATATATTGATTTAAAAAAGGCCTTTGACACAGTTAGCACAGACATACTAGTTAGGAAATTACAGTGCATTGGAGTTGAAGGTCCCCTACTTAGGATATTAGAATCATATCTTAAAAATAGATATCAGCAAACTAAAGTATACGAGATGTTATCTGAACCAGAGTTAATTTCTATGGGTGTTCCTCAAGGCTCCATTCTAGGACCATTATTATTTATCATTTATATCAATGACTTGGCCAGAATTCTAAAACAAGCAAATATGTACTTCTTTGCTGATGACACAGCTATTCTTGTCAAGGCTAGAAATATAGATGAATTACAGAATAAAATGAATGGCATTGTGCCTGAGCTAACAACATGGTTCAAAGCAAATAGGTTATCTCTAAATGTAACAAAGACAAATTATCAAATATATTCTGGAACTCCCAGCAATGACATAGATATAGTGATCAATTTGGCTAAAGTGAACAGAAAACAACAAATCAAGTATCTTGGCATAGTGCTTGATGAAAAATTGACTTGGCATGGGCACATTGATTATGTCACAGCCATCATTAGTAGAAACTTGGGTATTATGGGGAGGGCAAAATATTTCATTACAAGTCGAGAACTGAAGTACTTATATAACTCTTTAATCCTTCCCTATATAAATTACTGTGCAGTGATTTGGGGTAATAATTATCCCACAAGATTAGACCAAATTATAAAATCCCAGAAACGTGCATTACGGATTATTGATTATAAGCATTATACATATCCTACTAATGAGTTATTTATCAAGTACAACATATTGAAGTTCACTGATATGGTGCAGGAACAAAACATATTAATACTGCACAAATTTGTACATGATACATTGCCATGTGCTATGGCTGACTTCTTTCAATATGCAACACCTACTAATACAAGAATCATTCAACATTTCTCTATACCATTTACTTATCGACAATATAGGCTGTTTGCTATTACATACTCTGCACCAAAATCCTGGAATAGTGTAATTTGCCAAATATTTCCCAGAATAGAACAGGTGCCAAGGAAAAAAAATGTGCTAAAGAAATGCCTTAGACATTACTTTATGGAATTATACATATCAAACGAGAACTGAAGACTGAATCTAGTTCATGGAACTCATATAGTTAACTTTTAAAAATTATACCTTGCCATAGAGAACGTCACTGTTAATATAAGGCAACACAGAAAAGTATGATGTGCGTGAATGAATGGGTTTTTTGTTTTTGTTTCGTTTTGTTTTTTGTTTCTTTTTTGTGATGGAGGATTCTGTTAGGTTCGTATTCACCCATGCATATTCTGCATGAGTTATCTTCGTCTGAATGCTTTCATCTTTTCTGTACTCCCCCTAACATTTCAACTTGTCACCCTGGGAATTCCGTGGGCGCTACTAGCTTGCTACCTGCCCATGGTTTTCCCGGGGTCTCATTTCCTTTCTACTAATTGGTGGTAGTCTATCTGCAAAAAGAAAAAGAAAATACAGAAGGGATGGTAATAGTATTGGCATAATCAAATTCTGTTGTATCTCTTGCTTGCATCCCGAGGCACCCGTGGGTTGGCTGTCCTGATCTATGGGCAGCTCACCTAGGGAAGCCCCACACTGAAAGACCCAATGAAGGTGCATACAGCCAAATTAGGATAGGCTGCTGCTGCATCTGATATGGGGACGACAATTAAAAAAAAAAAAAAAAAAAAAAAAAAAACATGCTCAGCAGAAGAGGAATGCTGCGTGCTCGGGAAGCCTGAGAGAGCCCATAAGCGCCCCCTCTAAAGGGGCAACAAAAAAAAAAAAAAACCCTATATCAAAAAAAAAAAAGAAAAAAAAAAAGGTCACTACCGCCCGGCCCCCCCCCCCCTCCCCCCCCGAAAAAACAACACAAAATAAAAAAAATGAACCAAAAAAAAAAAAAAACCAGCAAACCACCCACCAAATAAAAAAAAAAATTCACCCACAAAAAAAAAAAAAAAAAAAAAAAAAAAAAAAAAAAAACCCCCTTTATAAAATTTTTTTTATAAAAAAAAAAAAATTTTAAAAATTTTAAAAAAAAAATATAATAAAATAAAAAAAAAAAAAAAAAAATTTTTTTTTTAAATTAAAAAATTAAAAAAAAAAAAAAAAAAAAAAAAAAAAAAAAAAAAAAAAAAAAAAAAAAAAAAAAAAAATAAAAAAAAAAAAAAAAAAAAAAAAAAAAAAAAAAAAAAAAAAAAAAAAAAAAAAAAAAAAAAATAAAAAAAAAAAAAAAAATAAATTTTTATTTATTATATTTTTTTTTTATATTTTTATTTTTTTTTGAAACTTGGTGATCAGGACAAGCCGTTTGCCCCTCATATCTGCTGCAAGTCATGTGTGGAAGGCCTACGAGCCTGGAAGAACAAGACCCGGAAATCCATGCCGTTCGGCATTCCCATGGTGTGGCGGGAGGGAAAGGATCATACCACCGACTGCTATTTTTGTTTGACAGATCTGAAAGGAGTAAATCGAAAGAAACAGAAGCATGTAAAATATCCGGATGTGCCATCAGCCATCAAGCCAGTCCCTCATGGTTCAGATGTCCCCATTCCTGAACCCGATGTCGACATCGAGTCATCTTCCGACTATAGTGGGGATGAAATGGACGCAGACGCGTCTGGTGCATATGAACCGACCGAGAACGATCGACCGGTACCGTTGAACCAAGCTGAGCTCAATGACCTAACGAGGGACCTGAACTTGTCCAAGGAATCTGCTCAGCTGCTGGGTTCACGGCTCCGCGAGAAACGTTTGCTGGCGCCTGAAACGACATTCTTTTGGTATCGGAATCGCGAAAAAGAATTCAGAGAATACTTTACCTTCGACGAAGAACATTCTCTAGTCTACTGCAACAACATCGCGGACCTAGTAGAAGCAATGGGTACAGAGTACAACCCGGCAGAATGGAGGCTGTTCATAGACTCCTCGAGTAGGAGCCTGAAGGCAGTTCTTCTGAACAACGGCAATAAGTTCGCGTCGATTCCTGTTGGACACTCCGTGCAACTGAGGGAAACGCATAACAGCATGGAACTTTTGTTGTCTGCTTTGAACTACAAAGAGCATGGTTGGCTGATCTGTGGTGACCTCAAGGTAGTAGGTCTCGTCCTTGGGCTGCAGGGCGGCTACACGAAATATCCATGCTTTCTATGCCTCTGGGACAGTCGGGCTGACAAACAGCACTATGTACAACGCGACTGGCCATCCAGGCATGCACTTGAACCTGGCTCCCACAACGTGCAATCACGCCCCCTGGTTGAACCACAGAAAATCCTACTTCCACCACTCCATATCAAACTCGGTTTGATGAAACATTTTGTGAAAGCACTGGATAAAGAAGGACGAGGATTTGCATTTTTGGGACAGAAATTTCCTCATGTGAGCAGAGAGAAGCTGAAGGCTGGTGTATTCGACGGTCCTCAGATAAGGGAGCTCATGAAGGATACTCGATTCGAAGAATGTCTGGAACAGTCTGAGCTCTCTGCATGGCTGGCCTTGAAGTCAATCATCACCAACTTCCTGGGTAATCACAGAAGTGCGGAATACGTGAAGGTCGTCGATGAGTTGATGGACAGTTTTCAGCAACTTGGTACTCGAATGTCGGTAAAAATGCACTTCCTTAGGTCCCATCTAGATTATTTCCCAGATAACTGTGGAAAATTACAGTGAAGAGCAGGGAGAACGCTTCCACAAAGACATACGGGTGATGGAAGAACGCTACCAAGGTCGGTGGGATGTGAACTTTCTGGCGGACTATTGTTGGTGCCTGAAGAGGGATGTCCCATCTGCTCAACACAGTCGGAAGTCCCTGAAAAGGCCATTTATTCCGCAGTAGTGTGTACTGTTGGGATGCGCTCTGAATACACTTATGGTCCATCTGTTTGGAGTTTAAACCTTTATTTATGCTTCTGTCGGATTCACTAGTAAACCAGTCAGAGCAATGTTTTGGTTCATATGAGTGAAATAACATATTTAAAAAATCGAGCTAATCGAGCAAAACGGATGCCATTTTCGGAATCAGCATGAAAAACTGACCTAAAAACAGCTGAGACACCCTTGACCTTATAAATCACGCAGACCAGTGTTATCAATCTGAACTTTCGCCACACCAGACCTTAATCTTGGAGGATTTTTCTGGAAATTGCTCGTTCATCATTCCGGACGCCGTGCGAGGATCTCACTAGGAAAACGCTCAGACGACTGTTCACCGGTTTGTTGCACATATCACACTAGATGGTGAAGGTGTTCAAGACAACAACTACTGTGTTATTGGCGACAGCATGCAGCACAACACAGGTTGCACGCACCTTCCAGTCACATGAGATGAAATGCATAAAGTCGCAGAACAGCAATGCACCTGAAATCCATGACATTACTGACGGCTGTGCTGCTCGGTAGAAACACAAACACAGCATTCACAACATGACCCTGCACAAGGAGAACTTCGGTCTGGACAGTGAAATGCGTTTCTTCGCCTCCTGACACGAAACATGTCCTGTGACGGCATTGGCGGGACTGTGGAGCGTCTAACCGCACGAGCCAGCCCCCAGCGTTCCCAGTCCGACCACATAATCGCGCCAGAAGCAATGTTCGAGTAATGCGCTGCTAACATTCAAGTTAGGGTAGCGGTCCGCAGTGACCGCTCCGAGTGCCGTCTGGAGTTGTCAGCCAACAGTCGGTCCATAGTTTTCACCGGAACGCATTCTTTTTGTCCTCGACAAATCCAGCAGCGGCCCACTGTTTAAATGCATGGATCCAAAGTAGTACGTGGCAGGTGTTTCGGTTCTTCTACGACGCATCCGACTGGTGGGTCATGTAGCGTCGCAAACCTCTCACGCCGGTTGCCGGCGGGGGGACGCAGTAATCCCGCCGGGTATCGGATTCGAACCCACGATCTTACGACGAAGAGTCCGACTTCCTATCGACTGAGCTACTGCGTTTCCCAAAGTAGTAAGCGTTTTATGCCAACTTATCAAATGAAGGCTTACATAGGCAGACGTGGGTAACTATGTTGCCTATCCCACGCAGTATCTAATCCTTTCTATGGTTCTGGGATCTTGAATATGCAAGGCCATAAAAGAGCAATGCTCCACTTTGTTCGCAGGGATCTTCTTCACATTTGCGACAAAGCAAGACACAGCAGAGTCGACAGGAGGGTTCAGGGAACTGTTCGCGGGAGCAGGTGTCATCAAAACACAGCAGAGTCGACAGGAGGGTTCAGGGAACTGTTCGCGGGAGCAGGTGTCATCAAAACACAGCAGAGTCGACAGGAGGGTTCAGGGAACTGTTCGCGGCAGCAGGTGTCATCAAAGACACAGCAGAGTCGACAGGAGGGTTCAGGGAACTGTTCGCGGCAGAGGTGTCATCAAAGCCAGCAGAGTCGACAGGAGGGTTCAGGGAACTGTTCGCGGCAGCAGGTGTCATCAAAGACACAGCAGAGTCGACAGGAGGGTTCAGGGAACTGTTCGCGGCAGCAGGTGTCATCAAAGACACAGCAGAGTCGACAGGAGGGTTCAGGGAACTGTTCGGGCAGGTGTCATCAAAGACACGCAGAGTCGACAGGAGGTCAGGGAACTGTTCGCGGCGCAGGTGTCATCAAAGACACAGCAGAGTCGACAGGAGGGTTCAGGAACTGTTCGCGGCAGCAGGTGTCATCAAAGACACCAGCAGGTCTCATCGCATCAAACCAGCAAACCCGCCGCATGCAAACGAGATCGAAACATCGACGCCGACGTCAGTCACGACATCTGAAACTTGCCACACACAACTTGCCACACACCACCACTTCCACACACTGCCACACACAACTGCCACACAACTTGCCACACACAACTTGCCACACACAACTTGCCACACACAACTTGCACAACCTTCCACACTTGCCCACACAACTTGCCACACACACGCCCACACAACTTGCCCACACAACTTGCCACCACTTGCCACACACAACGCCACACACAACGCCACACAACTGCCACACAACGCCACACACACGCCACACACAACTTGCCACACACAACTGCCACACACACTTGCACAACAACTGCCACACACACTTGCCACACACACTGCCACACACAACTGCCACACCAACTTGCCACACACTTGCCACACTTAACACGCCCAACAACTTCCACACACACAACGCACACAAACTGCACACACGACACCCCCTGCCAAACTTACTTGCCACTTGCCACACACACTCACAACACTGACACACAACTGCCACACAACTTGCCACACACAACTTGCCACACACAACTTGCCACACACAACTTGCCACACACAACTGCCACACACAACTTGCCACACACAACTTGCCACACACAACTTGCCACACACAACTTGCCACACACAACTGCCACACACAACTTGCCACACACAACTGCCCACACAACTTGCCACACACAACTGCCACACACAACTTGCCACACACAACTTGCCACACACAACTGCCACACACTTGCCACACACAACTTGCCACACACAACTTGCCACACACAACTTGCCACACACAACTTGCCACACACAACTTGCCACACACAACTTGCCACACACACTTGCCACACACAACTTGCCACACACAACTTGCCACACACAACTTGCCACACACAACTTGCCACCACTTGCCACACACAACTTCCTGCCCACACTTCCCACAACTTGCACACCACTACACTTCACACTTGCCACAACTTCCTTGCCACCCTTGCCACACCAACTTGCCACACACAACTTGCCACACACAACTTGCCACACACAACTTGCCACACACAACTTGCCACACACAACTTGCCACACACAACTTGCCACACACAACTTGCCACACACAACTTGCCACACACAACTTGCCACACACAACTTGCCACACACAACTTGCCACACACAACTTGCCACACACAACTTGCCACACACAACTTGCCACACACAACTTGCCACACACAACTTGCCACACACAACTTGCCACACACAACTTGCCACACACAACTTGCCACACACAACTTGCCACACACAACTTGCCACACACAACTTGCCACACACAACTTGCCACACACAACTTGCCACACACAACTTGCCACACACAACTTGCCACACACAACTTGCCACACACAACTTGCCACACACAACTTGCCACACACAACTTGAATCCAGCAGTGCGTCGGGACTGAGTTTTAGCTTCACTGCACAATGCCATGCATACCAAATGTCACGAACGCATGTGCTCAAATCCCGGCATCTCATTCGCAATACAATATCTGGCCGGTGGACCGTGTGATTACGAATACGCCGCGTGGCTTCCGAACGCTACCGCCAGCTCATATCTGGAGTCGTGACGAGCAACCCGCAGCACACTAACGCCGAACATTGTGCGAGTCCGGAGACCAGACGCGATATTGGAGTAACGGAGGGGGCGGGGGTAGATACGCTCCAGCAGGCCCGGTGCGCGCTGGACTAATGTGCTGGTATCTGACATCGCTCCAGCATTATTCCTCTCACTGCTGCCAATTGTAAGTTAGGTTATTGGGGCTTTTGGGCGCATAGCTGGTGAACATTGCATGCCATACCCATTCGGATGTGATATAGTAGGTGGCTTCCAAAAATCGATGTTAGAAACAATTTGATGGGCACATTGGAGTTGGAAGGCTACTACAATCACCGGCCATCGGGAAAATCTCCTGGCTCCGTAACTGCGTGCCATTTATTATCATCACTTGACCTGACTTCACGCATCCTCTCCTTGACCCGACACAGGCAGTGTTACCATCATCGCGCCACTGCTTGCAGTGGTCTGAATCAGGTACGTCCTGAACAACTGTCGTCACCCCTGTATCCGCCACTGTTTGGGATCCGCCACTGCTGGGATACATTCTTACCGTCCGCCCCGAATTCACCTAACTATTCCAACTTTCCGATTGCAACGTAAGGGATACCGCTGCGAGAAAACCGATTACATGATGCTCATTTTTGCCTACCCCTGCATCCGCCCCTGACACGATCAGGCTCAAAATAAGCATTTCTGTTGGTAAGATATGTATAATGAGCAGTTAAATTCCAAATTATAGTCACCTGAACAGCAAAACAATGTTTGTTATTTGAGTCTTAGGGCGCACCGACCAGGTGAACAGCAAAACAATGAAAACATTCCCATGCAGGTTCGTAAGTTGTCGCGAACATCTATCTTAGGTTCCTCGGAATATTCGCTTCTGGAGCCGCCTCTGATATGGTTGCGAAACTAACATGTTGGCACGAAGTAGAAAAAAACAAGGTAGGAAGGTCACCGAGTTCGACGCTCCTATCACGAAGCGTTAGGGAGCGGGAAGCGAAAAACCACAAGGGGGACGGAAGGGGCGGCGGAATTCGCCCCTCTACCGGAATAGAAACAAAAGATAGTGTTAAGTGGTTATACATCTGAATGGAAGGATGTTCCGAGTGGAGTACCACAGGGCTCAGTTCTAGGTCCACTTCTCTTTGTCATCTTTGTGAATAACATTGAGGCAAGGCTGAGGAATAGGGTGCCGAAATGTACTGATGACATCAAGCTGGTAGGAGTGGCTAACAGTAGTGAGCAATTTAGTAATATTCAACTAGACTCGTAGGAACTAAAAAGCGGGCTGATCAATGGTGAATGTTTTCTAATTATGAAAAGTGTAAGTTTATGAATCTTAGGTCCATGGAGGTGAGACTTTCAGACATTCAATGGGAGGTAGGGAACTAGATGTTCTTCAAGGTGAAAAAATTTTTAGATGTGTTAGTTTCCAATAACTCAAAACATAAAAAAGCTATGTACCTGATCTAGGAACAGGGCAATCGGAATGCTGGGAATCATTAATAGGAGTGTGAAGTATATGAGCAAGGAAGTCATTGGAACAAATGTGCTTAGCCTATGTCCAACCGCACTCGGAATATCCTGTACGTGCATGGAACCCTTACTTAGAAAGACATATAGATACGCTAGAACGAGTGGGCGGTGGAAACAAGCCTCTGGCCGTGATCGCAGCATCTCTCCGGCGAACTTACGCTTCCAGTATATGTAGGAGTCGACGTTCTGATTCTCTTCGTCCGTGTCCAGGGTGTGCAGACCGAAGTCGGTTATCTTCAGCACGAACCGACTGTCGACCACGCAGTTGGACGACTTCAGCTTGCCGTGTGTGCGAATCTCGCTGCTGTGCAGATACGCCATACCCTGAAACGCCCGGCGAAACGTTATCTATGAGTAGCTGACGACGAATCGGCGCCGGGACTTTGGACAACAATTACTCCGGCTACATGGGCACCCGAAAGTGAATTCGACGCTGGATGGGATCAATCGAAGCGCTTAGTCCCGTTCGGTCGGGGCATTTAAACGGCATTGTCGGTTTTGGCAAATCATTATCCGTATGGAAATGCGGGAGAAATTCGAACGTGTTGATGCATTTTGCCAAATTGTGGCGCATTTCCAACCGGTTGAAATTATTCAGGGTTTTGATGTATGACATGCAGCAACAGACTAAAGGGGTGACATTTTTTAAAACGCAAAACATTTTCTGGTGCTACTTTGTTGTAACATATTTCAAGAGCTGCACAAAGAAATCGTAACAGCTTGAGCTATTGAGATGGAAGCGGGCCAGTCTCTTGTATGCAATAATGCCTACGTTGTTAGTTGTAGTCTTTTCATTACGTTCTTCATTGGATATTATTCTACCGAAACACACTATTTGTTGATATCATTTTGCTCGCCAACTGAAAGGTAAGCATTTGCCACGGAAGTGAGTCATCACACCTTAGTCGTCACACTTTAGTCCGGCTAATGATATGGTATTTTTTTTGCTGAAAATCCACATTAATAAACTAAAATGCGAATTTACCAACCATATAAGGTCATCATAATTTGTTTTAAAATATTAAGTATTCTTCGCTATATATTGCCCACAAAATGCAGCATTTCGGTATGATTTAATGTTCCAATTGCACAGCACGATCCAAGAAGAATGGAAGCTGTTGTTCACCAACTTCAATGTCAGCATTTTCAGTGGAAATGAGCAGTCACATCATCTTAATATTGTAATAAACATGGTACTTGCGCATCATTTCATCAACACCTTGTTAGCAAAGCAAATTGTCACTTTACCAACCAGACTAAGTTAGGTTAGGTTAGGTTAGGTTACGCTATGCTATGCTGGCCTATGTTAAGTTCTTAGGCTATATTACATTATATTAGGCTAGGCAAGGGTAGGCTATGTTAGAATAGGTTACATTGTTTTCTAAAATGAATGATATTCTTCGTTGGATATTACACCACCTAAAGCTGTCTTTTGGGATGTTCAAATTTTCCACATTCAGGACGCGAACGAACTGCAACAGAAACCATTGTTAGCCAGCGGCAAAATATAGACTTTCCATGAATAAATATGGTATTCGAACATTTGTTCTTCATATGCTGCGAATGACCTAAAATGCGAATGACCTAAAATCTACAGACATTCTGCCATACTGCCATCAAGCAAAAGTGGCAGTCACGTCCCATCTGATCCAGCACTTCTATAAACTAAGTTGTTGGCAAACATGGGTGGTTGATCAAAAGTTATTTCAACTTTGAGCTATGATTCAGTGACATAAATCCATTGCTGATGAAGAAGAATGTTGCCTTTCACCTCAGGAACTTGAAAAGGTCCAATAGGTATCTCTGATATAAGATTATTACCTTCCAACGCAGGCTTCCTGAACAATCACCACAGCTTGGATTAATTAATTATTACTGTATATCTGGCTAATACGGTGGCTTTCAAAGTTTAAGTACAGTTAAAAATTGCTGTATTTCCGACTATGGGATGCTTCACAAATTTTAATTGTCAAACTATTTCGAACTCAGCCCTAAATACCAACCCACGTGTATATTGCGCTGCCTTTGCCGACGTTGTAACAACATAATTGGTGATATCGCACCAGCCCCAGCATCACTTGAACATCACCTTCCCTCCAATTACTTTCATGGTCATAAGGAAGTAAGTAATAACGGCAACAATACGAAAACAAACACAGAGATGTGTCGCATATCAGTTTTCAGCGTAAATCCAACTGAAATCCGTTCCCACTGTCTAAATCCTTCTTGGGGAAGGATTTCAGCTCGCGCTGCATTCGAATATACGCATTGTTTCACAATGGTTTTCGTGGAACAACAGACGCGACGCCGCGCTGTGCGAGGTGGAGATTCGAATAACCACGGCCCACTTACACCGGGCAAGTCACAACGGATGCGCCCAGGTCGACGGCAGCGACGGATGTGTAATTAGTGTGCAGCGAATGCAAGCTTAAAGCTATAATGTGTACACCACACCCGAGCACAGAGCTTTCCACTGCAGAAACAGGCTTCGCCGGGAGGAGGAGACAAACAAGCAGGCGCGGCCCGTAATGGCGCAGGCAGAGACAGCAGCTGGGAATGCTTAGGAAACAGATGATCAATGCAGGCGGTGTTGACAAGCTCCCAGAAGTCGTCAGCCTGCCCAGTTGTCGCCGCCCACCGATTTGCTGTCTTGTTGTTGTCACTTGCTGCCTTAGCTGTTTCTACGTGGCTGGGTCAGCTCCCAGTACGTCTAACAGGACATATTCAGAAGCAAGTACGGCCGGTGGGTCATGCCAACGAAGCACTGATCATAGCGCTACGCTAGCCTCGCTCACGGCAACTGCTGGCCTGTATGACTACAAAGGTTGAATTCGAGATGTTCGCCAGTCTGTTAACATTTTGACAGCGATATCGCCGCACTGGTGGCAGGCGGGCAAAACACAACCAACAACAACCACCTGCGCTGGTGTTGACTGTGTCTGGGGCTACTGGTCCTACTGCTGTGACTGATACCAAACCATACTACACCGCCCGTTTCAGCAGCTTAAACTGAACGCGCACCACCTGCAGCACGCCAGCCACTGGATTACCTTCTGTGACTGATAACAAGCAGCACTACACCGTCCGTTTTAGCAGCGTAGACTGAACACGCACCACCTGCAGAAGGCCAGCCACTGTTTACCTTCTGAACCCTACCCTTTACCTACCCTTACTCTAACCCGCCATGACACGAACATGTCATCTTGATGTTTTCCCATGTTTTTCCAGTCCAGTTGCAATCTAATCCTGCGTTCTCAACTCATGCATTCATGGTCACGACCGGGCATCTTCACTCGGCGTCGCCATTTCCTTATGTGCTGCACTAAGTTCCCGGTCATAGCAGTAGTAGAGACTGATTATCAGCATTGGTACTCAAGGAAGAATAGGCAGATATCGGATCAACGTTTGGCGACCCGTATCACAAGTGCTTCCCTGATTAGCGGCTACAACGCACACAGCTCTCAAGAGGTCGGTATTTGTTGAAGAGCAACACAAACAGTGCGAGAGCCGGTGCCCTAAACTGGAATGCACCCGTTGTGAAAAAATGAACGTTTTCTCACTGCTTTTGTTCTTTAACTCGTGCAGAAGGGATCAGTTTGACTGCCTTCTGAGGCCCCTCTGAGATTCCAGTGTGGCACGAGTTCCAGCTTAGCTGCATAATTATGACCAAGTGTTTACCGTGCCGTCAATGCGCCGACATGGCCGCCCCGGCAGCTCGTCCCGGGCCTTACCGGGCCAGCTGCCAACTGACCCTCCCAGTCGAGAGCTAAATGAGAGCGGGGAGCGTCTGGAGCGACTGAAACCCTGTCTTGCCGGGATAGGAGTGAGTGAGTGAGTGAGTGAGTGAGTGAGTGAGTGAGTGAGTGAGTGAGTGAGAGAGTGAGTGAGAGAGTGAGAGAGTGAGAGAGAGAGAGAGAGAGAGAGAGAGAGAGAGAGAGAGAGAGAGAGAGAGAGAGACAGAGACAGAGACAGAGACAGAGACAGAGACAGAGACAGAGACAGAGACAGAGACAGAGACAGAGACAGAGACAGAGACAGAGACAGAGACAGAGACAGAGACAGAGACAGAGACAGAGACAGAGACAGAGACAGAGACAGAGACAGAGACAGAGACAGAGACAGAGACAGAAGAGACAGAGACAGAGACAGAGACAGAGACAGAGACAGAGACAGAGACAGAGACAGAGACAGAGACAGAGACAGAGACAGAGACAGAGACAGAGACAGAGACAGAGACAGAGACAGAGACAGAGACAGAGACAGAGACAGAGACAGAGACAGAGACAGAGACAGAGACAGAGACAGAGACAGAGACAGAGACAGAGACAGAGACAGAGACAGAGACAGAGACAGAGACAGAGACAGAGACAGAGACAGAGACAGAGACAGAGACAGAGACAGAGACAGAGACAGAGACAGAGACAGAGACAGAGACAGAGACAGAGACAGAGACAGAGACAGAGACAGAGACAGAGACATATACATATACATAGACAGAGACAGAGACAGAGACAGAGACAGAGACAGAGACAGAGACAGATACAGAGACAGAGACAGAGACAGAGACAGAGACAGAGACAGAGACAGAGAGAGAGAGAGAGAGAGAGAGAGAGAGAGAGAGAGAGAGAGAGAGAGAGAGAGAGAGAGAGAGAGAGAGAGAGAAAAGGCATTGCATGAGATCTTCGTCACTATTCGTAGCACGCGCAGCTCGTAATATAGCCATGAGCACAGTCGAGCAGCTTGAACAACCTGATCCAGCTTAACCCGTGGGCATAATAACCGGCTTGTCGGGATTATCAGGTCGATAGACAGCATATCGCACGGGTCCCTCCAACACTTTCGCCATTGAGAATGCGCCTAACATGCGATTTTGATCCCAAAGGGCTTTATGTTGCTGCATGACTTATTCCTTCCCAGGTCAAATCCATTAGTGCTAAGCTACACGAATCGGGCAATTTTTGGCGGGCTATTGAGCGCCATCGTCCGTGTGTTATTATTGGTTCTGGAGATATAATGGTGGGTGGTGTGGTTGAGACACTTCATAGGGTAAGGGCCATGGTGAGGAAATCACCGGAAGGCACATGAAAAAAAACCCAGCTGGAATGCGAGGATCGCTGCGAACTTCGAGTCGTTACGCGACAGATGCAACGCAAATGAGGATATAGCAAATAAACGCAAAATGCCGCTCCGACATTTTCCAAACCAATAGTGAAATGTGGATCAGCAGACAGTTAATAAGCTGCACTATGTGCCTGCAGTATGGGTTTGCCTAGTCATGCATGTATATTGTGGTTACTGTGGCAAACGACCGCCCATTGGAGCGTGAAATGACATCGGGTGCTGTAAACAAATCCAAAGTTCCACGCCTAAATTTTGGGAAAAGATACTAATACGCACATCAGCAGACAGGTATCGAACATCTTAATCTTCTATAGCATTCGTTTTACCAACAGACATGTGTAGGCAATGAACTAGTCAGATATATTCCATGTTAGTTTGAAACAGCAATGCTCTTCAACTTCAGCGATTAATTGCCTAGCGAGAAAAAAAACTGAAGTCTATATGAAGCCAATCCGATATAAGAGGCAGTGGCATCTACTATTTCATGAATGGATGAGTTTTTCAAATATGATTTCATGCTGTTCCGAGGTATTTATTACGGCCGCACCGCGGCGCTAGGAGTCGAATGTCGGCGATGGCGCGTCACGTTCTTTCCAAGGAATGTCAGTAATACGAGCACACCCTCTACGAAGGTGTGCACACTCTATGGAGGTGTGCACTGCCCTGTGCAATGCCCGTGAGCTGTGTTTCACCTGTACCTACGTGCACACTAGTCTTCGTGCTTGATGCCACAGGTAGTAATTTCAATATTTTCAATAGCACCGTTTTCGTCGATTTGAAAATTTGCCATTATATTGTCGTCCATTGTCCTTTTCAGATGAAAAGTAAGATTTTTCTGGCTAATAAGTGCCATTATATCCAAATGTCCCCAGCACGAAATCCAGAGATTATGGACTGAGATTAGTCATGCGCTGGAAAATACGGGTACATTATCGCCGCATTGAAAAATTGAACTGATATAGCAATTATATGAGCGACGCAAATAACATCATCACGAAATATTTGTCACAAAACGTAACCAACCAACTTTTGATTTCCTCTGCCCATTTTCAGACTGCGCGAATTCACGAGGAGTTTCATTCACCACACCCTGTCCCATCGGATGTGTGGGAGGATGTGATTAAATAATGGAACGCCGGACAACCATCGATATGTGCAGTTTCGAATTTGCGACTGTGAGCTGCGCCAAATGCATTTTCAGATGTTGTTCTTTTGTTCGATTTCCTCTGTCCCGGTAAACATCTCAGCTGCGGCGTCCGGTGTATTTCACATTCTCGCATATTAAGCTTCCTCGGAGAAGATCAAAGTCAGTGGAACTTTGGTCAGTTCAGATGAATCAGTGAATAAAGTGCAGGGGATTTCTGCGAAGCTCGGAAAGTTCGTCTGATATGCAACGCTCCTGACGTTGATAAATATGGAAGATAAATCATGGAGATCTGGTTTTCATTAGCTATGCTGGCTGATATTCGGGGAAATGTGACAGCAATCTGAGACAGCACTCTACTGTGAATGTCATCAAGAGTTTTCATTATTGTCGAAATAGACATGGCTTTGTTCAAAGACGAAGCCTCGGTCAAGCCAAAGTCCTCAGTAATATCGTACAGT
>JAOTOM010004946.1:390000-435000 GCA_034440615.1 Ashinkailepas kermadecensis
TTGTAGATATTTCGATAAAAACAATCACATTGGTGCGTGAATGTGCTCCCTCAGGCTGACTACAGTACACCGCCATTCCCATGCTGGGCGGAGCTTGATCTAGAATGGCTTGACCCGAAACCAGTGATATGAGCATACTTTGATGCGCTTTTTACACCACGAATGAGAAAACGTGACAAAAACATGTAATGAGGGACATACATTGCGAAACATGCTATTGCGTTTCTCATTAATGCATTTTACGCAAAACCGGACTGACAGGAACTCGACAAAGAGTCCCTAGGCCATGTACACTCACGATTGCTGGCTCAATTTTTTTCTTCGAAGTGTGTGAATCTGATTAGAACTCAGATATTGAAATGTCAGCGAGCTACAGAAGCCAAGCAAAAGCTACGTGTGAAACGTTTAAGAGAAATTTCAGCTTCCTCCGTGGGACGATTGTTAACCTCAAAGCGCCGAATTATATTCGTACCGTAAAACCTTACTGTGGAAGCAAACGCCTCCGTTTTACATGGTAATACTATCATCAGCATAGCAGCATAGATATTTTGCAGCAATGTTGCATTGGCACGCTGCGTGCTTGACACTTAGATTACACACTCCTCCACAGCTCATCTGCTCGGTCGTATCCATTACTTACTTGCCAGACAACAAGACTCATGTGTCATGTTGCTACCCCACGACTACGATACTGCGCCCAGACTCCAGGTACTGCCATACCACAGGCGAGGAAGCACGCCGAGCTGTCAAAACACGGTTAAGAAAGAGGGCATGACAGGAGAGAGAGAGCGAGAGAGCGAGAGAGCGAGAGAGCGAGAGAGCGAGAGAGCGAGAGAGCGAGAGAGCGAGAGAGCGAGAGAGCGAGAGAGCGAGAGAGCGAGAGAGCGAGAGAGCGAGAGAGAGAGAGAGAGAGAGAGAGAGAGAGAGAGAGAGAGAGAGAGAGAGAGAGAGAGAGAGAGAGAGAGAGAGAGAGAGAGAGAGAGAGAGAGAGAGAGAGAGAGAGAGAGAGAGAGAGAGAGAGAGAGAGAGAGAGAGAGAGAGAGAGAGAGAGAGAGAGAGAGAGAGAGAGAGAGAGAGAGATATATATATATATATATATATATATATATATATATATATATATATATATATATATATATATATATATATATATATATATATATATATATATATATATATATATATATATATATATATATATATATATATATATATATATATATATATATATATATATATATATATATATATATATATATATATATATATATATATATATATATATATATATAGATATATATATAGAGAGAGAGAGAGAGAGATAGATAGATATATATAGATAGAGAGAGAGAGAGAGAGAGAGAGAGAGAGAGAGAGAGAGAGAGAGAGAGAGAGAGAGAGAGAGAGAGAGAGAGAGAGAGAGAGAGAGAGAGAGAGAGAGAGAGAGAGAGAGAGAGAGAGAGAGAGAGAGAGAGAGAGAGAGAGAGAGAGAGAGAGAGAGAGAGAGAGAGAGAGAGAGAGAGAGAGAGAGAGAGAGAGAGAGAGAGAGAGAGAGAGAGAGAGAGAGAGAGAGAGAGAGAGAGAGGCCACAGCAAGGAGAAAGTCGAGACAGAGCAGAGGGAACAACAAGGCAGAGACAATGCCTCCGACCCTACCTGAGACAGACGCCAGTCAGAAACATTGCTGCTAAAATATTTGCTACTTGTCATTTGGAATCAAATTCGTTGTCGGTTCAAACAGAGACAATTTCACCGAGAGTAAATATCCCAATCAGAAGTGTTCAGACAGAGACATCGTAAAAGGCTTCATTCAGGGAATTATTCCCTGCTGTAACGTAATTCTCGACGAACAAGCAAGCTCCTTCGTCCTTGCTCAACCGTGGACATATTTGAAGGACCGAAGGTATTGAGGGTACTTAAAATGACGACCGGATTATGGTATCGACGGCAGTTAAATGAGGGGTGGTGCTGATCAGCAGTGATGACTACGTCCAGTACAGGCGTAGTCTGCTAGAAGGCAATTAAATATGCCAGTCGATGCCTGGGTGGAGAGCTGACAGAAAAATAGCGATTTGCAAAAGAAAGTCGGCAACGTGTTGAAAACATCAGAATGAGAAAACGGCTAGTTCAACTTCAAGAGGAGTTTCCCGTGACGCTATTGTAGGGGGGTCCGGGCCACGTCGGGCTGGGCGGTGTCGGAGCGGGCTCTGGGGGGCACGGGCGGCACTGCCGGGTGAGTGGGTCGCTGTGCGGGCGACTGCGGCCGGCCGGCGCCGGCGGGCCGGCTGGAAGGTTGGTGCCGTGCGTCCCCTCGCCCACCGCTTCTTCAACCGATCCGACATCCTACCAACCTTGCTGCGGCCCGTCGCCACCACTACACGTATTTATATCGCGAGGCCAGGCTCCTATCCACACCACATACGCCCGTGAGTGCGCCCGGCTGGTCATGCAGCGAGGAGGGGTTGTGGGCTTCGGGTGTGACGTGACACTGATGGATGGCCATGATAGAGGTACACGACCTGGGTACTGCCACCGCCGCCGGCACTCGTCCATTTACAGGACCCACCCGTGTACCCCCAGACAACAACACATCCACCATCCACTCACCCCCCCGCACACACACAGCATCGACGTTCTCGGGGCAGCCAGATGCAAGCAGGGCCCGGGTAACATCCGGTACAGTTTTGGCAGTGAGGTTTCTGACAGCTGAATACTTGCGTTGAAATCGAATCAATTCCACTGGTCCTTAAAACTACCCCTTTAAACATGTATGCAACAGTCACTCGCTCCTTTCATTCCGCACGATCATTCGGTCCCTAATAATACGAAAACGAGTTCGCCCACAATTTTCCCCTCCAGTGTTACGCAAGCATTTAGCGAGTCGTACTCCCTTTCACTGGGGACTTGGTTATTCCCGAATGCATATTAATTACCCGCTCCGAGGCCTACTTGTAAACGGCTGACGCGACTCTCCTGATTGCATAATGTGTATCTATTGACGTTACTGCCTTAAGGCTTTGCAACACTGGGCGGTGAAACTTTCCCTGGGCCTCTGTGCTATCTTATAACTGAACTCAGGTATCAATGGCCAACTTACCTAACCTTACCCAATCGACGCCATGCCTGGTCTTACACGTTGAAGACGTGCGACCAGCTTCACGTATCCCACGGGAGGGCACGGATCCCTACCACGATGGGTACGTCCCCTGGTCGTCGTTATACCCTAGCCGGCCCTACCCTTTCAGCCCCGGGACTTACGGCATGCCAAACCCATCCGGTGCATCCTCCATCCTCTGTACCATCCGTGCCCACGTACAGCGAACGGAGGCGGACACATTACCCGGCAGTGTTTTGCCTATATATCCTATTGTCCGGCGCCGAACTTCCGGCGAACGCAATGTGGGGCCCCCCTCTAGCGGGCCCTCCCACATGCATACCATGCTCGCCCCCTCATCTGCGCCCTTGGGTCACAAAGGCCAGTGGGATTTTGCGGTCAAGAGATACCTGAGCCCAGTTAGCAGTTACCACTTGAATAGCTCCCACGAGTAACAATCAGGAGAGTTTCGTCATTGCGCCCTTTCGTCGTGCCCCCCTTTGAGGAAGGGAGGGTCAAAGACCCCTCACGGTCGACGCCCGAGGACATATCGCCCATAAGAGGGCAGCTAGCAGACTGTCTCTCTCGCTCGCTCTGCGGGGGGTCGTCAATCTCTTCTCTCGTGCATCCCCTATCTCCGTAAATTCGCCCCAGTGAAAAGAGGGACCGTGCCAAAAACAGACAGATATTTATACTGAAATCAAGAGACAAAGACTGAGATTGAAATCAAGGACAGATTTTACAGGAAACATTGCATCCATTTCCTTCTCATCAAGGTATGTATTTGGAGTCCAGGGGACTCCAAGTCTATTCACATGAAACAACATCCACATTTCCATTTATTCCTACGCTAAAATAGAAAAGAAAGGAAAGACATTGAAATACACCTGGGACACCAACTATTTCTATTTACGCACACGCACTTTTGGCACCAACACACACATCCCCCCCCCCACACACACACGGAAGACGCCAGCGCCGGTGGGGTTGGTGACGATGGGACGGTGGTGGTGGAAGGTGAGGCTGCATGCCGCCGAGCATCACTCACATGGCGATGGTGGGTGGCAGGTGGCCTCGGCTGAGAGCTCCTTCTCCTCCATCCGAAAACTCAGCCATCTTGCCACCGCCGCCGTCTGAGAATTCCCTCCGTCTCCCTGTCCGGTCTGCCCTGTTCTCTCTCCTCCGTAGCGCGCCCATGAGTTTTACTCTTCCCTCATCGCCTCCGGCTTTGGGTACTTTCTCTGTCTCTCTTCCATTTTCTTTTTTCGCGAATGTTCTCGAAGCTTCGGCTGCTGCTCCCGCTTCCGCCGCGGGCCGGTTCACTCCCCCCTTCCCACGTGACACGCAGGTGTCCGAGACGTGCCCGGCCGCCTCTCCGTCGGCCTCCAAAGCCGCCTGCAGGCCTGCCTCTGGGTCGGTTTTGTTTACGCCGGGGACGCTGTGCTGGGGGAGGGCGCCCGGCCATGCGGCGGCGCGAAAGCCGGTGTCTGTGCGTCCGACCTTTTGTACAAAAATGTAAAACGCCTTACACTATCTATGAGATGTGTTCTCAGACACACACAAAGACGATATTCCTATGCGGTCGATAGCTTCAGGCATGCGCAGCGCGCCGCACTAACGCACCAAGAAGTTGGCCACGCCTCTGTCATAACTTCGAGGTGAAATTGGCAGCAGTCATCTAAGGAAGTCCCGTGATTTGCGAGGCAAGATTAGAAACAGAGACTTCACGGAAAATAGGCGGCTATTTTCGATGCAAAGTCGTTATTTACTAACGTGCCGCCTCCAGGGGCCATGGAGCCAGTCACTAGTGCTCCTGGACCCGTTCGTGACTCGATTTACCACTGCCCAATTTGATTGCCCGCCAGTGCGCCTCTGTGTATAATTTTGAGCCTTTGGAGTTTTGGGGTTTCCGTTTGGAGTTTCATGGTGGTGAGTACCGCAAAATAAGCGAGCCTGCCACGCACTCACCCCCAGCCCCGTCCTAGCATGCCTCTTCATGGAGAAGATAATCATCATGGCGGCCTGCCATTGGCAGTGGGGCGATCTGGCTCGTATACGTTGATGACGTGTTACTAATAATGAGCAAAGCCTCAGACGTAGGTGTCATCATGGATGACCTGAACACGATGACCTCACCAGGGATGACCTGAACGCGGTGACCTCATCAGGGATAACCTGATCGTGATGACCTCATCAGGGATGATCTGAACGCGATGACGTCATCAGGGATGACCTGAACGTGATGACGTCCTCAGGGATGAGCTGAACGCGATGGCGTCATCAGGGATGAGCCGAACGCGATGACGTCACCAGGGATGAGCTGAACGCGATGACGTCATCAGGGATGAGCTGAACGCGATGCACAGCGGCATTCAATGCATGATTGAAAAAGTGAAAGATAGAAATAACTACTTTTTGATACGTTATTTTGGAGTTGAAGGCCCTTCTTCGCTGTGTACTGGAAACGAACGAAAATAATAATTTTGCGCAATTTTATTCCGCCAATATTTTCAGTGACTGAGTGGTTACTTCATTTCTCTCCGAGAACACGACAAAAGCATTGTATCCGAAGGGATGCGGGGGTGCCCGTTCTCGAGCAGAAGCGAGCGACAGTAAGTGACTCACCGGCCACTTATCTTGTCTGATTTTCTAAGGAGCAAGATGGAGAGTCTTTCGCTTGAGGCTAAATAAAGCTCACGACATCCTTCAACAGCCACGGGAACCGCACGGGAGCCAGGGGCGACTGGTTCATAGGACACCGCACGGGAGCCAGGAGCGACTGGTTCATAGGACACCGCACGGGAGCCAGGAGCGACTGGTTCATAGGACACCGCACGGGAGCCAGGAGCGACTGGTTCATAGGACACCGCACGGGAGCCAGGAGCGACTGGTTCATAGGACACCGCACGGGAGCCAGGAGCACCTGGTTCATAGGACACCGCACGGGAGCCAGGGGCGACTGGTTCATAGGACACCGCACGGGAGCCAGGAGCGACTGGTTCATAGGACACCGCACGGGAGCCAGGAGCGACTGGTTCATAGGACACCGCACGGGAGCCAGGAGCGACTGGTTCATAGGACACCGCACGGGAGCCAGGAGCGACTGGTTCATAGGACACCGCACGGGAGCCAGGAGCGACTGGTTCATAGGACACCGCACGGGAGCCAGGAGCGACTGGTTCATAGGACACCGCACGGGAGCCAGGGGCGACTGGTTCATAGGACACCGCACGGGAGCCAGGGGCGACTGGTTCATAGGACACCGCACGGGAGCCAGGAGCGACTGGTTCATAGGACACCGCACGGGAGCCAGGGCGACTGGTTCATGGACACCGCACGGGAGCCAGGGACTGGTTCATAGGACACCGCACGGGAGCCAGGAGCGACTGGTTCATAGGACACCGCACGGGAGCCAGGGGCCACTGGTTCATAGGACACCGCACGGGAGCCAGGGGCGACTGGTTCATAGGACACCGCACGGGAGCCAGGGGCGACTGGTTCATAGGACACCGCACGGGAGCCAGGAGCGACTGGTTCATAGGACACCGCACGTGAGCCAGGAGCGACTGGTTCATAGGACACCGCACGGGAGCCAGGGGTGACTGGTTCATAGGACACCGCACGGGAGCCAGGGGCCACTGGTTCATAGGACACCGCACGTGAGCCAGGAGCGACTGGTTCATAGGACACCGCACGGGAGCCAGGGGCGACTGGTTCATAGGACACCGCACGGGAGCCAGGAGCGACTGGTTCATAGGACACCGCACGGGAGCCAGGGGTGACTGGTTCATAGGACACCGCACGGGAGCCAGGGGCCACTGGTTCATAGGACCCACGGGAGCCAGGAGCGACTGGTTCATAGGACACCGCACGGGAGCCAGGGGCGACTGGTTCATAGGACACCGCACGGGAGCCAGGAGCGACTGGTTCATAGGACACCGCACGGGAGCCAGGGGCACCTGGTTCGTAAAGCTCCATGTGGGGATTGCAACGAAGGCTACTTGTGTGGTGCAAGTCGTGGGCTGGACGACTAAGGATGCGGAAGCACAGGGCGGATGTGCGGTATCATGGGACTTTCAATGCAGTAGCTGTACACACATGTACATCAGGCAACGCACCCACCAGAATGGAACTACGCCACGGTTTCCCGCCATGGAATGAGTAAGGCGTCGAGGAAGTTATTGATGAAGTTATCGAGAAAGTTGTCGAGGAAGTTGTCGAGTAAGAGGGCTGTAGGTTGGAATGAGCTCAATTTCCAGTAACTATCCCAGCAATTATGCCACAAGCAGCACCACCAACAACTCATTGGCTGGATGCAGCTCAACCAGAAAGTCCGCCGCGTTTCGACGTGAAAACTATACGAGAAAACTCGTAAATCGTAATGTATGAAGAGCTGCTGTCAAGAGAGTATATATATATATATATATATATATATATGTATGAACAATAGATGTCATAAAGTCATAAAGTATTAAGGCTTAATAAGAGCCACAGGGGCCCATCTGGGTTAAGCCTATCTAGAAAAGGTACTAGAAATGTACATACTCTCACCCCAATCAATCCCTTATCCCAAGTTCCTAGGAAGCTATATATCCCAGCCTATCTAGCACCATTCACTTGCTATTGCATAACACCCTCAACAATTACAAGCTCCTCCCATCATACCCATTGTGCTACCATAGACAATCTCATCAGTATCACATCCCGAAGGAAGATGCTGAATCCACTGCTAGGTACACCCTATATAAAGTTATAAAGCGTTTAGACTTTATAAGAGACTCACTTGCTATTGCATAACACACTCAACAATTACAAATTCCTCCCAACTCCCAACTCCTCCCTGTCGATCAAGCCTCCCTGGAATACAGAAAAACAAACCCCCTATTCTTATAATGATTGTCCGTGCCGTTTTTGAAGATGTTCAGTGTGTTGCTACTGACAATGGTTCCTGGCAGCTGGTTCCAGTGTTCTACTACCTTGTTGGTGTCTTAACCTTGTCCTGCTGTGATTAACTTTAATTTTGAATTGATGACCTCTAATTGCATCATTTCTGTTAAATTCAAACATTTCTCTGAGATATCCCTGTTCCTGACCATGAACAAATTAAAAAATCTCGATGAGATCTCCTTTCAGCCTTCTATATCTAAGTGAAAACACATTCAATTTCTTCAATCTTTCCTCATATGCCAGGTTGCCTATACCATTAACCATTTTTGTTCCCTCTGTTGTACTCTCTCTAAAAGCCAATAATCTTTCTCATAACTAGGGGACCAAGCTTGGACACAGTATTCCAAATGTGGCCTGACATATGCACAGTAAAGCTTCCTGATGACCTCCTCACTTTTGTATGACACATTCCTCTGTATTGCCCCAAGCATTCTTAGTGCCTTCTTCCTGCTTCTTTGGTCTGTTCTGATGCCCCCAATTTTGTGTCCAAAATAACACCTAAGTACTTCTCCTGCTGAGTCACAGATAGTACTTGGCCACCCATCAAGTATGGAGCCTTCATATGCTGCCTACCTACATGCATGACTTTGCATTTATCAAAATTAAACTTCTTTTGCCATTTTTCGGACCACTTCACAAGCTCGTCTAAGTCTTTCTGCAGCAAAACCTGCTCATTGTGCCCTGTTATTGCCCTAAAGATCTTCAAATCATCTGCAAATTTCAAAACCTTACTGCTTAGGCCACATTCAATGCTATTCACATATATAATAAACAATAGTGGCCCCAGTACCAATCACTGGGGGACTCCACTAAGAACATTTTGCCATGATGACTTTGTACCATTTAGCATTACTCTCTACTGTCTATCTGAAAGCCACAACTCTATCCATTTTAGGATGCTACCTGCAATACCATGGACCTGAAGCTGCATCATTAACCGTTTATGGGGTACCTTGTCAAAGGCCTTACTAAAGTCAAGATATGCTACATCAACCTGATTTCCCTGATCAAATTGTTCTGTAGCAAAATTCAAAAAGTCCAAGAGATTTGTGAGGCACGATCGCCCTTTTCTAAACCCATGTTGAGTATCTTGAATCAATATGTTTCCTTTCAGAAAACTAACTATTATATCCTTGATAATTGATTCGAGTACCTTGCAGACTAGGGATGTGAGGCTTACTGGCCTATAGTTTTCAACTTTCCCTCTTTCTCCTTGTAGACGTATGTAGACGTAACGGGAACATGGCATTTGATAAGACAGTTGTATGTAGTCTTAGGATATGCAAGTATAATCATATATATATATATATATATATATATATATATATATATATAAATATGTATGCCGGCTTGCTAAACCTCAAAGGAATAAAATTGTCAAGATCGGCTCTGAATTTCCTTGCGCTTGACACAAATCCTGCGCACCAAGTGCAAAACCAAGCAGTTTTAAATCGTACTTCAGGAAGCTTGTCCTGATGTTTTATTATATTATTCCATGACTATATTCCATACTGCAAAATATTGTACATACAAAGACAGTGATATGCTTGTGTTAATCAATTTTGAAATTGTACACGATGCGCCAGCTTTGCACCATCGCAACAAACTTCAGACCCGATCCTCAACGTTTGATTTAGCCGAGTCATGCATACACAGAGGTAAATGCCTGATTTTGTATTAACATGTTAAACTACGTTCAGCTCCATTCCTGAATGACATTTATGTTGCTACTTCAAATGTTTTTCATCCAAATGTTTTTTTTCACACCTTTCTCAAGAGCACCTTGAATGCATTCGGGTTAATCGGAATGTTTTTGCGTCGACGCGCGACACGAGGCCTCAAATTTGCATTGCCCACCCATGGCAAAATTATTCCAACACCCAGCTATGATACATCAGCATATGTAGTGCCCCTGTCAATGTATTTCAGGTACCGCGGCCGCGAAACATCACACCAACTAAGAAAGGACAACTCTGTTGACGACGCAGAAAAGGCCGGCCGCAAGCGCCCAATCGTCGATCAGGCGATGACTGACAATCATCACACGTGGTGGAGCACGACGTGCAGGCGCATGCCCGCACTGCACGCGACACCACGAGCAACGAAGTGCACCTGTGTTCCGCGCTCAACGTCTGCCTCTCGAAACCCGAACCGGCTCACGACCGCAGGCACTGCCTGCCAGAGCGACACGCCCCAGCACCACGACCGGCAGCACCACGCTGGCACGTGGACCAACCCGTGCGTGTCCGCGCCACCGACGAGCTGATGCGAAGAATCTCCGCGGCAGCGCGAGTATCAAAGCGCTACACTGATCATTGTGTGCGGAACGCGCCCAGAGCAAACACGCCGCGCCTCGGTTTCCCGTTGAGAGCGCCATTCAGCCTGGCCGCTGCCGCCCTGGCGGGCCGCCACCACGATCAGCTGGCGACACACCAGGCACCGCAGCGGCCGCCGAGCTCAGCGGCGAGGCGTCGGCCGCAAACCGGCCGCCGAGCGGGCGCTCGGCAGGGCGTCCTGCCGCCGGCAGAGGTGAGCTGGTGTCGGCGGACGGACTGGCTGGTGGCCCTGCACACGCCGGGCGTGGGCAGCCGGCAGATGAAGAGGGAGGTAGCCAAAGGCACGGCGTTCAACGGCCGCATGCACTGGAAGGCGGCGACCCGGCGAACTGCACGAACTGCGGCTGCGGCCACGCGAGCAGTCGGTCCGGGAGCAGCGGCGCGAACGAGACGACCGGCGCCGTCAGCTACCTCGTTTACGCGGGCAGATGGCCCGGGAGCAGCGGCGCGAACGAGACGACCGGCGCCGTCAGCTACCTCGTTTACGCGGGCAGATGGCCCGGGAGCAGCGGCGCGAACGAGACGACCGGCGCCGTCAGCTACCTCGTTTACGCGGGCAGATGGCCCGGGAGAAGCCGCGCGAACGAGACGACCGGCGCCGTCAGCTACCTCGTTTACGCGGGCAGATGGCCCGGGAGCAGCCGCGCAAACGAGACGACCGGTGCCGTTAGCTACCTCGTTTACGCGAGCAGCGGAGCAGCGAATACATTGCGATTAGGGAAACTATTGCGAAATATAAATCTTACGAAACTATTGCGTTTGTACGCGTGCACCTGAGATACCAAATCATCCAAAAATCCTGAGCGATAGTTCTGCAATTGGGGTCTGGGATCGCATCAACTGCATGGATCATACAGCGCAGTAATAACTGTGTAAACTGTCTTAACCGCATCGTACTCGAAGGTTTCGCTGATTGCGTAAATGGGCTGGTATTGGCAGCTCAGCGAGCACCGGGACCGCCCGAACGAACTCCGCCGGCTGATCCGGTCACCTGATCCGGCTGATCCGGTGTGGTGCCACTACACCCGGCGGATCTAATTCGGCCACCGCCATCTCTGCCCGTGTATGCAGTGGCGGATGCAGGGGGCGGCCACTGGGGACATGTGCCCCAATCAAAAGGTGGCTCACCTTCGACCGGGAAGGGCGCCCCTTCACAAAACGCCTTTTTTCGGAGGGAAAGTCCCCGGTGCCCCCTCCCCCGCTGAGCGATTTTTTTATCCGCCGAAGGCGCTCCTGCCTGGAATGCGTCCAATCCCAGTCCCTTCCACTATCCCGTGGAATCCCTGGTCGGCTACTATATCCCCTCAGGAATCCCTGGTCGGTCACTTGCTCTTTAACATCTTCACGAATGAACTGGCAGTCTATCATCCACACGGACGTCTGCTATCCTATGCCGACGACACCCAGCTGCTAGACTGGGCATCCAGATGACTTACCCGTCCTGAAATCCCGACAGGAGAATAACGCCTTCACTATTCAGTTCTACTTGACGTCCAACTCCTTGAAGATGAACCACACAAAAACCACCCTATGGCACGTTATGGCTCACCACACATAAACCAGGTCCGTCGGAATATCCCAATCCCTTAAGAAAGCCACATCCTATCAACTCAACATTGAAAATCACGCCCAAACCCCCTCTCGCTATCCCTGAAGATGCTGGCGTCATCATCGACTGCACCCTATCCTGGGAGGATAGGGTGCAGTCGATGATAGTACATATCTCGTGCTACCAACAACTACAACTCCATCCTGTTCTGTTTCCACAAAACCCGCCACCAACGACACCCGAGGCCCGCGAACTCCTGTCCCACACTCATCAGCACCGCAATCCTTCAGTCCCACGTCGTTCACCCTTCAGTCCTGCCGTTGCACCCCGTTCTGCTTCTCCGTCCGGGATGGTGCTGCCACACCGGAGGAGTACAGGAGACGATTCACTTGGTGACTAGGATCGTCTCCGGTGCTCGCCGTGCCGCGACCACATCCCGCCGACGACGACGCGCTGTGTCGGTGCGGTGTGCGTGGTCTTGTGACCCACCGCGATAACAGCCGTGTTTATGGCCCCCAACGATCCGCGGGCCCCCGAGGCGATCCGGTCTCTGCTCGGGCGACGGTCGAACAAATCGCGGCGCTCCGCCCGTGCGACAGCGGCTGCGGCGCCGGAGCCGCAGACTTTCCGCCTCAACATGTCACGCAGAACTTTCTCCTTCCGGGCACCCTTGTCCTGGAACCACTGCCGCCGGCCACCACGGCTTCTCGGACACGAAGTGAGGTCGTTGCAATGCTTGACCGCAACGTCTCTCAGATTGGACTGCACGCGTCCGGTGCTCTTCATACTGGTATTTTACTACACTCCTTTACACTCATTTTTGTGTGGTGTTCCTTTCGAATGCAATCTGACTCAAACCACATATTAATCAATTTTATCGAATTGATTTGCTTCAATTACAAATACAACTAAGTCGACATATCATGCTTGTGCCCTACCACTCTGAAATAAAATACCACACATAAATTATCAGTTCAATGGTCGGTGCCGCAGTGAACACCGATGAATCGGCTGGTGATGAGCTGCTCTCAGCTTTTCAACCTTGAGTCTGTGGGATCGTTTGCGTCTGCGGAATTGTTTGTGAAGTGTGTCACCACCGTTGCTCTTTCACTTCAGCACTGCTCACTTAGTGACATGCTTCATTTCCAGAGTTATTTGACATTTTCAACGGAGCGGGCCGGGCTCGCCGCTGACCTACTGCTCACAGCTCGACTCCCCGGCACGCCGGCACCACGGAGGGACGGTGCCGGCCGGCGCGATCCGGCAGGGGACAGGCCGCGTGTCTTGATGTACGGCAGTTGGAGAGGTCTCACTGAAGCATGTGTCCACATTCCGCTCCACACACCATCCGGCGCCGTG
This sequence comes from Ashinkailepas kermadecensis, assembly GCA_034440615.1. NCBI lineage: Eukaryota > Metazoa > Arthropoda > Thecostraca > Neolepadidae > Ashinkailepas > Ashinkailepas kermadecensis. Next base: position 403,285 of record JAOTOM010004946.1, read on the forward strand.
CCCAAGGCTTCCCGGCGTCGATGGCTAGGTCCACATCCAAACACGAACCCTCACCAGGGCCCAAATAGGGCCCTCGTCGAACGCTGGCGACCAGACAGACCAGACAGACCAGACAGATCAGACAGACCAGACAGACCAAACAGACCAGACAGACCAGACATACCAGACAGACCAGACAGACCCAGACTGCAACACGCCTGACATCGCAGTGCGTCCGGGCAGGCAGCTCCAGTCCCACAATCACCCCAGTCACAGTGCACCGGCGCTGCAGCGACAGCCGAGACAAGTGGCAATCGCCTCCCAGCCAGTTAGCAAACTGGTCTTCAAATTGCTACAAACAGTCGCGAACACACACTGCCGGTGGCCTCCCGCGAAACCGACTCGTTACAATTTGACCATCTGCAGCGGTTCAGCTACCTGACCTGGCAGGTTCGGACCTAGAAACAATGCGCGCACCGGGTTTCACATGCAATGCGCAAATTGGGCTTCACGCGGCTGCAGACCTCTCCACAGTGCAGCGCACCATGCAAGGCTAAAGGCTACCCAAATAGTGTTCATCTGGCCAGCCCGGCGGCGCAGTCGGCCAATGCGCCGCCCGATCCAAGTGCGCCAGGCCCTCGGTTCAGGTCTGATCCCGGCCAAACTCCCCCGACTCGCTCCTATCGGGGACACCAACCGGGGAGTGCTCGCCGAGCCACGGGCTCACCGCGGACCGACCGGCGCCCGCGGCATCGGGTTGATGGGCACGGCATGCCCTGCAGCGGACCCTTTTGTTTGGCGCCAAGTCTCGCGCGCACAGCCTCGTCTCGCCTCGTGCCATCGCGGCAGTGCTCTGCTCGCCGGTCGCGCGAGGCCAGGGCAGTCGCACCGTGCGCACGACGTGCTACGGCGTGGATTCTCGGCGCACGCGAGTGAACAGGACCGTCTCACGAAGATGCCGGGCAATGGAACCCGTGAAGTGTAAACGGCGAGTGTGGGTGACTAAGCACGCAGTACGCAGTGCACGCAGGGCGGTACGCAAAATATCCGAGCAGGGGGCCCAGAAATACCGTTTCAAAGTAAATAAACAAACTTTGTTGATATTGTCTCTCGTGTTGCAGTCATGCTGATCCGGAATAATATTGATGGCGCTAGGTTTGAAGGAATGAATGTGTGTCGTTGTCGATGCTTAACTTATGTGGGAACATGATTTTATCTGAAGCAAGGTCAGGTCAACATTTAAAATATTAAAAATGGATTGATGCTCAGGGATAAGGTGACAATATGTTTGATACCCTTTGATGTGCTATGTTATGGTTTCGAGCAGCGCGCTCACTTACTTACCACAGACCCACTCCTTGTACTTACACAAACACTTCGCTGCTGGCGGTCAACGTTCAACCATGAGTAGATGTACAATGAGTAGATGTACAATGTTGGAAATATTTCCTTTTTTGCAAGCTTGGCCATCCAAAGAATTAGATACTCGAAAAACCTACTGCTTGCATTGTCAGAAGTTGGGTGGAGAGTCATGCTTAACCAGCAATCCCAGCTAGATGTCGTTATCCAATAGTGATAATTATGATGAAGAAGAGGGAGTAGCATGTTCCGAAGGCCTACAACTGAACATATGGTGACCTATGGCTGATAATGAGATGCACTTATCGTTCTGGTGCTCTTCGTCTTGTCTAGCCATGTTGTGTCCTAGCCGCAGCAACTTGCCAACATCAAGGAGTATAATGCAAATGTGTTATTTCAGGTGACCATGAGGGCTATAGGAACATTCCAAAAGGATGCGGGAGTGGAACAGAAAATGAGATGCCAGCGAAATTGGAAGAATGCCAACTTGCTAGCGTGTACACCAGATGACAATACGTGCTGAAGTCTGGATCCCTCTGCAGTCTGCATACAACCTTAATACAATTGAATATGTCCCATGCAATGGTGCAGGTAGTGTGCATTTATAAACAGCCATGCTTGAACGTGCACATTCCCCATGTGTGAAACATGCTCAGACCAGGAGTGGTTAGAAGGATGCGAAGCCAAAAAAAGAACGAAAGAACTAGAGTAGTTCACATACTACTGGCAAGACACAAAGGCGTGGTAAATTCCCCAACATATTGGTGGGCACATGTCATGTTTTGCCATGGCATAGAACGTTTCTTGAAATCAGAGGAACACAAATGCGAAATAATTGTGTTCAGTGGGGATGGGGCACGGTTGTCAATTGTGCTTGTCTGTGCATGTATGGGTGGACTGAAGAGGCACAATCCCTCTTTTCTCAGTAAAAAAAAATATTAAATAGAGATAATTCACTCTCCAAATAAGACCATAACAACCAGAAAGCTTCGTCCATCCTAGGACTATCCATTTAGAAAATGCTTACGAAAATACTATTCGTAGGTGCGCCACTGGGTGCATGTGCATCCACAGGAATACAGAGGTACGCTCCTGCAAGATACCTATAAGGTATCACAATATTGTTATGGCTCCCCACACTTTTAAAGATCAAGCTGGATGTCTATGCGTCATTCTCGCCACCTATATTTATGCTTTGATACCGAAGTGTACACCAACGAGAGGCTGGGGACGAGTGGTCTAGGGGTAAGATGCTCGTCTCACAATCGAAAGATTGTGGGTTCGAGTCTCACCTGTCGCTACTCTTCGCCCGTGACCAATCGGAGTGAGAGATTGGCGACGCTATATGACTCAACGGTCGACGCGTCGTAAAAACCAATAACCAACCAACGAGAGGCATTGGATTGAAACTACACCAAATTGATCCTGATTTCTTATGTTGGCCAACACTCCACGACAGTAATTACTTGTCTCATATCCTGCGCCTTGAATTATTCGAATATATCCCATCACACAACTCCCAATTACGGTTTATGCCAACCAATATCCCAACTAATAACTCCACAATGATCATGAAGATATTGATGAATGCGGATACGTAGGTAATAACTTCCCCGAGCCTGACTGGAAACAATGATTCCATCCGGAGCTCTACTTAGCGCTTCCAAGAAAAATCCTTCATAAAACGAAGGAAAGCAATATACTCTGCTCGCATAATGAAGGAAACCATCATTACAAGACCACCGGCCCAGACGGCGCTTCTTGGACACGATGGATTGATCGCTCTCCAGCTCCGACGCCGGCCGTGCTGTGTCGTTGACAGCTGTGCTGACGGCCAAGGTGCATAGCCGTGCTGACGGCCAAGGTGCATAGCCGTGCTGACGGCCAGGCACATAGCCATGCTGACAGCGAAGGTGCATAGCCGTGCTGACGGCCAAGGTGCATAGCAAGCTGACGGACAATGTGCATAGGCGTGCTGACGGCCAAGGTGCATAGCCGTGCTGACGGCCAAGGTGCATAGCCATGCTGACGGCCAAGGTGCATAGCCGTGCTGACGGCCAAGGTGCATAGCCAAGCTGACGGACAATGTGCATAGGCGTGCTGACGGCCAAGGTGCATAGCCGTGCTGACAGCCAAGGTGCATAGCGCTGACGGACAATGTGCATAGGCGTGCTGACGGCCAAGGTGCATAGCCATGCTGACGGCCAAGGTGCATAGCAGTGCTGACGGCCAAGGTGCATAGCCGTGCTGACGGCCAAGGTGCATAGCCATGCTGACGGCCAGGGTGCATGTAACAGAGTTACTAGAAATTATACTTTTGGCTGTTCCGTAACTGTAAAAGATGTGTCCCCATAAGCGCGCCGGTCCTGGTGCCCTGAAAGGTAACGTAAGCCGTAACGGTTCTTCCGACCGACGCTGTCGGCATTTCCGCCGTCGGCGGTGTAGTTTGGCTGGAAGCCTCTGACCGGCCGGTGACGCGTCTGGGGCGTGCACTGTTTTTCGGCCAGTGGCGGGTCGGGGTCTCGGCCGCCGCCGCCCGCGCGCGCTGGCAGTCAGAGGCAGTGTTGCCGTCATGGTACGATCGTACCAGATCTGGTACTTTTTCGACTTTTCTGGTACGCAGGTACGCCGGAGGGAAATCTGGTACTTTTGGCCCAAATACATTTCTTTCGTGTTTTTATTCATTTTCAGCTCACATTTTCTTCTGAAATGCACAGGTCAATTTTTTAAAACAAGCTTTACTTGTATTCAGAAGGGATGAAGTTAGGCCATACAATTACATCGATATTTATTGTGCCAACTTTCACTTATCTCGCAGTGTGCTGGCGCTAACCGGTACACATACAAAGCAGTGCATTGTTAAGGCTATGCTGCTGCCCCATCTGAAGAGACACGGGACAAATGAGGGTCACAAGAAGAACGTAACCGGCTCTGCAGGCTGTGGTAAGCTGCCCGCGTTTGTTGCCGCCGCAGAAAGGAACCATGGCAACGATAAACAGCAGGATAATGTGGCTCAGGGCGAGCTACTGCTGGCGAGGTTCATCGCTGAACATCATCTGCCATTATCGGTAAACGACCATCTCGTACCTTAGTCAAAAAGGTATGCCCAGAATCTGAAGTGGCAAAAACCTTAAGTCGGCCAGACCGAGGACTACTAAGACCAATGATGACATAAGAGCAGAGGAGAGGGTAAGAGTGAGTGAACTCATGCGCAATAACCCATTCTCACTGATCGTAGACAAGGTGACCGACAGGTCTACTACCAAATATCTCACCATTGTGGCGCGTGTTTTTGACGACCGAGACGGCAAAACCAGGGACCTGTTCTGGACGTGGTGAAGGTCAAGAATGCGACCGCCCAGGGCCTGCATGACGCCACGTGGCGTGCTGTCAGTTAACGATGTGCCCCTGAAGAACATGATTGGATTTGCGGCCGATAATGCTAGCGTCATGATGGGGTGTCATCAGAGTGTGCAGGCACTGTTTAGGAGAGAACTCACGCACATCTTGATCACCGGCTGCATATGGAACTGCCTGCATCTGTGTACTTCCGCAGCGTGCATGAAGCTGCCTTCATCCATAGAGGTATAGAGGATCAAGCTCGAGACGTATACAGCTATCTCAACAATAGCCCGAAGAGACTCCTCAAGTATCAAGCTGTCCAGGATCTAGTTGACGTCCCAGTCCACAGGCTGCTGCGCCCCTGTAAGACGAAGTGGCTCTCCCTCGAGGCAGTGACGAAGAGGATGTACGAGCAGTGGGCAGCCCTACTCCTCTTCGTCCAGCACGCGGCGGACGAGGATCACGTCCACGCGGCTCGAACCATCCTGAACGCCCTACGCGACCCCATGTACAAGATGTACATCGATTTCCTTAACTACGCTCTCCCACTGATCACTGGGGCGAAAGAGATGTTCCAGTCCGAGTCATCCAAGATCCAGTATGCACGGGCTGCGCTCCTGAAGCTCTACCTCTCCGTGGCCAACAACTTCCTGCGTGCTGAGCCAGGTGTGCGACTGGATGTGGTCAATCATGATCATCCCAGGAACTTCCTCCCTCTGGATCAGAAGCACTGTGGTGCCAACGTCGAGGCCATCATCCTCTCAGAGTCTGTTCCCCAGGAGGTGGTCCAAGCCTTCCGACTCAAATGATCTACACCGGTCAAATGGTAATGGTACAAATGGTCTACACCGAGCTCTGCAAGCAGATCCGGCGACGATTCGACTTCAGCGACAAGACCAGGGTGCTTCTGGAGCTGCTGAACCCGACCTCGCAAGCGCCCTCCATCGTGTCGCTGGCTCTGGGATTTCCCGATCTCATCAAAGAGACCAAGTACGAGGCCCTGGATTCAGAATGGCGAGGACTCCAGCAGGCAGCGAAGGAGCAGCTCCAGAATAAGGGGAAGCCGGCGTGTGAGTACTGGGCGGAAGTGAAGAAGCTGAGGGATGGCAGTGACCAGCCAGAATTCCCAAAGGTAGTCCAGCTGATGCAAAATATCCTGTCCCTGTCGCACTCCAGCGCGGCCGCCGTGAGAATATCCTTCAGCCTGAACCTTATAAAGACACAACAGTGGAACCGCCTCCAGGTGAGAACAGTGCCTTCTCTGATCTTCACCAAGCAGCAAGTCACGCCCTCCTGCCACGAGTGGACGCCCACGGCTTCCATGAAGTCAAAAATGAATCACCAATAACAAATGAAAATGATTCACCAATAACAACGCACATTCCACTGCAGGTTCGTTCCAGTCTTTACTCCTCCGCCCCGTCCTCGTGTCCTGCGATATTAAATATGGTGAGCATCCCAAATCTTCTGGTGGTAAAGAAACTTATGAAGTACTAACTGACTTTTCTTATTTGTATGTGATACTGAGACTAGCTGTTTTGCGCATTGCAGGAGTATTGTCCTTTTTCGTCACAATTGAAAACTGCTTTCACTAGGCGGCATAAGGAGTCTAAGACTGAACCTGTCCCGATTTCTGACAATTTATACCAACGTGACTAGATAGCACCTAAAACACCAAGAAAATTATCTAAATTACTTGCCTAGCCATACAATTGCCCAAACTATGCCTACTTTTTATGGTACGAAATTAGGTACATTTTGGCTTCTGATCTGGTACGACACATAGCCAATCTGGTACGATTTGGGTGCGATCCTGGTACGCTGTGAAATTGGGCCGCGGCAACACTGGTCAGAGGTGGCTGGACTTTTGAGGCGAGCGGACCTATGTCGGTCGCTCCCGCGCGCGCTAATTTCCCATCTAATTTCGGCCTCTAAATTCATCTGAAAGGCATTATCACGGCTTTCCTTTATAGAGAAAAGTTCTGTACTGGCGCCTAACTGTCTCGTATGTTCGTTCGAGCGCTGCTGTGCAATACAGGCAGCATAGAGGACTTTGGTGCTTTTACAACCGGGTTATCGCGAACGCTGAGGTCATAGGCTATCACGCAGCCGATATAGGAACTTTCCTACATGCATAGCAGTGCTGACGTCCAAGGCACATAGCCGTGCTGACGGACAAGCATAGTATGAAGCCGGTATGAAGCCACTGTTTTTTCTTCTGTTTTCGTTCTTCTCGGGTTTGCGTCTCGAGAGGACTCGGTGTTGTGGGAATGGTAATTGGTAGGTGTTGATTTATTATCACCTGAGACCCTTATCAAGCATCATACCTGTTGTACGCATTTTCATTTTCTCTCCGCGTTCTGCAGATGTTATTGCGGCGAATATGGCTGATTGATGTTGATGCTGGATTAGAAAGGGTAATGGTTGGAGCATGCTAGTCACGGGTGGAACTGTGTACATACACCTTCGGTGTTGCCAATGCAACGCCAATAATTTCTAAATTTAACACTAAGCCGATAGTGATGCATGGACATGATAAAATTAAATGTCAATTTGGGAACGACAATAATTTGTGTCCGTCTCCAACTGTGATACTAAGTTTATTCCTAACCCAATCATACCATGAGCCATTGTACATAAGGACTTGGTTGGATATTTTTCCATCGGGGATAATGATGATTTGGCAGTTCCAGAAGTCCAGACTCTTGTTCATCGTCAATTTATTTTCATTACAGCGACATTCCTACATACCTGAGGTTAAAATATTAAAAAGTTCATAGAAAATCAATCGTTATTAAATGCATCACTTCTTGCCAATGACACAGTTTGCGTATGACTGGTCCAGCACCACAGGGCACAGATGACTGCAAACTGGGTGAAGCTTCCGTTGTCAGTAAATGATGCGTTTTTTTCTGTGATCTAGCATCAATAAGCATACTTAGGCTTAGTGTGATCAAGCATCTGTAATGTATGCTCCTTGAATGCAAACAGGATACCTTTTATTCCTAAGCCTTGGTAAAATATACGCACCTTATTTATGCCTGCCAGACAGCATACACTCCATGTTTGCATGTATTCAAGGATTATACCCTCTAAAAATCCAAGAAAGAAAAGTAAAAAACAACACTGAAAACATGTGCATGCAATCGTTCCATTTCCCTCCAAGGGTGTTTTTGCGATATCACAGAATATCGCACGTGCAATTACGACACAACGCGCATTCAGCGAAGAAACCAGGTGAACGAAGCGACCATACAAGAAGGCGTATCGTGGAACGAGAAAATAGTACGAGATCAGAGCACAAGGCTTTTCGCATTCATGTTCTATATTCTCCGGTGGCGAAACTGCAAGCTAAGCGACATTATAGAGATAATCGCAAGTGTACTAACCGCAGTAAAAAAGGCGATGGGTTTTCATTCTTGTGTCGTGGAATGATGATTGAGATGGCTCATGTCCTTGACATACCGCTCTTGAAAATGTTTGATGGATGACCAATTGGATTTCCAGGCACTTTCCAGCCTAACTGTGGCCAATCAATACTGGTTTCATGGTGGCCATTTTAGTTTTACGTCCCTGGCATGACGCCAGATCAGCCCCGTGGATAGAGCGCTGGCCCGCAAAGGTCCCCGTCCGGGCAGAATGGGTTCGAGTCGCTTCACGCGCTCGCTATTAACGCCTCCGGCTGGGCTGGCCAGTTGGCAACTGGCCAGGCAAGGTCGTGGGTACAGGCGCCAGGCGGCCGTGTCTGCTATGTGGGTTAGCTAAGTGAAAGTTGGCAAAGGTGGAAAGTTGGCAACTGGCCAGGCAAGGTCGTGGGTACAGGCGCCAGGCGGCCGTGTCTGCTACGTGGGTTAGCTAAGCTCTCGGTTAAATTTGCAACATAAAGCCGGGAGTGTCTGGTCGGGAGGTGGGTTTAGGACCAGTGCAAAAAGCTTGCGCTCCGGACCGACTCCGATTCTGGGAAACTTCCCCGACAACAATTATATTTTTTTTTAATGTCATGCTGAATTGGAAAAAAAGACTTGTGATTTGTGGTTTCGGCCGTCACGGAAAGCACATCACACAGCTTAGGCACTTCTTTATAAAAAAAAGTGCAAAAGCATTCTCCAGAATACCTGAAATCGAACAACGAAAATCAGTGCTTCGAAAGCAGCCCTAATCGGTTAAAAATGGGCTTGAACTTGGCCGACTATTCATTTGCCACCCGCATTTCAAGTCATTTCAACCATTACATAAAGACAAAAACAAAGAAGAAAATCAGCCCCAGCTGATACAATAAATACATTGAGAACACTGCGCATAACTGGACATCACTGCGCTTCCTTTGATGTAAAAGAGCAAGCAAAAGTATGCAAGAATGATGTACATTGGTTCCGTCTTAACTTGTCGCACGGTGCTAGCCATTGTTAAGATTGGTTCAACTAACATACCCGGTGGATACCTGTTGCACAGCCATAGGCGCACCGGAGGGGGGGGGGGGCCCCCATGAGACCAAAGTGCCCTTTTGGCAAAAAGTGCCCTTTTGACCGAAAAGTGCCCTCTTGGCCGGAATGTCCCAAATTTAGCCCAAAAATCACCTGCCTTATGTGCCCCGCCTGTGCCAAAGGTGCCCTTTGGGCCCAAAACTGCCTTTTGGCCTAAAAATGACATTCCCTGTGCACTTTCCTGTCCTATGCCTGTCCCAATTTGGTGCCCTTTTGATCTAAAAGTGCCCTATGCCCTGCCCTGTACCCTGCCCTGTGCCTTGTGCTGTACCGTGAACTCTGCCCTGCCCTGTGTCCTGCCCTATGCCCTGCCTTTACTGCTTTTTACTTTTACTTGTCCTTTTTACTTTTACATCAAAGGTAAGCGGGCAACCTTCATCTCACGACATAATGCATGCAGGCTGCATGTTTTTGGAAATATTATTGTAAATACAAGGGTTCGGTGCTATAACATATAACGTGTCCCATGGAAAATTCACGCCCCCCCCGGTCAGCAAACCTTCCAGTGTGCCCCGGGCCGCAAAGTGCCCTTTTGGAGCCGGTCAAGTGCCCTTTTGGAGCCGGCCAAGTGCCCTTTTCGGTCCGGGCCCCCCCCCCATGGAAAAATCCTGGGTGCGCGCCTGTGCACAGCACTTGGCTCAGCCATCTTACCCAGTAGATACCCGTGGAAAGAAAATATATGACCTTCAATATACCAGGAGGTGCTGAGTTGACATCAAAAGTATCGGTAAAGATTATACTTTATTACTCAACGTTTCGGCCAGGGGCCATCGTCAGGAGTGATCAAAAAAGCTCAAGCTTAACAATTGAAAAAAAGCACACGGGAAGAAAGCGTGCAAAAAGACACGTGGAATGCAGAAAAGCCTCCTCAGTGGTGCAGACACTCACAGAAACTCAAAACCAGAAACAAACTATGTCAAGAAGGAATCCTCTGAGGAAGCCCGAGCCTATGGTCCATATACATATCGATGCATCGATATGTATATGGACCATAGGCTCGATTCCTCAGAGGCTTCTTGACATAGTTTGTTTCTGGTTTATTTCTTGTGTCTGCCCTGAGGAGGCTTTTCTGCATTCCACGTGTCTTTGACGCTTTTCCCTGTGCTTTTTTTTTTTTTTTTCATTATCGATGCATCGATATGTATATGGACCATAGGCTCGGGATTCCTCAGAGGATTCCTTCTTGACATAGTTTGTTTCTGGTTTGGAGTTTCTGTGAGTGTCTGCACCACTGAGGAGGCTTTTCTGCATTCCACGTGTCTTTTTGCATGCTTTTTTTCCCGTGTGCTTTTTTTTCTCAATTGTTAAGCTTGAGCTTTTTTGATCACTCCTGACGATGGCCCCTGGCCGAAACGTTGAGTAATAAAGTATAATCTTTACCGATACTTTTGATGTCAACTCAGCACCTCCTGGTATATTGAAGGTCGGATATTTTCTTTACACGCAATGTCTAAAACCCAGGAGCATCTAAGAGCCATTCTTCGTTGTATTAAACAGTAGATACCCATTGCACTGCACGTGGTCTACCTAACTTACCCAGTATATATATATATATATATATACATATATATATATATATATATATATATATATATATATATATATATATATATATATATATATATATATATATATATATATATATATATATATATATATATATCTCTGTTGCACTGCATGTGGTTCAGCTTGCCTACCCAGTGAATACCTGTTGCACTACACTTGGTTAAGCTAACTTACCCAGTAGATGGATACCTGTTGCGCTGCACGTGCATTCGTGCCATTTGGAGATCCATGGATGGATACTTTCATAGCGAGAGAAAAGTTGCTCACAGAGTGTTCACTTGATCGCAAGATACGCAACAACTATGCAGTGCTCGTCAACATCGAAATGACATTCAAAGCCAATGCTTGTCGACATAGAGGGGGCACTGAAAGCCAGTGCTTGTCGACATGGAGGGGACACTCAAAGCCAGTGCTGAATATTCATAATGCTAAAAGTGGTTAATTGTTCGTCCTATTGCTTAGGATAACGATTTCACTTTCATGCCAATGATGTATTTTTTTCCGATGATCTCGAGAAACTTATCTTACCACCTGGACCAAGTAACAAAAATACACATTTTCCCATAAAAGTACAATCAGAGCACACGATGAAAATGATAAATGTTCGTATCTTTACTTCTGTGCGTTTGTGACAGGCTTGACTATTGCCCAACATGATGGTGTCATGAACCTGAGGAATCTTTCACCACATTTCCACTGAGTGTCTCACGCTGCAATGCAAGCGTCACGAGCGGTTGAGCCAGCCGTCTGAGAGGGTCAAGATCCTCCTGACAGACGACCATAGTGTTGGAGCGTCCTTCGAAACTATTATACGCCTTCGCCGAAGAAAAACAGCAACAACAACAAAAACAACAAGCACTGGGGCAGCTCCTTCACAGCTCTTTCATTTGAGAGACAGCCAACACACATTAAAAAAAAAAACATTTGCAAGTAACGGGCCTACCATTACAACTATTCCAAATGCGTGTAATGATAATTGCCGAGACAGTTGGTGAATACTCGTCATGAGCAGATGCGTTGCAAATACAAAAGACAATACAAGTCTAGGGCTCCATTAGTGGCGCTGCACGAGAGCCGACAAGCGCCAGGTTGTGAGACTGGGTGTTCCAGGCACTGGATCTGGCCGATCACGACAGCCGACTGAGGGCGGGGGTGGCGCGATTGCGGTCGCGATCGCTGTCGGGGGGAGGGCACCTACAGCGACCTAGCGTTGAAGAACCGTCACACAAATCTCTTAGCAAACACATTAAAGTGCTTTAGGGCGAAACTTGGGGTGAAATTATAAATGGCTGGAGCATAAATCATACATAACTGAGTAAATTATGAGTGAGGCTGTTCAGATTACGGACAAATGTCTAAGTTTAGATGAAAGACAGCACTTGTAACTCTATAATAGCGAGCTATGGAGGATTTTAGAGGGTGCTGGTCGGCCGAGGCACTCATGAGGACGTTTTCACATACACATCAGAGTAAGCTCGCTGGATGTTCGCCCTTGCTCGTAATGATAAATTGCTGACTGTTACATGTTGTACCTTGGCTGGTACTGGACCAATGCCGATAAAACCACCGATGATGTTAATAGGCACTTACCACCATACACGGAACGACTCCATCCGCTATTTCAGGGGCAGACAACTAAGCGTTCCACCAGTAGTGCCACATGCACTGTACACCGCATAATGGTTCAGCTTTTGTGTGGTAAAACGCACGCAGAGGTCATAAACAACGTGCGCAAAATCACTCGTTGTTCTAACACGATAACAATTCAAGCTACGCGAATCGTACGGCACTCTAGGGTCGCCACGGCAACAAGCAACTGTAAGCAGAACCACCAGTGAGATAATGCCTGGTTGTTGAACGACTACGGGCCAGGCAGCGAACACATGCTACCTCGTTGGAAATGTCACGCGGCTATACAATGTCAGGGCATCCAAGTGTAAGCATTCGAAAACATGCTCGCGCATACAATAGAGTAGAGGACAGATAAATAAATCGGTACCACACAAGCTAGAACACAAAAGTTGGAGATAGTAAAGCTATAGATGTCTGTGTTTGGTCCGTGAATTTTTAGGCCGTCTTCGCATTCACGAAATTCCGTGGCCAGGCCGATCAAAGTAATCTTTTTCCATTAACTGTTCAAGGAAAACTTTCTGAGACTTCGACTTCGCTCGTGTTAACTCCGAATGATCTCCATTTTCCCACTGAGGGCGGTAATGAGGGCGGTAATCTGCTAATCAGCCGGCGGGATGCCCAACTCTGGCTAATGGAGTGGGCAGAGGCTGTCATCTAATCTATAGATCAGCAGTTGATGTGCTGGAACAGTACGCGTCGTGATTGCCAGTTCGCCACAGCGGCTTCACGATTAATCATTAAGAACAATGTCACTGCCAATACATAGTTCGAAGAATTAGCAGCTGTCACTCGCTTAGTTGGAAAAGGCTCTCCATTTGCGTTTGCAAATATGTAGTTCTCTTAATATCAGCCAAGAGTGCAACTGTCGTGTGCTGGAGAGCCGAACCCTTTACCTCACCCCCCCAACAATAGCAGCTCTCCTAGCCAACACTTTTCCAGACCTTAAGCTGCAGACAACATTTGACCTGAGATACACAGTCCCGCCGCGGCGGGGTAGCCCGATGTGCCTCGAGCACACTTCTCCACCGCCAAATCATCATAGCTAACAATATTAACTTTGTCGTCGTAACCATCCAAATCGCACAACTTGAACTCACCGTCCCTTCCCCCTACACAGCACTATCTTTATTTTCTGACCTCTTCGGTCTTCCTCCACACCCGTCTGGTGCTGGGCGCCCTCAACGCCCACCGCCAGGCATGGGGCTGCCATACCACCTCCCCACGCGGACACCATCCTCCTCACCATCCACAGCATGGTCTTTTACATGACCAAACACCCACCCACAACACCGCCACTGCACCGTACCACTCATCCGCCATTCATATATCCCTTGTTTCGGCCGCCATTGCCTCCTCTTCTTGTGGCACGTACAGCCTGACCCACGTTTTAGCGATCACCTCCCTATTCATGGCGTACTCGAACGCTCAGCCCGGTCTCACGATTGCTCATTTGTACCACGCTGGAACGCTCGCAAAGCGAAATGGCCGTCTTGTACCGTGGAAATTGGCACTGTTTCCCTCCCCAATCCCTCCCCCAAATTTCGGCTTTCCTCAATACCATCTTACTCGCGGCAGAAACACTCATCCCCATGCTCGTCGTCCCACACCGGCCGCAAACACGTGCCGTAGAGGAACGAGTGTCAATGCGCCATCCCCTTCGGCTGCGGGCCGAGCGGAAATTCCGCAAACGTCTCACCACACAAAGCATGTTAGAAGTCGACGAGGCGAGAACACGTTTTCGGCAAATTATCCCTGAGGACAAAAGCAAAGCTGGTAACAATATTGCGACTCTTTCAATCGATTTACCCCCATCGAACAAATTTTGAATCCAATTCACTTCTTCTCCAATGGCAGAATCGCCGACCGCGCGTTCCAAGTGAACATTAGCCAATGTCACATCACAGAACCCACAGCCGTCACGGAACAGCCATACCGTTCAGCACTGCGCTTGAATTTGGAATGTTTCGCTCCGGCCCAAATGGACTGCATAAGCATAACCAAAGCTCTGTTTGCTTTTCGTGTTGCGTCACTGACATGAGCTCCAAATGTTAGTTTGCCTCTCAGTAAGCTGCCAAATCCATTGTCATTGCCGTTGTTGTTAATGACGGTACCAGATACAAATTGTCATTTGTCGCGTATATTCCTCCTCTCCCACCGGTACGCTGTCGTGACCAGATAATCCCTCGCCAAACCGCTTTCACGTTTTGGCGTCGTCCTAGACAAAGGACTAGTTCGTCTCTCATATTGGTTATATTAAACAGCGCTGCGCTAAGCGCCGAAGTCTCCTCCACTGCATGCCCGGTCGAGACGGGCGCAGACCGGGCAGCTCTATGCATGATGAGCATTGCCCTGACGCGATCAATCCTGGAATAGGTCGAGACGGGCGCAGACCGGGCCGCTCTATGCAAGATGAGCATTGCCCTGACGCGATCAATCCTGGAATAGGTCGAGACGGGCGCAGACCGGGCCGCTCTATACAAGATGAGCATTGCCCTGACTCGATCGATCCTGGAATACAACGCGTTTATCTTCGATCACATATCCCCCTCACACATCACATCACTTGAACCACACAAAATCACGTACTACGCCTCATGATCGGAACACACTGCACCACACCCATCACCAGTATCCGGGCTGAGGCCAACCTCTCTACCCTCCAGCACTGCAGAACACTTCGACTCGTTAAGGACTACAGCACAGCACAATCATCCCGCCACTCTTGCCATATCTACGTTTGGCATACCCATAGCAGAAATGTATACAACATTGCCTTTCATCTGAACTACGTTCTTACACTCGCACTGAGACTCCCGGATGTAACACCCGGCAAAATTCCCCTAGCTCCTATTTTGGCACATGTTTTTGATTATGGGGTGGTTCACGACGCACTATATGCACAATCAAGGCTAATGGCGCCGCCCACACCGCTTCGCCAGTGGGCCACGGGATTGGGAAATGTCCTGAGCGGTGCGAATGTTGAACCCGGGACCTTGGCATCCAGAGCTCAACACCTTTACCACTCGGCCATCCCGCCCCATTTTGGCATATGGAACACCCCAAGCTGGAGTATCTATTTGGACAAAACAAAAGTCTACTCTCCTTCATCGAAACTCAACACCAATTTTACAAAACATCAAGAGCCACACCCACACCACAGATACTTCTGCACTGACAATGTACTCCACTCAGCTGCGCTGTGCCCGAGTCTGCGGGGCTCACAGCTCAGCCTGCTGTCTGGGTACTGGGTGCCCTCTGCCCCCACTCAGCTGCGCTGTGCCCGAGTCTGCTGGGCTCACAGCTTAGACTGCTGTCTGGGTACTGATCTGAGTCTGCGGGCTCACAGCTCGGACTGCTGTCTGGGTACTGCTCTGAGTCTGCGGGGCTCACAGCTCAGACTGCTGTTTGGGTACTGCTCTGAGTATGCGGGGCTCACAGCTCAGACTACTGTCTGGGTACTGTCTGGTCTCGTGGTACAGTCAGACTGCTGTCTGGTACTGATCTGAGTCTGCGGGGCTCACAGCTCGGACTGCTGTTTGGGTACTGATCTGAGTCTGCGTGGCTCACAGCTCGGACTGCTGTCTGGGTACTGGGTGCCCCCTGCCTCCATTGGGCTGCGCTGTGCCCAAGTTTGCGGGGCTCACAGCTCTGACTGCTGTCTGGGTACTGATATGAGTCTGCGGGGCTCACAGCTCAGACTGCTGTCTGGGTACTGATCTGGTATGTGACCCACAGCTCAGACTGCTGTCTGGGTACTGGGTGCCCCCTGCCTCCATTGGGCTGCGCTGTGCCCAAGTCTGCGGGGCTCACAGCTCTGACTGCTGTCTGGGTACTGATATGAGTCTGCGGGGCTCACAGCTCAGACTGCTGTCTGGGTACTGATCTGAGTCTGCGGGGCTCATAGCTCAGACTGCTGTCTGGGTACTGATCTGAGTCTGCGGGGCTCATAGCTCAGACTGCTGTCTGGGTACTGATCTGAGTCTGCGGGGCTCACAGCTCAGACTGCTGTCTGGGTACTGATCTGAGTCTGCGGGGCTCACAGCTCAGACTGCTGTATGGGTACTGATCTGAGTATGCGGGGCTCACAGCTCAGACTACTGTCTGGGTACTGATCTGAGTCTGCGGGGCTCACAGCTCAGACTGCTGTATGGGTACTGATCTGAGTCTGCGGGGCTCACAGCTCAGACTGCTGTCTGGGTACTGATCTGAGTCTGCGTGACCCACAGCTCAGACTGCTGTCTGGGTACTGGGTGCCCCCTGCCTCCATTGGGCTGCGCTGTGCCCAAGTCTGCGGGGCTCACAGCTCTGACTGCTGTCTGGGTACTGATATGAGTCTGCGGGGCTCACAGCTCAGACTGCTGTCTGGGTACTGATCTGAGTCTGCGGGGCTCATAGCTCAGACTGCTGTCTGGGTACTGGTCTGAGTCTGCGGGGCTCACAGCTCAGACTGCTGTCTGGGTACTGGGTGCCCTCTGCCTCCACTCAGCTGCGCTGTGACCCAGCTTGCAGGGCTCACGCTCCGGGCTGTGACTGTCGGCCGCTGTGGGGGTACCCTGCGCTCGGCAGGTCAACGCGAGCCCAGGGCGATGACCTGGGCCGGCCGGCAGTCAGATCACGACCGCTTCATTATGCAAACTAGATTGAATTCAATTATGCGGGGATTAGAAATGACCTCTGTTCTCCGTTCAAAGTCTGTTCATTCTGATGATGTCGGAAGTGGAGCTCTTGCCGTCTGTTGCAAGGATCCGCTGCATATGGAACTTCGCGCCATACCTCCTGACGCCAACCATTCAAATTTATTGAACATTATGTTGTCTCTACAATGTTGATAAAAGTTGCACCTTAAAAGACAAGTGCTGCATGTGGCGTTTAGGAACATCGAGCCACAAAACGTGCGCCAAGTTGCATGGATTTGTCCATACTGACATGCTTGTTATTTCCGCGGAATCATCTTCGCAGCTTTTTTTCTGGCTCAAATGTGCGCGAAGTCAATGCATTCCTATTTGTGTTCAACAAGGAGATCAGCTTGCGCAGTAACTTGTTCATTGCAACCCGGCAGGTCCAGGAACAGCAGGAGCCCGCTGAATGGTGGGGTTCGGCGTACATGTAAATTGGCTGGGGTGTTGGCCAGTATTCCGAGAAGCTCCGTGCCTCAAGGACATCTGGTGAACATCAAGAGAAGTGCTGGTGGCTCTAAAAAGAGCCAGGCACGGTTCTATCTTGGGCTGAAGAACTGAAGACGGCCCATGACCGACACGTCTCCGGCTCTTTTTAGAGCCACCAGCTCCTCCAAGGATTTTTACCAGATGTCCGTGAGACAAGAAGCCCTGCGGCATCCTGGCTACCACTCTAGTTCAGTGAATTTAATCTATAGTTACACATGTTCTTCAGTGAAGGGGAGCATAGGGCAAAGCAAGTTGTTTTTTTTGCGTTCCTAGAGTGATCTTGCGAGCTCATGTTTTCCTCTTTGATTTTCCTCTGTTAAATGACCTTGGTCAACATCGGTTAACACCACGACGACAAAAACGTGATACCAACACTGGCAAAATGCATGCAAGATTTTGACATGGAACTGGCATCGGAAACTCACTTACTATAGCCGCTCAACACGCGCTATCGTTAGCGAACCGCTAACGCACCACATTTATCTCCGTGTCCCTCACCAAGGCACGCTTGGTGAGGGACGCTTAGTGTAGAGTTGACGGCAGCCATAACCACTTCACAGCTTGGCTGACGTTTGGCGAGGATTCACAGCACGTTGGCTGGTCCCAACAGCACTTAGGCTTAATTTTTGCAGGCCACAACAACACTTTGGCAGGCCCCAACAGCACTTTGGCTTAACTTTGGCAGGCCCCAACAGCACTTTGGCTTAACTTTGGCAGACCCCAACAGCACCTTGGCTTAACTTTGGCACACCTCAGACGACGAGAAAAAAGTTTGTGTTGAAGTGCGCCAAAATTAAGTATAAGTGCGCACGATCGAGATACACACCGTTTGCGACTACGTTGCAACTCTTTTCATTGTACAATGCTACAATTCGTTGACGTCAATGCAGATAACCATGAGAATACAAGGATTCTACATTTACCGAGTTTGGCCAAATTATATTTATATATGTCCAGTCGTGTCATATCCATCTCACATCCATGTCCCTGTCATATCCAGCTGTCATCCAATCATGACATGTCCACCACAGTCCGGCGCCGCCTGTCATGACTCGTGAACGTCAAACAATGGACATCCTTGTGTCCCCAGCTATGCGATCACGCTAGCCACGTTGTGGAACAGCATCAAGCCGAAAACTGAATCCAAGTGGCAAGCGCAGCAGTCCAGTCTCGCCCGGCGTTCGGACGACCAATTGCTGAGGTAATACTGCTGCGCCTTGCTGATGGCACGCTGATAAGTCAGAGGAGAAGCTGAAGGAGCATGGACGACTATGGACAGCTTATAGCCAGAATCAAAGAAGATGACGCGTGTTTTCGGCGCAAAGCAGGCTTTGTAAGGTAGTGTTGATTGTCTGTCGTAGCGTCTGTGCGCAATTGGTGAGCTGTGTCAAGGTGTGGTTCTGGATAGGAGATGTTGAGAAAGAAACAGCAGTTTGCACTGAGTAAGCAGAATGAAGGCGTCAAGAGAATACATGGTGGCATGTTGCTAGAATGTGTGCCCCTGGTATATTGCTAAAATACGTACCCTACATCCCCATGGTGTTAAAGTGCTCTTTTATATCTGGGGTGTCTCGTTCGCTGTGCTGCATTTCGCCTCGATGTGTCAGCGGATTCATAGCTTTATTTATCGATCTTTCTCCCAATTTTCTCTGGCATTCTTTTCTCGGCCTTATTTTGGTTCCATAGCAGGGACTGATGTGGTAATTTTCTTCGCTGTAATATCTTAGCATCAGTACCTTTGGCAACCGTTTACGTCCAAAACACAATTGGGTATTTTGCCGCAGGGACAGGGGAGAACGCACTCATGATCGCATATTATGAAGTGGTGGAATACAACAGAAAGAAACTGAGTAGTACATCTTGTCTGGTCCTCCTGTGGTGTCACCAGTTTCTGAATTTGTTAATTGTAGTTCTGTCAGTGTGAATCTGGTGTCATAGAGCTGTGGGAGTGTATGTTTGATTGGGATGGAGCGTCAAGTGGCAGTGTTGATGATCAAAGGTGATAGTTGTATGCGAAGATGTCTGCGATGGTTTTTTTTCCATCTTTAGCAGAGGCCGAGTGCCATCCGCTAGAGATATGCTACGTTAAGGAAAGGGTTACGTTAATCCGGCTTATGTGGCATCCGGTTAGATTAATTAAGAAAGAGAGGAAAGATGAGACGCCGACAAGCAAGGAACGTGGCGTAAAGTCCGACACACATACATGGGTGAAACATACACAGACACACGTACATACACAACGCATATAAGTACACTTGGAGGGTGGGCAGCATCGTAGCCTGCGGAGAGGCTCCACTGCCCACCTGCGACCGAAAAAGCGAAGTAGAGGCCCGACGTCCAGGACGAGTCGTGGACGTCGGGCCCGACCTTGTGTGTGTAGGTGTATGTTTTAGTTACGGCTTGGAAAAAACCTGAGAGGTGAAAAAACCAAGCGGCTTGGAAAACCCGAAGGTGAAAAACCAAGCGCAATTTATAAGGATAACCGTCCGTTTTGGCCAAATTGGATCAGTCTCTGCCTACCTAGTGTGTTACAACCTATATGTATGTGTTTAGCGACGATGGAGATGTTAGTGTTTGACTTCAAATTACGTCCTCAAGTTTCGTGCCGTGCAAGTATGTAAATAGTATGTCAATGAGGTCCGGGTGCTTGTCACCAAGGAGGCTTGGTAGTGAAAGTGGAAGACGGTTTTGCGCTATGTAGGTAAGAAGTGGGCGACGTTGTAGTTGGTAGGCTGGGCAAATGAGCAAGAAATGTTCCACAGTGTTACGAATACCACATGTTTGGCAGGACGGAGCGCGGAGAGGTCGATCGAAGAGGAAATTATGCGTGAGATTCGTGTGCCCGAGTCGGAGTCGGGCAAGGTGGACCTCGTGTGTGCGCGTGAGTTGTCTGGAAGAGGGCCATTTGGCGAGAAGGGCTTTAATGTGGTGCAAGTGAGTAGTGTTGTGATTCCAGCATGCCCGGAGATATGTGTTGAATAATCGGTTGGTGAGGGATATAAGGTCACAGGGGGGGGGACTGGGACGTTGGGGGCGGGTGGGAGATCGATGGCTCGACGTGCGAGCTCATCTGCCTGCTCGTTACCCGGAATCCCCATGTGGCCAGGGATCCAGAGCAGTGTGAGGTGAAGGTTGACATGATGTGTGTGATAGAGTTCCCGGATAGCGTGTAGTGTGGGGTGTGTGGTGTTGTGTATGGCTGCGAGAGCGTCGATGGAAGAACGTGAGTCGGTGCAGATGATGGTTGGTGTGGAGATGTGATGTTGAATGATGTGGTGTAGACAGGCGTAGATTGCGACTAGTTCGGAGGTGTAAACCGAGTGGTGTGGTGTTAATTTTATTTGGCCAAAGCTGGGTCCACCGCACCAAGCAGCTCCCGTACCGTCCGTGGTACGGGAGCCGTCTGTGTAGAAGTATGTGTGATGGGGGTGGGCGGCTTGATATTCGAAAAATGTTTGTTGGGTTTCGATGGGGGAAAGTAATTTTTTGTTTTGGTGGAAGAGATATTCGAGTGTGGGGTGATACATGTGCCAAAAGGGGAGAAGGGGAGGGAATTTGCCGACGGTTACCTTGGGGAATTTGAGTGCGAAAGTAAGGACATGTTTCAAATGTATGCCAATGTTGTGTTTGTTCTTATTATAGGTAAGTCTGAGGGGAAGTTTAGTGAGTGCGGGGGTGGCAGGGTGGTTGAGCTGTGTTGTGGTCCGAAAGTGGTATCTGACTAGTTGGAGTGTTCTGCGGTGTTGTAAACTGGGGAGGTGGGCCTCAGCCCGGAGACTAGTAATGGGTGTAGTGCGGTGTGCTCCGGTGATGAGGCGAAGAGCGTGATTTTGTATGCGTTCAAGTGTTGTGATGTGGGACGGAGATATATGATCGAAGATAAACGCATTGTATTCCAGGACTGAGCGAATCAGAGCGATATACATAGTGTTAAGGGTAGCTGTCTCACCCAGTCGACCGGAGATGCAGCGCAGGAGATTTAGCCGTTTTGCGCAGCGTTGTTTTAGATAAGCGATATGAGGGCCGAAACAAAGACTTTTGTCTAGTATGATGCCGAGATATGTGAATGTGGTTTGGAGAGGGATAATTTGTTCGCGATAACGGAGCGGAGTAGTGGGTGGGATGTACGTGTGGAGCCGTGAGAAAAGCATTGTGACGGATTTTGCGGGGGAGATTTGCAGTCCCCAAAGGGAGCACCAGGAATCAATTTGATTCATGGCGCGCTGCATAAGATAATTTGCTTTGTCTGCCGAACGGTGTGTGCACCATATGGCCAGATCATCGGCGTAAATGGAGTATTTTAGGCAGGGGGCTATGTTGTGGAGGTCGGCGAGAGCATCGTTAATCATGATAAGAAAGAGGGTGGGAGGATAGCACGCTGCCTTGTGGGACGCCGTGATCGAGTTTCTGGGGCCGAGAATGGATATTGCCGCAGCGGACGGTGAATGTTCTATCAGCGAGGAAGTTGGAGATAAATTTTGCCATTCTACCTCGTATGCCAATGCGATGTAATTTGATTTGGAGGGCCGAAATGTGTACTTTATTGAAAGCGGATTTCAAGTCGAGAAAAAGTGCGACGGTTTCATGTTTTTTCATGAAGCCGCGCTGTATCGAATCAACTAGTTGGAAGAGGTTGTCGGCGGTGCTGTGTCTGGGTCGGAATCCGCTTTGAAAGGGGGAGAGAATGTTGTTGTGTTCGAGGTGTACTCTGATTCGACCATTGACCATGCGCTCAAATATTTTAGAGGCACAACTAGTGAGAGATATAGGTCGATAGCTAGAGGGAAGGTCGCGAGGTTTGCGAGGTTTAGCGATAGGAATGATAGTGCTAGTAGACCAGGAAGGTGGAAAAGTGCCGTCAGTCCATAATTTATTTAGTGCGGAGAGGAGATTTTCTTTTCCGGCGTCGGATAGATTTTGGAAGAAGGGGTATGCCAATTGATCAGGGCCAGGGGAAGTGTTGGTTACTTTGGAAAGGGATAAGGTTAGCTCATAGGGAGTAAATGGGGCATTATATGGTTCAGTGTTGTCCGAGGTAAAGTTGCAGGTGGCGAGAGTGGTTCGTAAGAAGTCGGTGGCGTGTTGTGAGTATTGTGCGTTTGAGGAGATGTCAGCATAATAGGTGGCAAAGTGTTCCGCGACGTCTGAGGGTTCTGTGATACTGCGATGGTTAATTGTCAGTTGTGGGAATCCGCAGTGTGGAGATCTGCCATTTGTGAAAGAGCGAATTTTGGACCAAATTTGGCCGATGGGAGTAAATCGATTGAACGAGTTTGAATAAAGTTGCCAGCTGTGTTTTTTGTCCGCTAGGATAGTCTGCTGGCAACGTTTTTTAGCCTCGCGGGCTTCTAACATGTTTTGGGTGGTAAGGTTTTTTCGAAATTTTCGCTCAGCCCGCCGCCGCCGAGCGACGGCGCGTTGACACTCGTCGTTCCACCACGGCACGTGGTGACGACCGGGGGAGCGACGAGTGTGGAGGATATGATTTTCTGCCGCGAGTAGTATGGTGTCAAGAAGGGCTGATATTGGGGGTTGTGAATGCGGAGGAAAGACGGTGTCAATTTCTTTGGAAAAAGTTGGCCATTTCGCTTTGCGAACATTCCAGCGGGGTAGAAATAAATAATCTCTAGCTTGGGCTGAGCGTTCAAGCATGATATGAATGGGGAAATGATCGCTAAAGTGGGGATCGGGTTGAACATGCCAAGAGAAGAGGGGTGAAATAGAGGCTGTAGCCAAAGACAGGTCAATGGCGGATGGACGGAAAGGGGCGATGTCTGTGTTGTGTGTGGGTGTTTGGTCATTTAAAAAGACCATGTTGTGGGTGTTGAGGAGAGTTTCGATGTGATGTCCGCGAGGTGATGTGGAGTGGCAGCCCCAAGCCTGGTGATGGGCATTGAAGTCACCCAACACCAGACAAGGGTGAGGAATGAGGCCGAAAAGGTCGGTCACAGAAGATAAGGATAGTGTGAGATTAGGTGGGAGGTAAAGAGAGAGAACAGTAAGCTCTAGTTGTGCAATTTGGATCGAAACAGCAACAAAATTTAGGTTATTAGCAATGTTGATCTGCCGATGAAGGAGGGTGTCTGAAATAAATAGAGCAACCCGCCGCCGCGGGATGTAGAATTTCATTGTTAGTATAGAGAGAATAGCCATGGATGTTAAAATTATATGGGTCGTTGTCGCGCCATCGGGTCTCCTGGACGGCGGCTACCAATGGTTTATTTGTGATGATATATTCCTTGAATTCTGCCCAATGGGATATGAGTGTCCTCGTATTCCATTGGAGCAAGAATTCAGTGGTGGGTGTCTGCATTACTGATGGTGATCACGCTCCCGCAGCCGCGTGTGTGGCGGTGATGGTGAGGCAGAGTCGTCTGATTCATAATCGGACGACTCTGGTGTGACTGTCTGCTCTGGGTCCCTGGGGGATTCTTGAGCATGCGGAGGAGGATCAGTACTGTCCTGTGAGGACTGCGATGGTGAGGTGGAGAGAGATGGGAGGACCTGAGGGGAGGTCGCCGGGGTGGCCTGGGCCCGAGAGGGTGGCTGGGTGGAGGGGGTGCTGGGGTGTTCCTGGAGGGACGGGGCAGAGGGGGCCAGATCCCGTGGGGGCATGGCGGCCGACCTACTCCGGGGGGACCTGGAGACGGCTGGTCCGGTGGCGAGAGCAGGGCGTGAATCCGGTGCGGGATGGCGGTGATTGAGCGGGTGCTCGTTGCGCGTGGGCGCACGGGTCTTCGGGCGGACGGACGCCTCGGCCGGGGTCGGCCAGAGGGGCTGAAGGGGCCGTTGATCCCAGGCTGAGGGTGGCCCCTGCGGCGGGGGCGGACCTGGGGGGCTGACATGTGGGTGGGTGATGGTGTTGTTATGTCTGAATGTTAAGGCTTTAATTGGTGGTCTTCGTCTGCGTTGGAAAGTTTTCAGAAGCGACCCATTTTCGCCGAGAGGGTGATTCGATTCAATTGAGTGGAAAATATATTCAGGAAGTTATTTGACATCTTTGACGGTGCGTTTACAAAGTGCTTCGTGGTGGTTGCATGCTGTGAATGTTTATGTTGTGCGGTGTCGTCTGCATCTGTGTCGTGAGTGGTTCCTCGCGCTGACCGCCTGGTGACACTCGTCGTTCTCGGGGCGTTTGTGTTGGGGGTTGTTTGTGGCATGTCGTGAGTGGTTCCTCGCGCTGACCGCCTGGTGACACTCGTCGTTCTACCAGGAGGTTTGTGTTTGGTGCCCGGGCTCTGTTTGTGGCATGTGTTGTTGAGCTGTGGTGAGCATGCGATCTGGGAATTGCCGCGGTGTGAGTAGCTGGATAGTGACTGAATCAGATGTACAGACCCCCGTGGTGTGAGATGTGGGTTTTGGACGGTTCGGACGGAGAGGGATTCGGAGGAAGGGGTTCAGACGGCATGTTTGAGGTTCCACCGGCCAGACCGGGGGAGAAGAGAGCCGGTGGTCGGGATTCGGGATTTGGCTATAGGTGCATGGTCACTACAGTGGGGATCAGGATCACATTCTCAGGATAGGGGAAGTGAGATGTGGGAGGAGACAGGGGTGATGTCGGGCGTGGTGGGAGGATATTGTGGACTGAGTGAGATGAGCTAGGTTGGCGAGCCGGTGTTCAGTACTTTGAGGTTGTGTTGATTGGCAGGTGTGATGAGTGTGTGTGCTCTGTGGTCAGGGTGTGCTGTGCGTGAGTCCCATAGTGGGTGGTGTGAATTGAAATATCGGGTTAATATTATTGGTGTGGTAATTTGGTTAAGTGCTACATTTAGTCCTGAAAGGGTTTCTGTGTTTCGCGAGGGTGGGTCGTAAATGTTGATTAGTGTGCAGGCGGTGTTGTGTACGTGCATCTCTGTGATTAATATGTCTGCTGTGGTGTTTAAGTGTATCAGACGGTGTGGAGTGGTGTTTCGAATGCATGTGCGCACACAGCCTGCTCTGTGTGCGTTATGTGAGTCTCGTCTACGTAGCGTGTATTGCGCTAAGTTGACCTGCCCCGTCTCGGGTGGTCTTTTCACGCCCCCTGAGGGTTTCCGTTGACAGCGAAAAAACGGCGCGCGGCAGCGGGCCGAAATTTTGCATACCTTTTCCCATATCAATTAGAGATGTTGTGTGAAATTTTGAAGTCAGGTCATCTGCGGTCAATGAGTTATTCAAGGGCAAGTGAAGTTACCTCCGTAAAAGGTCCACCAGTCGTCAAGCTTTAACGGATATTTGAATGAAACTTTCAGTGTTGCTTATCTTGAGGGATGCAACGAAACGAACCAGTGGAACTTTTTGTGTTTTTCCCGTTTTTGATGACGTATTCATTTTGGATATTGGCCATTTAGGGCTAAAATAGAAGATTCTGGCTAAGGTAAGCATTTTTGATTGGGGAAAGTTGACTTAAAGCAACGTTTTGCGGTCCATTCTATCCATTAGAAAAAACAAAAAACAAATGAATAAAAGAAAAATGAAAAATTTGCAAATTTCAAAAAAATAACATTTTGAGTTTTGGGTGGCCAAAAATTTGAGGGCCCTGGTCGATTTCGCCTTCTTTTTCCGATACCAAATAATTTTTGTTTTTAAAATCTCCCCCAAAATGAACTCCATAGCCCCCAAAATTATATCAGTCGTGATCACATAGACTGGGAGATAAATTTATTGGGATGGTTTTGGACCCCACTCGTCGAGCGTTTTCCGATGACAACACTTTCGTTTTCGTGCCATGCTTAGTTTGTAAATTAGACGTGCCGTAAAAGAACCCCCGAGACGGGTGTGAGGATCTGACCGGAAAGACAGGTCGGGTTAAAGTGGTATGGGTCGGTGGGTTTAAAGAGTGTTTCTTGTATGCACAGTGCGGTATGGTCTGTCTGAAGTGTGTAGTGTTTGAATTTGTGCCATTATCTGATCAGTCCATGTTGTTCCCTTGTAGTGTTGTGTCATAGTTTGTGGGCGTGGGCGCGAGTGGCCGGTTTGTTAGGTGATGCTTTGGCGTATTGTTTTCGTGTAGTGGGTTCGATGGTGGTTGTGGTGAATTGGTTGGTGGTGATGTCCTACGTGTGGATGTTATCAGTCCTGCTTTGTGTTGTTCTGGTGTGGTATAGTCCGTATCCGTGTCCGTGTCCGTGTCCGTGTCCGTGTCCGTGTCCGTATCCGTGTCCGTGTCCGTGTCCGTGTCCGTGTCCGTGTCCGTGACCGGTGTTCCATGGTGTTGGTGTTGTTTTGGTGCGCGTGTCGGTGTCGAGTCCGATGAAGGTGACGCGTATGGGGGTGGTGGCGGTGGGGTGTGTGGGGTGATGACGGTGGGGTGTGTGCGGTTGGTATGGGTACCGATGGCTGTGCTGTGCAGGGTGAAAGGGGAGGTGGCTGTGTTGGACGGTTCGGTGAGGTTTGCCGTGCTGTGGTGTGCGCCTGTCGGCATTGGGAGGAACGTCTTGCGTGCGGTTTGGGTACAGGCGTCGAAGCAGAAGAGCAACGACTCTGGAGTAGATTGAAAAGCACACCGGTACCATCGACATAAACTGTTGCTGGCGAGGCGATATGAAGCGCGGCGGTCAGGGCGACGGCGTATTCTACATAGACGGGCGGTGGCGTCTGTCGCGATCGGTCGTGGATGCTCAGCAGTGTGACGTCGGTGGCGAACCGCGCGTCGTGCCGATGGAACGAGGTGTCGGTGGTCATCACGGGTGATGCACCAGCGGATGAGCGGGGTGTGACGGGTCCAGCGCGGAACGAGCGCATTTCCGCAGGTCTTCGGACGACGAATTTCAATTGGAGTTCGGCCGGCCATCGCACGAGGCCATGCGACGTAGTGGCGAACCTGAAGCCCAGCGCCACGCGCCGTAGTGCTGACCCTGCATCACCAGTCACATCACGTGCTGACCCTACAACCACAGGTCTCACAGCGTACTGCTGACCCTGCATCCCCAGTCACATCACGTGCTCACCCTACAACCACAGGTCTGACAGCGTACTGCTGACCCTAAGCACCAGCTCACGTGAGACATTGCCGACCATACAGGCTCAGGTCCCGTGGCATAGTGGTGGTCCTACAGCCCCGGATCACGTGACGTAGTGCTGGCCACACAGCGCCAGGCCACGTGACGCGGTGCTGGCCAACATTCCCGGGCCCCGTGGCCGCCGGCGGCGCCCGCCCGGCGGCGCGTCCTATGCTAATGGGCCGGCTGTCGATGGCAGACGGCCGCTCGACGCCGACTGCACGGACGACGACCGGCCTGGTGCCGGACAGAGTGGAGGCTCGCACACTCTGCGGCACACCAGTCGAGTGTAGGCTCGCATCAGGCTGGCAGCCGGACTGGCCATGTTCGTGACTACCAGGCGTGGGCAGCGCTCCCGACGGTGGCTGCGCTGCACCATGGCCGATTAGTGTTCCTGACATGGGCAGTGCTCCCGGCGGCGGCTGTGCCGTATGGCCGGTTAGCCCAATAGCACCCACCGAGTTATTGGGTGACGCTGTTATTACTGTTTGGGTTTGGCCAGCCTGCCACCGTGTAGGTGATATCGGCTGTTGCTGTGTGTCGTGATGAGTGTGCTGTGTATGTTGCCGTGTGGTCTGTGATGTGTTTGTGCACAGCTGTGTAGGGCTAAAGGTGTGTTAGTTGGATAGTTCGTTGTGGCCTTGCGACACACTGAAGGCTGAGGCCATATTGCGTCGCCTGCCTCTCATCCTGGCAGGACGGCGGGCACCGCGAGGAATCGAACCCAGTACCTCTGGCATGCCAGACGCTCAGCTTAACCACTGAGTTACCGACGCCCGGGGCTAGGGGGGAGGCAGGGAGTGTCGAGTTGAGCTTAGTTGACGAGAGAGGACGATGAGTGCTGTCTTGAAGATAGTAGACGAGTAGAGATGAGTAGAGATGAATAGAGGTGAGTTGAGATGTCGGGACTGATTTGCAGATGTCGACAGGCAGCAGATGACTGAGTAAGGGTGAGTTGCCAGTCCGGACGGTGCCGGTTCGGGGTATGGGGTGTACATGACGGGTTGGACGGGCCATCGCACAGTTTCTCTTTCACAATACTTAACATACAATGCAACCTTTGGAACTTTTAGTCAGAGTATAGCTGCGCTTAGACGCCATCCGGGCGCATGTTTGTTTCTCATCCATACACCAGCAGAGTTGAATGAAAAGCTTCCACCAATAGAAAAAGCCGCTACAGTCACTGGCTCTCTATGATTGGTTGACAGTTTTTCTCATCACTATCAAAAAGTACTTAGTTCTCTGCCGTACCAATTGGGCCCGGTCGGCGGCCAGGACCGAGATGAAATTCAGAATATGGCTGCAAAGCTACCAAATAGCTGGCAGCATGGGCGGATGCTGAAATCAGTGTGGGTAATTTCGGATAAAAATGAGTGTTGATACTAACCATGTGCGAATTGTTACGTTTCGGCCCATAGGTTTAGAGACATTTTCGAGGTTTCCGAAATAGTGTCCGAAAACACTATTATCTAGTAGCTAGGGGTGACCTTAGACGCTACATTCTATTTTGTCGTTCAAATTGAACCCAATCCAGAGCATCTCCTAACACGTAAAAGGTTGTCGGAGTTCAGATTATGTCAGTGATAAAGGATGCCGTTGTAAAAGTCGATGATCTTTGTAAACATGTCAGCCAAGTTGTCCTACTACACTCACTTTTGATGATTTATGGGCAATAGACGACACGAATTGCAGATAATTCGCGTTTCTTCGCGGAAAACAACCCGAAATGTTTCCACTTATGAAATCTGACGCCACTGACCTGACATGACATCTTCAATTTTTAGCACCATTTTACACTACGACACTAGAGTCCGTCACTCTCTGCAACGCTGACCAGTGACAGGTCAGGTGTGACAGCTGTGACAGGTCAGGCCCGCTCTGACACTGTGTGACCAGCCAGCTGTGACAGGTCTGATCCGCTCTGACACTGGTGTGACCAGCCAACTGTGACAGGTCTGACCCGCTCTGACCCTGGTCCGACCAGCGGCCGCTGCCACCCACTCCCGCCGCTGTGACCAGCCAGCTGTGACAGGTCAGGCCCGCTCTGACACTGGTGTGACCAGCCAGCTGTGACAGGTCGGGCCCGCTCTGACCAGCTGGTGTGACCAGCCAGCTGTGACAGGTCAGGCCCGCTCTGACACTGGTGTGACCAGCCAGCTGTGACAGGTCTGACCCGCTCTGACACTGGTGTGACCAGCCAACTGTGACAGGTCTGACCCGCTCTGACACTGGTGTGACCAGCCAGCTGTGTCAGGTCAGGCCCGCTCTGACACTGGTGTGACCAGCCAGCTGTGACAGGTCTGACCTGCTCTGACACTGGTGTGACCAGCCAGCTGTGACAGGTCAGACCCGCTCTGACACTGGTGTGACCAGCCAGCTGTGACAGGTCTGACATGCTCTGACACTGGTGTGACCAGCCAGCTGTGACAGGTCTGACCCGCTCTGACACTGGTGTGACCAGCCAGCTGTGACAGGTCAGGCCCGCTCTGACACGGGTGTGACCAGCCAGCTGTGACAGGTCTGACCTGCTCTGACACTGGTGTGACCAGCCAGCTGTGACAGGTCAGGCCCGCTCTGACACGGGTGTGACCAGCCAGCTGTGACAGGTCTGACATGCTCTGACACTGGTGTGACCAGCCAGCTGTGACAGGTCTGACCCGCTCTGACACGGGTGTGACCAGCCAGCTGTGACAGGTCTGACCCGCTCTGACACTGGTGTGACCAGCCAGCTGTGACAGGTCTGACATGCTCTGACACTGGTGTGACCAGCCAGCTGTGACAGGTCAGACCCGCTCTGACACTGGTGTGAACAGCTGCCGCCACACCGCTCTAACCAACCAGCTGTGACAGGTCAGACCCGCTAGGTCAGTCTACTCTCAGTCACTGACAGTCACTCTCAGCCTAGTCAGTCACTGACTAGGTCAGTGACCTGACATGACATCTTCAATTTATAGCACCATTTTACACTACGACACCTGAGTCCGTCACTCTCTGCAACGCTGACCAGCCGGCAGTGACAGGTCAGGCCCGCTCTGACACTGGTGTGACCAGCTAGCTGTGACAGGTCTGACCCGTTCTGACACTGGTCTGACC
Organism: Ashinkailepas kermadecensis; assembly: GCA_034440615.1. Lineage (NCBI taxonomy): Eukaryota > Metazoa > Arthropoda > Thecostraca > Neolepadidae > Ashinkailepas > Ashinkailepas kermadecensis. Next base: position 433,885 of record JAOTOM010004946.1, read on the forward strand.
AGCTAGTTGTGACAGGTCAGACTCGCTCTGACCCTGGTCCAACCAGCGGCCGCTGCCACCCACTCCTGCCGCTGTGACCAGCCAGCTGTGACAGGTCAGACCCACTCTGACCCTGATCTGACCAGCCAGCTGTGACAGGTCAGACCAGTTCGGACCCTGGTCTGACCAGAGACCGCCACCCCAGCCGCTGCTACCGGCGGTGGCCGTCCCTACTGACCTTGCCAATGTCGTGCATCAGGCTGTATCGGAACATCCAGTCCAGCTTGATCTGGTCGTTCTCGAGGATGTCCTGCAGACTGCCCTTGGGACAGTACTCGGTGAACAGCGCCTGGTGCGGCGGCTCCACCGACATGCCAATGAAGCGCACCAGGTGGTCGTGGTGGAGGTCCTTCATCTGGTGACACGCCGACACCGGTCAGACTGACACGTTGGAGGTCCTTCATCTGGTGACACACTGACACCGGTCAGACTGACACACGGTGGAGGTCCTTCATCTGGTGACACACAAACACTGGTCAGACTACGACACGGTGGAGGTCCTTCATCTGGTGACACAACGACACCGGTCAGACTACGACACGGTGGAGGTCCTTCATCTGGTGACACACCGACACCGGTCAGACTGACACGGTGCAGGTCCTTCATCTGGTGACACACTGACACCGGTCAGACTGACACACGGTGGAGGTCCTTCATCTGGTGACACACTGACAACGGTCAGACTGACACGGTGGAGGTCCTTCATCTGGTGACACACTGACACCGGTCAGACTGACACGGTGGAGGTCCTTCATCTGGTGACACACCGACACCGGTCAGACTGACACGGTGGAGGTCCTTCATCTGGTGACACACCAACACCGGTCTGACTGACACGGTGGAGGTCCTTCATCTGGTGACACACCGACACCGGTCAGACTGACACGGTGGAGGTCCTTCATCTGGTGACACACTGACACCGGTCAGACTGAGACACGGTGGAGGTCCTTCATCTGGTGACACACCAACACCGGTCAGACTGCGACACGGTGGAGGTCCTTCATCTGGTGACACACCGACACCGGTCAGACTCGACACGGTGGAGGTCCTTCATCTGGTGACACACCGACACCGGTC